>CM052810.1:142530892-142660789 GCA_028533885.1 Nasua narica
CCCCCCCCCCCCCCCCCCCCCCCCCCCCCCCCCCCCCCCCCCCCCCCCCCCCCCCCCCCCAGAAGGATGAAAAATCTTCATCAGAAAGATAATACACGTTTCTACCTTCATTAAAGGAAAAGACCCTGCAAGAATACCGCACCTTTTTCAATCTGGGGTAATCCCAGATATGAAACAACTTAATCTCAAAGATCCCACTTCTAGATTCCCTGGATTCCTAAATTCTTTAACTCTCAAATTAACTTCTGAGCCACAAAATCAAGCATATTGATGTAGTTTCACCCCCAAAGGGCCAGTTTCAAAACAGATCTAATCTCACCAGCTCAACACAAAATAACAGAAAAGACAAAACTAAGACTCTTTTTCAAACTCCGCATTCAAGGAGAAAGGGTTCCTTTTGGGGTGAACTGAGGTTTAGAGTGTGAGTGAGCTCCAGTGTGGCCGGGGCGCCTTGCCCGTCGTGGTGAAAGTTGTCCCTTCCTCTTCACACCATTACTGCCCGCATCTACGTGAAGATGATGGAAGAAACTATACCTCACGGTTTTCGTGAACATAAATGCATCTCTTTATTTTGTTAACAGAAGTAGGATCGACAAAGTGATATGTTTTCAAAGAGCGAGCCTGTGTTTATTATATATCTGAGAGGCTGGCGGCAAGAGAGATGACTTCGTAAGTCATATCAAAGAGAGAAGAGAGCTGCACCTCAGAGACTTTCCTCGGGTAAAGAGAACTGTCTCCCTCAAACTTGCTTTCAAGCTATACATCAATCTTCAATATAATTATGTTTGACACAATATAAGCTCTTGGCAGTTAACTTGTTTACAATAAATGTTTAGTTTGGGTACACGGACTGTATTTCAGTTTTATAAATATCAAACACAAACCTACAACAGTCCCATTATGGGGCTGTGAATTATTTTGCTATAAATCTTTTTATTGGGGGGCCAAGGGAATTACTTTGCAGCTTGTTTTCCACTAACCACTTGGAACAGTGTGAAAAGAGGTACCTTTATACTCTGACCCTGTGCTAATTGGAATTCTATACATTTCCACGGGAGAGCTTGCAGTATCAATCCTGAATACGCAGGACGCCTTCCCCCCTACTCATCCCCCCCGCCCCCACCCCCGCAGCCCACAGTTTTGCCATGGTGGCAAAAAAATACACATGCAACAAATGGTTCTTACCAAAGTCACGGCATTTTCGTACAGATCTTATTCTCCTCTAAGTCTCCTGGGAACTAATGGCCATTTGTGACAGCATTGGCAGGCCTTCAGTGGTAAGCTCTAGTTTTGGGGGGTCTAAAAGTTAGCTATAAAAATGCGCTTAAGGCTCAAACTTACTACATGAATGTGCCTGTAAATAGAGTGAGTCTTGCTCAATGTTACCTGGAGATTCATTTGAGAAGGGGAAAAAAAAAAAAGGATCACCTTAGTTACTCTTGTAAAATACCTTTACTTGGGTCTTAAATGTGTATAACTTACTTTCAGAGTGCTGCTCTTCTACCCCCTCAATAATACAGGATGATAGCCTTCTAATACTACACCTGCCACATCTATAGCACAAAATCTTGTCTGTACGGAGCCTCGGAAGCTGAACGCTGCACAAAGCCTCATGAGTACCCTGGCCTAGCCCCACTCTGTTCTACGAGCACTTTTCTCCCAGCATGCACCTTCACTGGCATTCGGAATGCCTTCTTGTTTTCAGAGGATGACAATTCGCCATTGCAGGGTTGGTTTCCTCACTTGTTTTTAATTTCACAATTATCTTGTAATCAAATATCTGCATAATATTTCAACTCCAACATAATATTAACATACAGAAAAGATCATTCTTAATTTTCCAAAATACTTACTACTGGGGTATTCTGTCACTTTATTATTTTATAGTGAGATTCCAACTTCTTTCCCTCTGCTCAAGGTTATAATTTCAGGTGACATAAAATAAAGAATTTTTTGTCTCTCACCTTCTAGTAAAGAAGATAAGAAACTGATTTGTAAGTCTCGTGGGTTATCAAATTTGATTTTATTTAAAAGTTTTACCACATGAATTTCATACATGAGAGAGAGAGAAGAAAAATATTTTCATTGCATTATCAGCCTCACAGGTCTTGCTGATATCAAAAGCACTAGTTTACATTGTGAACTAATGGAAAATTGTTAAATTCACCTAAAATAATCAATCCTTTTTTTTCCTCTTAATTTAAATAGGCCCTTTTAAGCCCCTGACTATTTAACTGCTATTTACTTGGGGAAGGGGAGACATGGAGAAGGTGACCGTACGAAAAAAAACCCAAAAACTTTTTTTAATTGTACAACAAAAATTCCCTCCAAGGCAAAAAGACATTATGCCAAGTTCCACCCAGAATTAATGTTTAGGTTTAAATTATAAAGTCCAGAAAAAAACCGGAACCACTAATAGACCCTTAAAGCTCGTGGCATTCGTAGTCACGGCTGTTCGGTTATGTAAATGTTAAAACTGAAAAACCCTTTGCTGACAAAAGTATTTTAATGAAGGTGCTATTAAGTAGACTCTCTGAACTGATTTTAAAAAAAAAGGCTTTTGAGCTGATTGATATAAATTCCACTCTAAAGGGGATTATCCTTGGGACAGCTCTGGGATTATAAGACCTCGGCCAGTAAGGGTTTTACTGCCTATCTTATTCCTTTCACTTTACTATCCTCACAAAGTTTTAAATATTGAACCCAAGAAAATTCTTAGCTACAGATCAAAGAAATATTCTCCTCTAACTCTATCAACGGAGTCCAAATTTGGGCTCTAAATGTTCTGATGGCCAACATTATTTGTGGCTTTTGTAACCCCACAATGAGCAGGGGTTAATGCCACTGGCAGGCTAACTCCACTCTCATCAAAGTTGCCAGGAGCTCACAGTTTCTATGAATAGAGTAAGAAATATAGCCCAGAGTGAAAGAAAACTACCCACTGATTTTGGCTGCTGCCAGCCAGCTCACTCTCCAGAAAGCTCCACTCTCGGGGATGAGGCCTGGAGGTTCAGCAGTGTGAAGGATCATGGATTTAATAATGGCTCCAGTGGCTTCCGACGGAGGCCAGAGCCTATGCATCTCAAGAGACAGTCTCTGTGACCCGAGAGAATATCAGTGACGTGCACACATGGAAACTCAGGGTCCCCCCCCAACCCCATGTGTGCTGAGAAGAAATAAGGGCGCTCATGATTCACCTTCAATTCTCCCCTTCAGCCTGGTTATGACTTCCAGAGGAGAAAGAACAGCAGGCCCAGGGATCACACCTAACCTTGACTAGGGAGAGTTTGTAGTAAGAGAAATATTCATTACTTTTGTCTTCCATTTACACAGGTTTAAAAAAAAAAAAAAAGGAGGTAGTTATACTGCAAGTAGAATTTAAGAAAATTTGATTTCCTTCTCAAACATCATATGAAGACAAAATCAATGAACACTTCTAATTGTCTCCTGAGCAACCATCTCCCAGGGGCTCCTCTCCCAACTTCCCAGGGAGGATCAAGAACCAAATGGTCCCTCCCCAAAACAGATTTTAGCTAATAAACACAACAAAGTAAGTGAAAAGCATTTCAGTTCTTCTGCATCCTCTCCAAGACTAAAAATTTGTACATTGTGTGACAGGTCCACCTCATTTTTCTTAATGATGTTTTTATTATTCTTTCACTCAATTAAAGCAGAAATGGATATTGCATCTTCTGACTGTATAATTGTTATTGTAATCTGTTTTCGATCACTGCTTGGGAAATAGGTCCAAAACAACATAAACTCTCCACTGCCTCAGAAGGCAAGTCATTTTCTTTTACTACGACACTTAAAGAGACATTTATCATGCTGCTCTGTTAGCATCTTTGGATTATGATAAAAGAAAGTTCTTGTTCTGTTAACAAAAAAAAATACAATATTTTGAAAACACTGCCATTTAAGGAGTTTTGATATGAATGCTTCTTCCTAATAAGCTATGAATTTTGCCTTTCCTTTTACATATAGAGAACTGGAACAAATGAAATAAAAATATGCAATTTTAATATGGGGAATAATCAAGAAATTTGAAAATCAATCATATTCAGTTATAAAAGAACTGATACACTTGCTTTCCAGCCAAATATAAAAATGAGTAAAAAAATTGTTTTAAAGAAAGAAAAAGATATCTCTGCTGAACATGATGAAATTAAAATTGTTTCTATGAAAAATGCAAATCACCTCTGTCAGATCTTAGTGCTTTGGAAAACATTTGCTCGAATTAGAGTCTCTATTAATTTTTTTTTTCCATATCTGTGCAAGTCTTCAACAAATAAAGTCACTGAGCTGCTGGGCACATTTCAGTAACTGTGCAACCATCAGTGAGCACCAAACAGTTACTGTGGTGTGAAATGTATACTTTTTCATAAGTGGTAACTTGCAGTGTTTCCCCTGAACTTTTTAATCTCTGTTGTTACGTTAAATGCTATCACTTAATAACCCACTGTGCTAAGACAGAATTCCAGTCCAATGGTAAGACAACTAGTTAAGGGAAGATGCAAATTTGCCTTATACCAAGAGCAACTAAAACAGAAATCTACTTCCCTCAGAGTTTTCCTAATGTGTCATAACCATGAATAAAGAACATTCTTACTACAATATGGCTGCCATAATTTGCTGATAACTTTATTGCAAGGTTCAAATTCTTAAAATTTCTATTAATAACTCTTTTCTTCATTTTAAGCATTTGCCAAACTAGTAGCTATAATATTCACTAGTTTATTTTTAAAGTTTGAAAGGTACACACATCAATGAAAAATGGAAAAAAATACATCGCAAAAACCCCACTGCCATAATTATATATCTAAGGCACATTTATTCCATATTAGGTCATTTTTACCTAGTTCTTTAAAAATCTATAATAAGTAAGACTTTGCAAATGGGAAGAAAAGACACAAGTTGTAGAAGACTATTTCTGATGTAGCCTTTCACTTCATTATACTGATTTTGCCACAATTTTAAATCACTTGCTATGAAACAGCAAAACAATTCTGCTAATTGAAAACAAAAAAAAATTATACAGATAGAGTTCCATGTTTTTGAAAACTCCAGCATGGAACATTTTTCCATAAACGCTGTGTAGCATGAGGTGCTTATAGGGCTTGTTTCATGTAAAAGTAGAAAATAAATGTTTGGTTCATCACTGACAATAAGGGAACCAATGTGTCTTCAGAAAATGGAAAAGAACACACTATAGATGCTACGTCTGTGCCTTTTTGGAAATCTGTAAGTACTCAACTGGCTTTTGTTTTAACTCATACCTCAATTCCACTCGGGGCCGTCTACTTGGACTTTGAAATATCTATCATGTTACCCGTAAGTAGTAGGATGATGAATCCTTTGTATATAAAAATCCATTTTTAACACATAGATATTTTCAAACCTCTATTGCACTTTAAAATAAAAGGAATTCACAACTCTCTTTACTGGCACCCTAAATTAATGCTAGAGAGCAGTGGTGATTGGAAGTGAGAAAGGCCCCATAAAATCAAAGTCAGCAGAGGGAAATCACTCATTTTAAAATCACTATAAAGAAAAGAATGGAAGCTAAAAGGCAAACTCTCTTCATTTTTCAAGCTAAGCATAAAGGTCTCATACTTGAAACAATTTTCACTTCTTTCTTTTCTTGTCTTTCTTTTTTTTTCTTTCTTTCTTTCTTTCTCTTTCAAAATAATGAGTTAAAATGTATGGGTTAGATCCAATATTTCACTGCTGTTCTTATTCTTGGGGGGGGGGGGGGGACCATGCTGCCAAAGCTTCTGAAAAGAGTTTGGGCTGCTAATTTTCCGTTCACAAAATCTAAATTCCCCTTATGCATCTCACACAACTCATGAAATAATATGAAACAGTATTATATCACTGCAAATTGAGACATTTTTATCAAAATAAAGAACGATGATGCCAACATTTCATTTGTCATTTCCCACTTGTCACTTTTCACTGACAAACTGTTACACATACAACTTTTGTCAAGTGCTCCATCTTTAAATATGTTCCAAAATGCCATTGTACCTCAGATTCATATAAGAATGATAGCAAAAAGTACTGTTACCATACACTAGTTACATAGGCTTTTTTTAAAAAAGCCTACTTATTTAGATAAAAGACTATAGAGGACTTTTTGTTAATTTCTATGCTGTGTAGGATAAAGTTTGGCTTTCTGAAATAAGACAAATCATGAACATATTTTATGCAGCTAATGTGAGATTATTAGTTATAAGAAACATTTTTAATGGTGAAGAAATGGGTCACTTTTATCAACAGAAACCTAAACACTCTAAAAAGATCTAAAAAAATAATATAATCTGGAATTCATCTAGCACTGTTAATGTATTTTTTATATATGCATATAGAGTCTCTACACTGAATTCTCTTTTTAAAAAAGAAAAAAAAAGGTTTTAAACTATTAAAGTAGAACCACCAAACTTGACTGCTTATCAGATATACCAAATAATTTCCCTGTCTTGCCTGGAATAAAACTGATTTCCATATTCTTAAAATAATTCAAATTCATATTCCTACATCCTTAATAAATGACATTAAATCTGTTTATATACACATAAATATAATAGTATATATACAAGATATCTAAGATGTATAGGTTGATTCTACTAGTCACAACCCCCTGGGAAAGGATTGTATTGCTTATTTTCTACAGGGGTTAAAAAACAGATGCCTTAAGGACATTTATGTAGCTCCAACACACATACACACACATTTCATTGCAGATGATCTTGAATATATAATGGTCAGTGGGTTTCTGTTGATGGAACACAAGGCTTCCAAAATTACTTGAAACATCAAATTATGCCCAGGACTTTGAGGGGCGGATACCCTATGTTCTGTTTAATGTGTATGTTCCATTGCATATATTTTTTTAACCAAGTATATCTTTATTTTAATAACAGGCCAAGGACTAAAAACACTTTAGAGAAGGGCTATTTTTCTACCTCAGCAAAACTACAGAGGACATGCTAGATTGTTGGATGACCCCAAAGCCTAAGTTCATTCTATTTAAAAGATCTTAAACCCTTAAAAAAAAAAAAAAAAGTAGAATGTAAAAGGGAAACACAAACTTTTCTCTTTTGAAATAACAACACTGAGGCCTCTCTATAAGTATGATGGGGTTCATCCCTGACTAAAATGAATTTAATGAGTTTTTGTCTTTTTACCCACGTTGACAATATGTTTTTAAATTTCCAAGTATTTTATACATTTTCATATGTCAATATCTATACACTTTCATATCTGCACTCCTTTAAAAAGTAAAATGTCTCCCTACAACTGCTAATATGGTGACTGCACCTGACCTGAACTGCATTTCTTTTAATCTAAAAGGAAATGTTCCACATGTAGACAATTAAACTAACTGTTGTAGACAATGTTCAGCTCTAAATGAGGCCCTGCCCAACAATCGTGATCACATTTGCTTTCCTATTTGAATACATCAGTGTGTATCGCATAATGATTTTTTCCCCCTGTAAGAAGACAGTTATGTTCTTCAAAGGGCTGCCTATTAGCAAGAAGAACAGGCCTACTTGGGGTCAACTAGTTTATAAGATAACTTTAACAAGCAATTTCTAAACAAAATTAAGTCATTATTTTAAAAACAAATTTAAAAAAAAAAGCAGTTTTTTCAAAAATAGCAAATATCCCTAAAAGATATTCCCAGTTTTCAAACATTTCCCCCTGAAATCTAGAATATTTAACACCAAAAAATTATCAAAATTCATAGGAAAATAAAAAATATCAAAAAGATTTCTGATGTTTAATGCCTCCTATCAGCAAATACACCATCTGGTCTACTCAAGCGCTGTTCATTCAGTTTAAATAAAGCTGTCTGAAAGTTCTTTCTTAAGCCAAACATTTAAAAATTAAAATGCTTGTGTTAACAATGAATGAAACACAATAATTTATTGCTATTAAAGCACAACTGGCCAGCGCCTTTCAGCAGTCCAGGAGGAAAGCCGAATGCCTTGCTTCCTCTGGAAACTTGATTGGCATCACTTTCATTTTATGCTGTACGTTTCGTGGCTGAAGCATTACACACAGCAGAACATTTTAGGTACTTATGTTAATGGTGGTAAAAAGGATCATCTGATTCTTATTTTCGTCATCCTTAATAATCTTCTCTTTTTCTAAATCTTCAAATAGATCTGTAAGTTTTAATCAACAATTTCACAAATATAAATTTCCCCACCATTAATCATCCTTTTTCAAAATCCTTATGGAGTGAATTACTAGCTGAGAGGGGACGCCAATTCTAGTAAGTGAATGTTACCCAGCAGGGATATAAAGCTGTCAACACCACGGTGCTCTTGCTTGCTCTAAACTCTCTCCCAGCCTTCATATGTTTTTTAAAGAGATATTAGCCTTTTTTTTTTCCTAGGGACCTTCTATAAAAGCTGTCTGTTATACACATCTGAGCACTTATTTTATTACATACATGCTTTAAAACACACTACTTAGATAAGAACAAAAACATCCTAGAAAGTGTTGTAAAGACAAAGCAAAACTGATCTACTTTCGAATAGTCTTCTAAAGCTAACCACATTGTAAACAACACACTTTTAAGTCCTCTATTAAAATGCAACCCTGAAGACTGTGATAGTGTATCTACCACCTTAACTAGTTAAATCTGGACACTAAAATAATTTCTTTTTTTTTTTCTTAACAAACACGTTCTCATCAAAAAACATACCAAATTATCTCTCTCTAAAAATGTGGAGTAATGGAAACAGAATTTACTATTGTAACCAATGCATTAGAACCATTTATTCACCTCAACGTTTATCAAAAATAGTAAGATGAACTGCCATGTTATCAGGCTATCAACTAACTTAATGATCTCCCCTATTTTTAGGGGGAAAGCTTTTAAGAAAAAGAATCATAAAGATTAACAAATACACCCTTCCAAATTCTGAGATCTATTTTTAAAACATAAATTATTATAACCATCTTTACAATATTGACAAGATTGTAATATAACTAAAAATGGCAATAAATGATAGTTATAAATGTTTTGTAGTTGTCTATGCTTATTATATTGCTTCATAAAGAAAATTTAAACAAAGGAAGGTAGGGTGAGAGAAATATAATCTATTTTATATTTACTCTATGTTCTAAAAAGTCTTTCAATTACAAAGAACTGCTAACTAGAAATGTATCTTAAACATTCTTTTAAAATTTAATATGCGTATTTTCTTAAAAGGCTTTGCTTTTTCTCCAATCTATACACATCATTAAAAGTTACAAAGAAATGGACTTATTTCCATCTCAAGGTATGTTAGAAAACTATATAAACTTAAACCCCAAAACCAATATTAACATTCAACGAAAAACTTTACACTATCAAAATATTATGTTCTAAGTTGCTACATTTTAAAGTTTTCTAAATTAAAATCGTTCCTAATAATCTATTATGCTATATAGACCAAAATCTTCCTTTAAAAAAATTTTTAAAACCCACCATATGTAAACTCTTTTAACCACTTTACTATTAAGTATTATACATAGTACTTATTGGGACAAACTAATGACATCTATTTTTAGTTTGGAAAGCAACTAATAAGACCTTTGATATTACTAAATTAAAGTTTAGAAAAAATGACTAAAGCAGCCTGTTGAAACAAACTCATTATTCTTCCTGAAGACTTAATTTTGCTTTATATCAAATTTATAGTAAGTGGTCAAATGTAAATCATAGTCTCAGAAAATAAGAAACGCAATCACTATTTTACACAAAAGGTATCCCTGGTCAATGAAATTGATATGCTATAAAGGAAAAAAACAACCAGTTGTTTTAAAGAATCACAATCGTTAATAATTACGTTCTAAAATGTTTATAGAGACGTCTTTCAATTTAGTGAATTTTAGTAGGTCTTCGGAAAGAAACCAAAATTTCAAGTCCAAGTTTTTTTCTATCCGCATAAGGCCACTTGGAGAACACATCTCCTCCAAGGATCTCCCAGTTTTTCAACCAAATAGTATCAGCACTTATATCATCTTACACTTGCTTTTATCGTATTTGCTATATATTTTTCTTTCTTATATGCATACACTAAAAGATGTTACAAGATGTCTGAAGTTATTGTTCTAGTGTCAAGATAACACATAAACACCACTTTTAAAAAGTGGGTTGCACTATCAAGTTTTCTTTTGCTTCATTAAAGTATATCTTTAAGTCTGTAATATTTTAAAAGATACGTAAGCCACAATGTCTACCCAAATAATTTTTTAAAAGCTTTAAAAATTGTGAGAACGAGCACTTCTCAAGGGAGATGATTAATATAAGGAACTAAGGCAAACCATTCCGAATGTCTGCTATGAAGAAATAATAGCAAACCAAGTAAAAATAGAAATGTGTTATTTTATAAAACGTCAGTTTTAACTCTTTAAAAGGGCATAGACATTTAGACTTAAGTCTTTACTTTGAAATACATACTATAGCTATTTAGAACATGGGGTTGGAGCTTATCATTAAGTTTTGCCACGGTTTTGCATCATTTCAGACCGGCCAATATAAAGAATTATGTTAAATAAGCTATGCTGAAAATATTAGGGGAAAAAATTCTCTAGAAGCAAAAAAAGATTTAAACTAATGACTGATCTCAAACACAAAAAAACTGCATGCCATGTTGAAATGTGCATTTTATATGTAGAAAATATAGGCAAATGGCATAAGCCTCAAAATATTTTAATAATGTTTACATTATGTATCTTTATTTTGTAAAGTTTTTTTCCAAATCACTTTAAAAGAAAGTGGTGTTTAAGTAGTGAGATCTACAAAAGCTTTTCTTTAAATTATATTAAATTCTTGGGAAGATAAACAGCATGTAGCCATTAAGACTACTTTGCTACTTTTACCTGTTGTGCTGATTCATAACAGTTATAAATGCATATGACTTTAAACTTTATAGAAAACGGTGACCTTAAAGCCTCTAAGGGCCTGACATTTTCATAATGATTCTTTATTTCCCACTTGAAATGTCGCAGGAAATATTCCCAGTTGTTACTAATTTATCTCGAAGTACTGTCCTAACAACAAAGTAACACCAACACTCTCGCTCCTGTGCATTAGAAACTAGTCCACAAAAGCGATCGCACCTAAACTTCATCGCTACAACAGATACTCTGAGGCAAAGCAAAAGAGTTAAATCACTAAAAAGCTCTCTAGGAAAATCTAGAAACAGTTAGCTGGCTGTGACATAAACCTGCCAACACCTCAGCACACAGTGGCAAAGTGCCCAAAAAATGCCACCCTCTGGGTAAACCACTTTCTTGTTTTAACTCTAGATGAAGCTACCAGTTGCAGATGAGAGGCGACGGCGGCATTATTTGGCAACCTGGAATTCACTTCCTGTAATCCTACACCGCGACAGCGCCTAATCAACCTGAACCCTGACACCCGGGCCATTATCGCCGGGCCGCGGGGCTGCGCGCGCCTCCCCGCTCCGGGCTGTTACCTCCCACGGCCTTGGCCACGGCGCCGTTGGGCCTCCCGCGGGCTCCCATGGGGCTGCCGTTCTGCTCCAGGCGGGCCACCTTCACCGGGGGAGGCCCCTTGACGTCGGGGCTGCCGCTGCGCCGGTCGGGGCTGTCCCGCAGACACGGGCTCTCGCTCCGCCGCTCCATGCTGCTCCGACTCGGAGACAAAGTTCCCACCGGCAGGTCGCAATAAAACGCGCAGGGACCTAGGGAGGGGGCGGGGGGGGAGGGAAGGGGGAGGGAAAAAAAAAGAGGGAAAACCACTCACACACGTGATAGACGTTCAGGCCAGTGGCAGAGCGCTGCACCATAGCCACACAAACTTCCTCCCACGCTGCCTGAGGGGCCCGAGCCGGGAAGCGGGTCCCCACCTTACACTGGGCGGCCCAAAGGAAGCTTGAGGTGCTGAGACACTGCCCAGTCCTTCTCCAGGAGTTAGCTCTCGGTGATGATCACCAGGCCAGCGCCCGGGGGCGCCCAGAAGTGGCCCATTGATTGGGACAGGGTTGGCATAAGCCGTTCTCGGATGAGACAGCCTCGCCGTGTGGGGGTCAGGGTTGCAGAAGAAGTGAACTTCATAAAAAGACATGTCACCCACTCGAGGAGGGGTGGGGGATGTACACAAGTCCATAAGAAACCGAATTAACCACATGAGGTATGTACTGTGAATGGCGGGGCAGGAGCCAAAGGCCTGCCATAAGGACTCCTTGAATCCCCGCTTTTACCTTTATCGAGCAAGTCTTGAGACACAAACACACTTTGCACAAAACCAACCCCAATTCCACATTAATGAACATCCAAAAACATTTCGAGGTATTCATCAGAATACTCTCCATAATAACCTTCATCACAATGGCGGGGGCTACAATCGTTATTATTTTGGAACGTTCTTATGCTCTTCCGATCTTAAGTGATTTTTAAAAAGCTCTTCTGCATAAAACACAAAAGCAAAAAGCATTTAAATCATTAGGTTAAGAAGCAGGCTTTATGAACCCCAATTTAAAAATTTCTTCAAAAAGTTTTCCTCTAGTCTCTCGGCTGGCAGCGCGCTCCTCAAGGAACCCGCAGGTCTGGGCACCCCTGTATTTTGGGGGTCGGCGGAAGAGGAGGAAACACCTGATGAAGCAGCACTCACATTGTCACTGACATCCCCGAGAAGCAGGACCCCGGCACAACAAAGTGCGCTAGGAATCCTCGCCGGCGCTCTCGCCGTGAGAGAAGCCGCGTGTCAAGGAGACAAGGTGGGGGTGGCAGAGGGGAGGTGAGAGGAGATGCGATAGGTGCACAGACCGAGCGGGAGGGCTGCGGGCGAAAATTCCGCCCGCACTCCTTCAGCTGCGCTGTCCGAGAAGGCGAGAGCTGCCGGGAGGGAACTTAGCCGGACCCGGGGCTTCCCCGAACTCCCGAGCTTGGAGTGGGAGTCCTCGCCCTTCGTACTTACTGCTCACGGTCTGTCTGTAACTTGGCTGGCTGAGGCTCTGTCCATGGAGCAAAAGTAGAGAATCCAGGGTGGAAAGTTTCTGGTGCTTTGCCTTGCAGTGCTCTCCTAGTCTTCTTTCCTCTTTACTCCTTCCCCTTTTCCTCTTTCCCAGGTCCTAACGTTTAAGGTCCTGGGTCAGGGTGTCTTCTAGTGCAGAGATGGTTGTTATGATGATGATGATGGGGGGAGGGGGAGGAGGAGGAGAGGGAAAGGAGGGTTCCTCCAAAGGGGCACCCGAGCGAGCGGGGGAGGAGACGGCGGAGGAGGGGAAAAGAGAGAAGGAGGCTGAAAAAGCCTTTTCACACCTTCGGGAAGGAGACCCGTTCTGGAGAGAAAGGGCTGAGGACTAGGAAGAGGCGGAGGCGGGCCGGTGCTGCCGCTTCGAAGGTCTGCTAGTTCTCGAGGAGGCGCGGCCGGAGCCTTAGGGCCAGTGTCACCGAGAGCCGAGCAAGAGCAGGGACCCGGGACCGCGCGCGGGAGGAATCGCGGCGGCCGCCCAAGCTGTCACCTCCAGCCTCTCCCCTCTCGGCCGCCGCCGCCAGCAGTCGGAGCCGGACTCACTGACAAGCCGCAGAGAAAAGATACACTGAGAGGGAGATGATTATTAGTTGCGTTGAGTCATCAGGCAAAGTGAGTCCTTTTGGGTTGTCCTCGGTTTCCGATTTCTCCCCCTCCCCCTTTCCGTCCCCAGATCTAGCGCCTTCAAAATAATAATTTGGGGTGGGGGTAGGGGAAGTCTCTGGGTTATTTCGGGATGGGGGTTGGGGGGGAAAGATCTAAACCCAAGCCAGACTGGTCCACCGCAATGAAGGAGGAGAGTGGGGGGCGGGGAGGAGGGCTGGGGAGGTTGCGGGGGGAGGGGGGCCCCGCCTGGCAGGAAATTAAACATCAATCAATCAATCGCTGTGAGCCCGGCGACCCAAACAGCGGCGGGGCTGAGGGGGAGGCAGAGGGACTGGCGAGGGGCGGGTGAGAGGCAGGGAGGAGGGTGGAGGAGGAAGGGGAGAGTCGGCTGTAGCAGAGCGGTGTGGCGAGGAACGCGCGCGTCGGGCGGCAGAGAACCGATGGCAGAGAACCGAGTGCCGCGCGAGGCGGTGGCCGAGGCCGGCGGGTGGGTGCGCCCGGGAGCAGGCGCGCGCTGGGGCTCGGGTCTGGTCCTCCTCCTCGTGGCGGGTCCTGGGCGCGGCCGCCTCGCCCAGCCCCGAGGCGCACTCGTCCCGGCGCGGAGGCGGCAGCGACAAGGCGGGAGCTGGTTGCCTCGTTTCCCGGCGGAGGCACAGACCGACGCGCAGTAGGCAACCGCGGATGCCTCGGCTCCGGGTTCTGCTAACTGCGCGGAGTACTTTCGACTTTGGAGATAGGAGGGCTATCGCCTCCCCCACCCACCGCCTCCGCCCACCACCCACCGCCTCCGCCCCTCGGAGCAACTTTTCCCGATGCTTTTGAGCTCCCCCTTCGCGCGGAGCCGGCCGTCCGGGCCCGCCGCGCCGCAGCACGCGCGGGGAAGGCCGCTTCTTCCTCAGAGCCGACGCGGCCGTGGGTCCAGAACAATAGCCCGGGTGTCCTGAGTGGCAGGAGTACCAGCACTGCCCGCTGGGCTGCGGGTGGGACAGAAGAGGGGGCTGCGTGGGGGGCGCAGGGCGAGGGGCATCCCTGGATGATGTCCCTGGAGCGCTCGCAGCGCCGGCGACATCTCGAGCAGCTCAGCCCGGGCCGCCAGGAGGCCGTGACGCGGAGGCAATGAGGGCGGTGGGGCTGCCTGTCCTCCAGCTGCGGGTCTGGGACTCCTGGGACCCCAAGCAGCTCAGGCACTAGGCTTTGAGTACGGGCAGTGCGCGCGATGACGACCCGGTCTTCTCGTCCCGGGGGAGGCCGCGCGGGGGCGTCCACAGCAGGTCCCGCGAAGGTGTAACTGAGCCACAAACTTTTGCCGACTCCCGCGGCCGCAGCCGCCCGCAGCCCGACTCCAGCCGCGGTGCTCATTTAAGGTGGCGCAGGCACTAGCCGAGCAGGCCGAGCTCTGGCCACGCTTTTGTCCCAGAGGTCCCGCTTAGGCGCGGGACCTCCTTAAAGAAAAGCACGTGGGCAGGGGCCGCGGCCCCCGCAAGACGCCTGGGGCGCCGGCTTACACTCGTGGTGCCGACCTGTGGCGGGAAAATGAGGACGCGTCCCCGCCCGCCTTGCGGCTGGTGAAGCCCCTCTGCTGGCGGCACCTCCAGTCCCTACCGCGCACCTTGTGTCTCCTTCCTAAACCCCTGGACCCGAAGAACTCCAGACCATCTCGCTGCCTGAGCCGCCGGTCCCCCTTAAGAAGTATTGGCTGTACGGCGGCGCCAGAGGGCCAAACTAAATTCGGTTTTGGGAAACGCGCTTCGGGGGTAATTCTGGAAATCTTGGGCCGGTGCACAGACAGCGGGAAGCCGCGTCAGCCTAGCGTGCCCGGAGGTAGGCCGCCGTCTACTCGCCGCACCTACCCGGTGGGCGGTGTGCGCGCAGCCATCCCCTCAAAAGCGGAGGCCTGGGAGGCGAGCGAGCCTCTGGAAGAGAAAGGGTCCCAGAAACTAAACCTGCCCCGGCCTAAGTCACGACGCCCAGATCCCGGAGAACCCGGCACCCAGGCGCCGCCCACCAAGTTCCAAAGGAGCCTGAGGCGACCCGGGAAGCGGTCGGAGCCCAGCGGAGGAAGGAAAGGAGCTTGTTAGTAAACCTTCGGGGGAGCCACCCTGGGAGTTTTAGGCAGCATTTTCTTTTCCCTGTTTTGATTCCCTAAGCCCCATCTCCCCCACCTCCCTGAAAGAAGGGGTTAGAGAAAATGCACAAATCGAAGTCTGTGAGAACAAAGTGGCTCAAGTAAACCAACTCGTGGGGGTAGCTAAAAGGTTTTTGGCTGCAAAGAAACTGTAAGTTTGATCAACAAACTTTTTTTTTTTTTTAATCTGTGCTTTCACGTCGGAATGGGAACGGGGTTTTGCAAAAAGCAACTACCACTGTCAAAGTTTGAGCCCGTTTTCAAAATGGGGAGAGGCGCAATTCTTATAAATATCTTAACAACGATAATAATGCTGTTTCTTTCCTTACCTTGGTGTTGAACTGCAGAATCCTCCTCCGGATCAGTGTCCAGGAACTTAGAAGAAATGGTGATATTAGGACTTCAGTACTTCTGGAAAAAAAAAAATGCAAATGGTTTAGCCAGGATCTTTCCTGTCTGATTCGTCACTATTATTATATCTGATGATGCGAATGGTTGGAGCGATTCAATCTTAAGTCATTAATGAGCTATTTTATAAACACCACTGTCTGAAGATCTTCATTTACATTTTGCGAAGGATCACTTCGCTAACCTCACATGCTTATGTCAACAGCATAATTATGGGACTTCAGTCACACTCTTATAAACAACACAGCAGTATTGTTAATGGGTTAATATTTTATAAAGTGTAAATATTTTATTATGTTTTGAAGGGAACTATTGATTCTAAATTATTAAACCCCTGAGAAGGGTGACTTAAAGTATACAATTAAGTACAATTAAATGTACATTTTGGCTAGTTTGTTTTCAGACTCTGCACCTTTTAAAATTAATTGATTTTCTCATTATTAGAGTTTCTTCTTGTCCATTTTTGATAGTGACCAAAACTATCATTTTGGGCAAAAGAACTCAAAATATATAAAGGTGCATTTGGCATGAAAGAAAATATCGGAAACTATGAGTTATTACCAGAAATACATTTCGAATATTTGCAGATTTATATTTACTAACACATTTTACAAATTTCTTTCGATTTAAAAAAGAATTCTAGAAAGTTTTGTGATATATGCCCGGTATGTTTTTTTTTTCCACCCTTGAGTTTTGTCCCTAATAAAGGCCTTTTCTGTTTCAAATTACATAAGCTTTTTACTGCACGATTTTTGTATTGACTTTATTTCAACTGAAGTAAGCAATTATTTTCACCATGTTTAATTTTGACAATAAGAAATTTGAAGTAGCATTTTAATCTTTTGCTAAGATTTTCTAGTATTTAAAACAGTAAATAAATTATGATTCAAAAGTTTTGTTTGGTTTCGTTTTATATTCCTCAAGTGGTTTATTTCCAAACATTTTTTTAAACAAAATCACACTCAAGAAAAGAATTGGTTTTAATTACGTTTGGTGTTTTGTTTTGTTTTGTTTTTAATAATTTGATCCAAAACGCATTTTTACACAGATAGTTTAAAGTTCACATTGGGGGACATTTTTATCCCTCGTCTTGCTTCTCACAGACGTTTCTGCTGGGAATCTACTAAGACTTTTTCCCCTTTTTTTCTCCCACCCCCCAATTTTTTTTATATGTCATTTAGTCAAAGGTCGCCTGTCTTTCATAATCACACTGAGATTTGTTATTTTAAAAATCAACGGATCTTTATGCGTTGGACTTAAATATGCATGTTTTTGCTTATTTTCATGTTCTCCCCTTTTCTCTCTATCTCTTGTCAGGCCTTTCTTCCCCTTTTATGGCCTGCACTTTTAATGGCAACATTTCTTGATTTCTCTCTCTGGACACCGAGGTTTCTACTGTGCTAGCTCTTGACTGTGGCCAACCTTCCTTGCCTAATGACCGCGCGGGACGGCCTAGGCCCGACTACCCGGGCGTAGGGTACCGGGTGCTCGGCTTGGAACGCCGACCTTTAGGTCGGGCCACACACACCTCTGAGGACCTAGCATCCATCACCTGGCTTCCTGTATTTCAAGTCTGGTCGCCCAGGCAAAGAGGCCTTTCCGGCCGTGCGCTGCTTCTTAGAGAACACCGGAAAGTTGTGCCGAGTTTTTTCTCCACTCTCGCACTCACAAGAAAAACTCTACGGGAATTACCAGCGTCGAAAGCCTTCTATGGCTCCTAGGAACCCACGCAGGCCTGCCTCTCCCCCTCCCCGAAACTCCCCCCCCCCCCCCAACCCGGGGCTTGCTCTGCTGGGGGCGAGAGGAGGGCGGGAGGGAATCGTTTCTTTCAAATGAAGCCCACACCAGTTCTGAAGCCAATTTCCGCCGCGGACTGTCCGGGGTAGAGTTAGGCGACCAACATTTTCACGCACCGCGTAACTGCCCCAGGCTTGGATTGGAAGCTGAATGTGCCAAGGGGACTGGGGCCCGGGGCCAGAACGCCCCAAGGGGAACGCGCCTAGAAGAAGGCAGATCAACCAGGGTGGGCTCGAGCCCTTTCCCAGACTGCCCCGGGGCCTCTGGGGACTGACCAGAGCGCAGGGGGCGGGGGACACTTACTTCGTTTTCCGCACGCCTTCCTCGTTGGCATCAGAGCCGGACGAATCCCAACCCGCGCCAGGCAAAGATAAATTACTGCTGGCTCCCCTGGCAGCTCGGGGGCCTGGGCGGGGGCGGAACGGTGAGGAAGCCGTCGGGCCGCCTAAGGTTGGGGTGGTGAAGGTCCTGTTCCCATCCTCAAACGAACGAGCCCCTGCGGCCCGGACGGAGAGATGAGTCCCAGGGAGACGGCTGATTGGGGATGCGTGGCGGGCAACTAGTTTGTGCTAGATCGTGAGCTGAGCACCCAGGGGGTCTGAGGGTCCGAAATCTAGAGAACAGAGGATGCAGACGCCCAGAGGGCGGGAGGGGATACGCGAAGGTCGGCCCAGGAGCTGGCTCAGGAGAGAACTGGGAGCTTTGTGCACTGGGGTCCCAAATATAGGGGATGGGAGAAGGCGTCGGGGGTAGGCACTGCCTGCCCTGAGTAAGAAAAGCAAAGGGACATGATTTGAAGGTAAGGGAGACTTTGGTTGAAGGTGAGAATGTGCAGTCTCCGCGGCCGCGGGACGGGAAGCCCAGGAAGGCGGAGGGCCTGAGGGCTCAGAGCACAACTCCAACGACACATGACAACGCCCCCAGGCTCTTGGATCTTTTCACTCATTTTCAGAGTCTAGAGCTTAATAGCTGGAACTCCTGCAGCACCGCAGGCAGAGAATGACTGCCCTGCTAGTTTTTTTGTTTTTGTTTTAAATAGAAACCGACTTTAAACGACCAGTATTGAGGCTATGGGGGACAGAAAACGAAACGCCAAAGGAGCTGTCGCTGCCTCCCCGCCCCCACCCCGAGGCGGCCGGGGTTTGAGCCCAGAGTCTGGCTCCCGACCAGCTGCGTTTTCTGTCTGGAAATACCGAACAAGGAGGACGGGGTCTGTCCCATCTCTAATCCTGGGGCCCAAGGTAGCGACGAAGAACCCCGCGACCTCGACTCATCCTTACGGCCCCATCGCCTCGGAGCCCGGGTCACTGCCCGGGTCCCAGACCGGAGATAAGGCGTCCTCTTCCGACAGCGCCACCGCGTGGGCTGCGACCGAAACCTGCGGCGCCTGTTCAGTCCGCTGTGTCCGGTAGTCGGCCCTTCCGCGTCGCCCCAATTCCGCGGGTTAAGGATGCGGCGGGGGATGGGTTGGTCCCGGCCCGGGTCACAACCCGACCACCCTACACAAAAACCTGCCCGGCAAGCAAAACCTCGGCGGCGTCCCAACCCCTCGTAATGAAAAGCATACCTGGGAAGTCCAGGCCACGGCGCCCCACCCGTGCCCTAAACTCCGGGCAGGGCAGCCTGCGTGCTGAAATTCGCGCCCACCCCTAGCAGCCGGGTCCGAGGCGGCCCAAGCTCCAGCAGCTCCGGGAGCGTCTAGCGACCCTGGGCCCGCACTGGTCTAGAACCGCGCGGGAGAGAGCGAGAAAGCCTGCTGCGGGACCCAAGGTGCCAAGCACTTACTAGGACCGAGGACGAAGCGCGTGGTTGGTCTATTTGGAGGTCCAAACCCTTCTGGAGTGGCGAGGAATATAGAGGTTTTCCTGGGCTGGTGACTCGCCTGTCTCCGTCTCACGAAGCCCCACGGAAACTCTCTGAGTCCGGCAAGGCTTGACCCCCGGGTTAACTCCCAGGTATCTGTGACAGCGGTGTCCTGGGGCTCGGTTCTTCCCGGCCCCGCCGTGCCTTGCCTCGGGGCCCCGCGGCCAAGCCCCGCTGAGCTAGGCATCACCTCGAGCTGCCCCAGCGCTACGTCAGATTCGAGAGCCCCCATGTCGGGCTCAGAGGACTTCAGTGGGTAGGCTGGGGCTTATTTTTAATAAATTCAACTGTTCACACGCGCGCGCGCACTCACACACATACATTTTGGGATTGTCAGCTACTAAAAGGGACAACGACCCAGAAAGGTGCAAATTCACCTGGTGCCTATCCAATTACAAAACTCCTAGCCCCACACAAAACAGGAGTTAACCCTGGAGGCCTGAGCGGTCACGCCTGGCGGCCGCCACCACCCACGCTCTTGCCGGACGCCAGGCTAGCGGCGAGAACCAGCGCGCTCTCGGCCGGGCCGCAGGGGCCGGTGCCCAGTGGTACCCGCGGCGGAACAGCTCCGCCAGCGCGCTGAATTCTGGTGCCCATTGTCCGCCTGGCCTGCTCACCCACACCCTCATCATTGGCTGTGACCTGTTCGCTTCTAAATTCTAATGCCCGTAGGCCACGCGGAGCTATCCCCAAGCGTGCCAGGCCCGGCACTCGTGCCAAGTGGCTCACCTCAGCTCGCTGCGCCTGCCTTAGCCCCCGGTGCCAAGTGCCGGGCGAGAGGCGGCTGGTCAGGACGCGGACGCCGTCTGCTCACCTCCAGGAGCCGACAGTGGGTGCCTGCGGCGTCGCTCGTCCAGCCCAGGGGCTGATTTAAATAACTAATAAGCTCAGAGAAATTTTACGAGGGGAACTTTTCCTTTTAGTATCAATAAAGCCTAGTAATTGGGTTCGTGGGTTACCTAAGCTCGAGTTTCCTAGTCTGTCTCCTCTCTCTCTCATTCAAAAGCAACGTTAAAAAAAAAAAAAAATGGCAACTGTGTGTGCGTTTGTGTGGGGTGTGCAAGTGTGAGTATGTGAAAGAAGTTGTTTGTTTCAAAAGTCCTTCTTTGCTTGGAGAACCATCGTCATTGTCGCTCTTTGGTGAAGAGTTTTGAAAGGTGAACTGTTGTTATTTCAGAAGAGAAAAATGTTGACAACAATTCAAGTCTAACAGCACAAGTATAAAACAGGGGATGGAGGTTTCTAAAGATTTTTCCTTTAGGATATGACAAAGACATTTGCAATGCTTCCCTAATAGTTTGCATTTTAATTAACTTTTACTACATTTTGACTTCAACTCCTGGATCGTAGTGGTATCTGTTGTTTTCAGGAAAGACTTCTATACTATCTTGCACTCTAAATTTTTGTTTAAATTTTCTAATCTTTTTTAAAGCATGTCCTTAGTCATAAAGAATTTTTCCACCTGGGAACCATGCCTCAATTTAAAAATATAAAAGACCTTTCGTGAATAATAACTGCAAATAGCCCATTCGTTTGTGTCCACGGAGTTGTTGGCGCCTATACAAAATCTCAAAAATCTAAAGGCAATCTAAGCATGTTTCTCTCCAATCATACACACACACACACACACACACACACAAACACACACACATATATATGTTTTCATTTGCTGTATGGAAGTAAAAAAATCTTTTAAAAGACTTTTTCGAAAAGCATTATGCTAAAATTTAACTGAACTTAAATTCCCTACCAGATACAACATAATTAGTGCCTGCCAACGTCAGCCTAACGAAATGAAGAGTATTTCTGAATCAGATTACTCTTGGGGTCAGAAGCTAGTCAATGAAAAGCAATGAGAATTCAAGTTTGCAAACCATGGAGGTTGGAGGAGGCAGCTCCCCGCAAGTTCCCAGGAACACACCCAAACCTGTGCGTTCAAAGCTTCAGTGTTTACATATTATAGAGAACTTCTCCTTTTCACTTTTAGTTAGAAAATCGATGAGCTCCCCTTAGTTCGTCTTGTTTCAGGCTGTGAGACGTGGAGTAAGCTCGAGGGTCCCTTTCTGCCAGGTAATTTCCAGAGGCCCAGAATTATTCGGAGATAGACCCAGCCCTTTGCATATTCCGGGCAGAAAGGGCGTCTTGCGGGCCCTTCCCAGCGCCGCCACTTCCCCAAGCTCTCCTCCACACCCGCAGGCTGATGGTACCAGAGCGCCTGACCCTCAACCAGCTTCTTGAGACCGAGCCGCGGTGTCGGCACTTGCTGAAGAGGGAGTGAACCTTGAGCTACGGGAGTATACGCCCTGTTTCCCGCTTTCCCAGAGGGCTACAGACAACTTCCCTTCCCATTTGCTCCGGCTGAGCTCCTGTTCCCACCTATCCTCTCCAATCTTGCCACCACCAGGCTCCTAGTGTCCCACTGTAGGGGCTCCGTGCTAAGGGCACTCACCGCAGCAGCCCCTTGTCCCCCACGCTGGCCACGTTAAGGGAGGAAGTGTCCTCTCCGTGCTGTCCTCCGCGCTGAGTACCAGAAGTCAAGAACAGTGGCAGGGAAAGAGGAAGGATTGGGAAGGAAAGCGCAGGGTTGAGTGGGGTAACTCAGAGCCTCAGCTCTGAGTACCTCAGTCTCCCCAAACAACCTGGGGCCTCCCCTTCCCTCCCTGCGCTTCCACTACAGGTCTCACCCTGGTCTGCAGGTCTCCATCGAGCTGCTCCATCAACCAGGTTGTCCCTGGCTTTTAAGGATCTCCCCCTACCCCATACCTTCTAGCTGTTTTGAGTTTTGGTTTCAGTTAAGCTGTTTTCTAAGGTCGTAGAAGCTCCACTTTTTTTTTCTTTGCCTCATTTACACTCCTTTCTTTAAAGAGCATCCCTCAAGCCTAGCTTCTGCCAGACCCTGTGCAATCTCCCAGAGCTCTATGTGCAAGAGGAGAAGTGATTTGTCTGTTTACAGCAGGTTTAATTAAGACGGTTATGTGCCATGAACTCTTCGGGCCCCAATCAATGCATTTTGATTTGGAAAGTCAAATAGAATCACGTCTTACACTTGTGGGTCCCTGGTTGGCCGCGCAGGCTGGAGATAGACGCTATTGTCTGTCTACACCCGCCTTACTGGACCTGAACAAGTCTCTCTCGCAAATCTAGTCACCCTGCTTGTCCCCATGACCCCCAGCTGGGTCTTTGGGCAAGACCAAGGCCTTCCTGGTCGGGACAAGAAAGGTTGAACACACAGACCACTGCTGGGGACCTTTAGCTCAGGAGCCAGGGGCTGAACTTCTCTGGATCCTGCTTCCACGTTACCAAATCACTCCCCAGCCCCAAGCCCTAGTCCTCTGCTCCCCTTTGCCCCAACCCAGCCGAGAAAGCCAAAGAGGCAAGACTTTTCTTTCCCTAGTTGTGCATCCAGTATCGTAACCCCCACCAACTCTCTGACTTAGGTGCTGGGCTGCAGCAGGAGCCTTTTTCTAATTTGTCATCATCAGAAACCTCAGACAACTGGAGTATAAAACGTCAGGGGCTTCCAGGGATATGATGACTTCAGGAGCTCAATGAAAGGGGACTGGGGAGGCTGAGGGTCGGGGACAGGGACATGTGATAGAAGCCCCAATTTGCCCTCCTGAACTTTCCTCCCATGGCAGGCTGGCTGCACTAGCTTGAGCAGTTATCCATCTTCCCTCCTACCCCCTCCCAAGCTGCTCCCTCCTCCCGAACTTTTTGGAATATCCCACCACTTTTTTAGCCCTCGGAAAGGAAAGGGGCTAGGGAGTGTGTCAAAGGTCACTCAGCCCTTTCCCCTCCCCTGATGTTGTCCAGCTTCCCAGGACTCCGGGGCCAGAGCCCGTGTTGCCTGCAGTACTCCTCATGAAACCTTATGGGGTGTGTGCATCTCTTCTGCTCCTCTCCGTCCCCTATGTCCAGCCCACAGGGATAGCACCCACATCCCGGCTACACCTGTGGTTCTGATCGCCGGAAAGCTGCAGACCTGCCACTAACTTCATTATACCATCTATAATCGATCTCCTCGGTTTTCAGTAGATCTGGAATCCAACAAGGGTAACCATATATATAGATAGATAGGATTTGGGGGCTTGAAACATTCTGAGCATGTTGGCAGGGGTGGGTGGTCTCAGAGGAGTTCTCCTGAAAGCTGCTGGGAGGAGTTACCTTTGCTGCCACCAAGGCCTTGACGGGGTCAACTTTGGTGGGCTATATGTGCTAGGGCTCCCAGGGCAAACCCCCTCCTTGGCCTCCTGCATGCAGGGCAGAATTAGGTTGGAGAGTTGAGTTTTAGGGGCCTTTTAAAAAAATTTGTTTTTATTTCTGTAAAGGACTAATCCAGTACTAGATGGGTGCAGCAGTTGGCCCCAAAGTAGCCTGTGACTCCCCCCTCCCCCCGTTGTCAGGCGGCAGAGGGTGACAGTCTGGCATTAGCTCTGGTAAAGCTGCCTGGCAGGGTTTTGGGCCTTGGCATCCTACTGAGGCCCAGTAACCCCCATAATGCGTGCATCTTGCCTAGGGTGTTTGTATGTGTGTGTGGGTGTGGGGAGAGTTGGGCTGGTGCTGTATTCACCGTCTCAGCGCCTTCCCGCGCGGGGCTCAAGTGTGGACGCAGTGGACGAATCCATGAATCAGCTCCACAGCAGAGGGGTCGAAGAAGCATCCATCTCCGTTAAATGGGCTGTAGGCAACTGTGGATGACTGCCCCCCTCCCCTCCTCTGAGCAGGCATGAGGTGGCCCGGGAGCCCCGCCAGCAGCCCCCGCCCCTCAGGCGGAGCTCGGGTCCTGGCAATCTCTGCACTTTGTCATCACGCCCCAGTATTTGACATTCGCAATTATCTGCAAATACCCTGATCGGTTTGTATATGAAACACTTTTTTTCCTGCCTTAAAGGTTGGAATCTGGTAAGTTTCAGACAAGTGGTTGGGGTGGGGGGAAGGCGACCCAGGGGACCGCGGGGGACCGGCCCAGTGAATTGGGCTCGGCTAGGTAGGCGACGGGAAGGGACAGATCTGCATGTCGCCCCCTTCTCCCCCAGCCCTGCTCAGATGCAAGGCCTCACAGAGCTAAGGAAGGGCCAAGGCCACGACCCTCCGGTCCTCTTTTGAAAGGAGCGCCCCCTAATCCGCGTGAGAGAAAAGATGAGGGGGGAGCAGAGATCCGACCAGGAACAAGGCCCGGAGGTTAATCATCTTGATAATCGGAAAGGGCGCTGCCCGGCCTGGTTGCTGTCACCCAGAGTGTCAGTCACCAGCTCTTGACCCCGCCGCAGAAATTACCTGCTCAAAGAGACATCCCACGGAGCCCTCTGCTTTGAGCTCTCCCCGCCCCCGCTGTCTTCGGGAAGTAAACCGCGCCCTGTTCAAAAGAAGCAGATGCCCCTTTGACCCTCCTTCTCCCCTAGACGGTTCCTAAATCCAGCAGGGCAGTGCTAGCTCCAGGATCTCTCACAACTCCTACACCAAAGCTTCCGGGCTACCTGCCCATTACATAGCCCGTCTACAAAAAGGAAAACAAAAAACAAAACCAAAAACCAAAAAATGGTGGTGGGGGCGAGGGAGGATAAAGGAGTGAAAATACGCGCCTGCCTTTTCCTACTGCCTTAGGAGCCCGATCCTGGCCCCTGGCTAATCCGAAGGGCCTCGAGCCCAGAGGTAAGGCCAGACCTTCTTCGTGCCAAGTGCATACAGCTCGAGTGCACCGGGACTCGGCGTCTTACTGGCCAACAAGCCCAGCTACTTTGCTATGGGTATATTAGCAACTTTAGAAACATCAAACCCTTCAGGGAAGCCTCTTCTCTTTACACTCAACCTGCAGCTCTGTTATAGACACTGGGCTAAGTTGCTTTTCACGCATATTACTCACAGTTTCCGGGAAAGGGGAGGAGGAGCAGGTTAGAGAAAGGTGGGTGGTTGGGGGGATATTGGAACACCTTCAAGAAAAATCGGGGGTAGGGGGTGTTATAAAGTCCGTCTTTGTAAGAGCCCAATCTTCAAAGCCTTGGTATATTTTGAAAAAGAAAAGAGAAGACAGAAGCAGGTCGAAAACGAATCCCTCCATCTCCCAACTCCCAAACCCCCAGCGCCCCCAGCCCAGTTCACCCCAATTGGGAACAGACGGTGCACTGAAAAGACATCATCGCGCTGGGCTCCTGCTCAGTCTAGGCGGGCAGGGAAGCGCAGGCGGCTGGAGATGGTCGTTCCAGTCTCCCGTGGTGCCCTTGACCTAGGAGAGCCCCACACTGGAAAGGCTGCTGAGGTCAGAGCTGAGGTCACCTTCTCCACTCACAGGTTGCAAACCCAGTGACCCTGTGCCCAAGGGGAGCAGGGGAACAGCCTGCAATGCCCCAAGAGTCAGGCTTCCTTTCCCCAGACTCCTTGGAATTTGGTCTGAGGTGAGGTCGGCTGCCGACACCCACCAGGGCCTTTAGATTAGGCCCCGTCTCAGCCTTGGATGCCAAGACTGGGCACAGAGGCCTCAGGATGCACCAAGCTGGGGGGCTTCCACCTGGGTGGGGGGGCGGTGGGTCACGACCTAAGAGGTGCCAGGCGGTGGGGTGACACCCACTGCACCTCCTGCTACCAGGACAGCCCTTGGCCTGTAGAGAAGGCCAAGGCAAGACGCACTGTGACGGATCAAACCTTCACCCTTTTACAGTCTTTTTTTTTTTTTTTTCGTGTCCTTATCTTTGTTACATAGGTGTATGGCTGCTATATTCCAACAGCTTATTCTACACAAAATGCCCCGAGGATTGGACCAGACTTCGCAGATTCTGCTTCCCAGGTGACTGTTCCTAGGTATTCTGTTCCCGACCCGCTCTCCGCGCCCGGAAGAACCCAGGGCAGAGCCCACTCTGGCAGAACTGAGAGCTGTTCGGGCCCAGGAAAGTACTCCTCGCCCAAAACTGCGCGCCAGAGCTGCAACCTCGCCCGATCTCCTGCAGCGCGCACCCTCAACAAGCTGGCTTCCCCGAGCACGTGCAAGCATCCTCCCACTTGGAAACAAATTCGCCCCGCGTCTGTCACCCGAAACGGCTTTGCCTTCGGGGCGCTAACTGGGACCCAAGACGAGGGCACGAAGTCGCGAAGCCGAGGGCGGGAGGCTGGAGGACTCCTCTGCTCACCTTGACTTGAGACACTCGAAGGCCCCAATTAACTATCGGTTGTATCAGGGCCGACGGGTGCAAAGTGGCTGCGCCCCGCAGAGGCACTCGCTCCCCGAATCCGGGTCTCCAAAGGCATCTGGTGTCGGGGTAGACTGTTCTGACTACCTGCAGCGCGCGCACAGATCCCAGGCGGGGGAAAAGGGCGCCTGTAACCGGACTCGGTTACCTCTCCGGGGATCGGCCCTGACTTTGTTGGTAACTTAAGAAGAGCCTCTGAACTTGGGGAGCGCGTGTCGGGGCACCTCCCTGCACAGTCCCCCACCCCCTTCCTTCCCTGGCCTCGAATCTTACCATCCTGCCCCACCCCGCCCCCCACAGCCCCGCCCGTTAGAGGCGCGCGGCGGGCACTCGGTTTACGGAGCCGCCGTTTCAGATGTTTATTCACAGCTAATTGCTTATGCAGGAAAATGCTCGTTACCCGGGCCGAGCGCTTCCGCCCTGCGCTGGTCGACCCCGCCGGCGGCAGCTCGCTGATCCCACCCGCGAAGCCACGAAGGAACCGGCGGCAGGGAGGCGGCTGTGTGCCACTCAGGGCCCGGCCACCAGCACTGCTCCGGACTCCCGGTAGGGGGAGCCTCCTCGGGCGCCAGGCCAGCCCGGGTCCGGGCCTCTCAGGTCCGCCCAGCCGCCAGCCGCAACCCAGAACGCGGCGGCCTTTTCACCTGCCCTTCAGGGGAGCACTGCCGGCAGTGAAGGGGACGCAGGGCCGAGCCTTGTTCCTGAGTCCCTGTTGTTGCACAGCAAAGAAGAGAGACATGACCGAAGTATATTCTTTAGGTCCAAATATAGTTCAGGAAATTTGTAGGTGAGATCACCTCCTTTGACCATACCCAAGGGGAGGAAAAAAATACTGCAGTGGTTAAGAACTGTTCTTGACCCCTTAAAATTTTTTAAATTTTAGGTGATCTAATCCTAGATTAGATTCACAATTCTTATTGTGTTTCCAAGTCGCCCAAGAAGATTTTAGATGGTCCTAGCACAAAACAGCCTCAGAGGAGACTTTCTTGCAGTAACAGCACCAACGGATTCTCTCCCCTTCTGACTCCATATACTTAAGTCAGAGCTCAGAAGCTTTCATTTTAAGATATGACCAATGTCTAGAGAACAACCTGAATGCAGGATCAAGGGGAAAGAAGTTAGCTGGGCTGTGAACCCATAGACCACTCTACTGTGTCCAGTGTTGTTGAATACTTGAGCCTGATGGGCCAGAGACTTCCTGGAGAATGTTCCCCCAGATAAAGCCTGCAAGCTCTCTTTCCACAAAAAAACCATCCTTCCCACAGGAATCCACAACTCAGAAGGCTAAGTCATCAAAAGTCTTCAGAGAGAATGGCATAAGCAAAGAATTTCACACTTGGAAAGAAACTCAAAGACCACTTAATCTGATTGTAGTTTACTGGCGAGAACTTGAGCTGAGTAGAGAGGCAAAGATTCACACTCCAGGTGAGAAAACCCCTGAATGCTGAGGTGAGACTAGCCTTCCTCTTCTGACCCTCAGTCCAGTACAGTTTGGACCAGAAATACGTTTTGCTGTTGTCGCTATCCTTGTCATTATTAATGTATTTGCACCTATTTAAGGGTTCTTAATAAGACGTACTCCTTTAATAATATTGCAACAATAGCAAAATCTGCAAGGTCTGTGTGAAAAGAATATTACAGTTAGTTCAAGGGAGGCTGAATTTTAGAAGTGAAGTTACATATAGCATTTGAAGCATTTGGGGGAGACACTAAACAAAAAATAGTTGTATTGTTTTATCCCAATTTAAGAACATGGGATATATGCAAATATATGAATGAATGAACAAAACAGTACAAAAAAACAAGATCACTGGTATTATAAAGGCATTCTTTTTTTAAAAAAGACATTCTTCTAAGTTGTGTAATTTTTCTCCAAAAAACAGCTAATTTAGTGCATGTAAGTGTTTACAGGTTTTGAAGGTATTAAATTCTGATGTCATTTCTAAGGACCAAAGGGAAATAATACATTTCTAAAATCAGATTTGAAAAAATAAAAGTCTAATTTCTAAACAGTTGAGGTAGTCACAGTAGAGGAAATTTTTTTGAATAAAATAAGCCTAGAAAACACTCCTCACTGGGTTTGTAATAAACCCTGCAATATAAATGATATGCTATCATTCTCTCCATAATTTACTTTTTAATAAGGTCAACACAAACATTGTTATTTACAAGGACACTGCACTATTCCATTTCTGTATCTGGTTCAAAAAGGCAAAGAGATACATTATCAAATGGAAATGTCTTGGTCTCTTTCCGTAACTAATGTCTGATCTTTAGCAAATGGCGCTGTGATGTCATTGAAATGGGTATTGGACAACGTACCAATTGATTTATTGATTTCCCTTCTTCAAAGTCTGTTGGGAATTGGGGAGAAGACGGAAAAACAGGTTGGCTGAGATGTGCAATATTTATACTATCATACACATGCAAAAATTTATTTGGCTGATAAAATTGACAATTCAGAAGCACTGCTTACAGAAATTCATAAAGGAATGACGTGGAGACCACTCAATTGATTAACCTGCTTCTCCCCCACCCTGTCATTTTATTTGTCCTTCCAATTTCAACCTAATAGAGTCAAAAAGGGCCCAAATTTTCAGCTAACCTATATATAACAATGGGAGCAGGAGGGATAAAGGAGGCTGGTTGGGCATGGGCGGCAGGAAACAGAATAGGCATATTTGCTTTCAAACGCAACTCCATAAATCCTGTTCCAGGACCCTGACAGCCCAGCAGTGTTCCCGAAGCCTAGCACTTGCTGTGGCTCTTGTAAGGGGTCTCCCTGGTCTGTGAGTTAGAGTGACCTCCCACCTGGGAGGAGCTGAGACCTTCCTGTGGCCTAGACCTGCGAAGGTTTACTCACATCGGCTGACTCACATCAATAGTGAGAATAATGCTGCCCCGATTGTCTTTGGTTTCGCAGGAGAGGATTTCAAAGCCAGGCTCCTTCCAGCCTCAATCACTGAATAGGTTTTTGAGGAGAAAGACTTTTAATCCGAGTCCTGTTAAAAATGCCAGCTAAATCGCCTGGAGAAACTCTACTTTGTAACATCTGCCTAGGAATTACCACACACAACAGTATCTACAGCAAAGCTGAAAATAAAGGAATAACAACAAATCTCAGACTTCCTCTCCCCTGGCATGCCTTATGGGGCAATGGAATTGAGTAACAGGGAAGATTTACTATAAGGCATTCTAAAATTGCATATTGGCTACTTTGTTTTTCCTGTTCCCTCCCCCTACTCCCAGAAAAATTGAACATCTTTGCCTTCCAGAGCTTTCTCTTCATTTAGTTCAATCCTCTGGGTTTAGCATCATGATCTAGGAAATCCCTGCTGGCTAAAGTGAGTTGACTTTTTCTCTGCCTTGTGCTTGTGGGAGTGGGCGGGTATGGTGAAGGGAGTTTCTCTTGCTCACCACTCTAGAAAAGGGCTGTGCTTCCAGAATATGTGGTTCATTTTACTCTAGTCATGCCCCCTCCCCCTGAAGCTGGATTCTAGGGATTCTCCTCTTTAAGAGAAACTGGATGGGGATGCCAATAAAGAAGGATCTGGAACACTGCCTACATCCTCCTCAGAGAAGGCTTGCGTCAAGAAGATGTTGGGTGTAGGAGTATGATGGGGAGAAAAGTAGAACTATGACCAGTTTTAAGGAGGTTATGTCAGTGTGTGCTTGGACCTAGTGCAGAAAACTCTTTTTAAAAAATTTTATTTAGCCAATAGTATCCATTGTCCTACAGTGATGAGTTTAATAACTATTAACGATTCTTAAAATCTAAATATTGGGGGGCTGTGAAGTAGTGTGCTTCAGGACTTTAAACCTACACAGTAAGTCAATTCTGTCTTTGCCACTTACTAGCAGTGAAACCTGGGGGAAGTTAACTCACCTTTCTGAACATTTTCCCTATCTGTTAAATGGGCATAAAATCAACAGCTATCTCATCAAACTGAGGTTTAAATGAAATACTGCATATAAGTTGCTTAAAATAGTTCCTGCAACATAGCAACAACTTAAAAAAATATTCACTATGTTATGACGTGGGAATTGCTGATCCAATTGTGTGTCTGTCAGTTCATATTGCAGATTACTGACCGTGAACTAGGAGTTGAAGCTTGGATCACATTATTCCCTTAGATCCATTTCTTAAGACAAAATAACACCCAGGAAACCTTACATTACTTCATCACCAATGAGATTTTTCTGAATTTTATTTTCTGAATTTTAGAAAGCATTTCTTGAAACATTTTCACCAGCTGTCCTGCACTCTGTCCCTGCACCAGAGGCTCCTAAGCTGGGCGAGATGGGCAGAAATGACAAGAACTATCTACCCAGAGGTCATTTCAAAGTCTTCCACACAGGGATCTGCTCAGGCAGGTGGAACTTATCATACTGTCCCCGAGGTGTGACATTATGTTGGCTCAAGGTACAGGAAAAGAGACTCAGAGACCTCTGAGTCTGGTCCTTGTTTGCTGCTGCAGGGACACATGATGTCACATCAAGTGGGGAGAACCCCTTAGGATAACTCGGAGAAAGAGCTCTCTTACCCCTCTGCATTGAATTTGCCCAGGAACCACTATTGTTTTATTTGGTGATGACCAAGAAAACATTGCCATTTCCCTGTTACAGTCACCTGATTTTTTTTTTTGTTTTTTGTTTTTTTAAATTTTATTTATTTATTTGACAGAAGGAGAGAGATTACAAGTAGATGGAGAGGCAGGCAGAGAGAGAGGAGGAAGCAGGCTCCCTGCTGAGCAGAGAGACTGATGCGGGGCTTGATCCCAGGACCCTGAGATCATGACCTGAGCAGAAGGCAGAGGCTTTAACCCACTGAGCCACTCAGGCGCCCTACAGTCACCTGATTTTATGAAAGAAAGATTACACCTCGCTGGGTTAGGCAGTCTTCTCCATCCCGCATACACATTCCCATGCTGTACCCTTTGTGGCCTGATTTTTCCCTGGGCTGTGTTCTTTTAGTTATACCGAGAGCACGAGCAGCCCCAGAAGGGGGCAGTGGAAAAGCAGAGGATTTGAGAACAGCAATGCCAAGCCATTCCCTTCACCTACCTGGAAGACCAAATGCAAAACAGGGGAATTACACTTGAAGCCTCAAAGGAACTTTAGGAAAAGCAGAGCAGATGGTAGGAATTACCCACTCTTCTCCCTCTCGTGGCTTTGTGTCTCTCTTTCTGAGCGTTTCTCAAAGTCCACACACAAAGCCAAATTAGTTTCATTTATGCCAGCTCCTTCTACACCTGGCCTACCACTGCCTTTGACTTCAGATGTCTTTGAGTCCAAGTTTTGTCCCTTAGGAGCTCAGCCTAGTTATTTACATCAGTTTGAAACATTCATACAATAAAATTTCAATGGCCTTCCAGACCGTGTTCCCTCCCACAAACCAAACATAAATTGATTGCTTTTAACCAGTCAGTTATCCACTGCAGCTTAGGAGAAGATGCCACCAGTGCTCTGGGAAGCCTCACCCCAAGACGAAAACCCTCAGGCTCTTTGGATTGGGTTGGGTTATTATAAACTAAAGCTGACCTATGGATCCTGATGTATTTATTCTCTCTTTCCCTCCCCTCCTGCAAAATAGCCATTTGTTTTTATATTTTCTATAGATAGCTTCAGTCCCAGGGAAGGGAGAAGGAGAAAAAAAGAGGAATGGATAAGGCTAATAGCCACCAAACTAGACTGGCTGAAAGGCCCAGGCTTCTGTTGACATCAGGAACCCCCAAACCAGGTCACCGAGTCAATTCAACGAATATCCTGAGAAGCTACCAGTTCATACATTCTTTTGCTTGACTATCCTTCTACTTCAAGGAATAATGAAAACAACTACGAAAATAACAGCCATGAACGTTACCAGGCACCTCACATGCATTATCTCATTTAACACAACAATACTGGGAGATATGTACTATTATCATCCACATTTCATCTTCAAAAGTGAGTTCAGAGGGATGCCTGGGTGGCTCGGTCAGTTAAGTACTACCTTCAGCTCAGGTCATGATCCTGGGGTCCTGGGATCGAGTCCCACAAAGGGCCCCTTGCTCAGTGGGGAGCCTGCTTCTCCCTCTGCCCCTCCCCACCACTTCTGTGCTCTCTGTCTCTCTGACAAATCTTTAAAAAACTGAGTTCAAAGGTTAAATACTTGGTACAAGATCACGTTGCTAATTAAGAGTGGGGTTTGACTAGTAGATCTGAGCTACTCAGACTTCCTTTCTGGTTCTATCATCAGCTTAATAGCGAGAAGTCAGAGATACGTTTTTATGCACGTGATCTTATTTAAAGGTACCATTCAGCAAACATTTTGAAGTGTGTTTTCAGGCCAGGAATGGCCCCTGGCACATCAAAAAATGCACCACGTGCACCTTCGGAGAACTTTTAACCTAAGATCAACTATTAAAACGAGCACATACCGCTGGACCACATAGATGGTAGATAGAGGTAAGCAGACAGATCTTATAGCTAAATATGTAATGACACGCATTCATATTTTAGAGAGACAACTGCAGAGGTGTAGCCAATTTGGAAATTAGGGCTTAGAGGAGAAGTGATCACTATCTCACTGACAATATTTAGGGTCTGCTTCTTGGAGAAAGGGGTCTCTGATGCTGATGGATTTGAGACAAATGAACAGCGTTCTCCATAGTGGTGGAGGGAGCAACCTGGTGTAGACAATGAGGTTCACAATCTACTAAGGACATAAGGTGGTCTCACCAGGGTAGCAGTGAGAAGAGTCAACGAGAGTCATGTGGAGAGTGACTGGCAAGTCTGGGCAGAGGTAGTGTTTTCTAAGGTGGCACAGTCAGCTTGTTGCTGATACCCCAAACTCCCCCTATTAGCTTTTTGTTCCTCTGTATGCGTGATTACCTTCCCTCTGAAATCTTCCTTCAAATATTGTGTAGGAAGGGTGACACAGTGGTCTGACACATAGAAAATCTTTCCGCTATGATGTGAATAAAGCTCTCAAAAATATATCAGTGGGTTATGTATTATATGTTCAGAACTATGCCAGATGGTACGAGGAAAGCAAAGAATTTGTAAGAGTACCCTCATCCTCCAAGCACTTGGAATTCATTCAAGAGACAAGATTTGCTCAGGTAAAAGAGTTGGCAACAACTAAAAGGGCATCATAAGGAGTGTGGTACAGACAAAATAAAATGTCACGGAGGTGATAGATGAGTTTCAGAATTGAGTCCAGTAAGGCGACATGTACTAGATCTGGAAAGATGGCTGAGACTTAAGTGGGCTGGGGGCACAGGGTGAGGAAACAGTAACGCTTTCCATAGAAGAACTGGAGGGAATTATGTTTGATAGCCAAAGTAGGACTGCCTCTGGAGGTCTCAAATATTCCCCAAAAGGAAAGAGACTTGATGAAGAAGAAATGAGAGCCACAATACTCCCAACTGCCCCCCTTCAACTACTGAGACATTTAAAACTGGCTTCATCCTTTCATTATTATAAAAATCGTACATATTTCTTGTAGAGGCATTTAAAAACACATGTAAGAAAAACCACAGCTCAACACAACAACAACAGAAAAGAAAGAGTTAAAAAAAAAGAAAAAAAGAAGACTCAGTTGGTTAAGCTGCTGCCTTCGGCTCAGGTCATGATCTCAGAGTCCTGAGATCGAGCCCTGCATTGGGCTCTCTGCTCAGCAGGGAGCCTGCTTCCCTCTCTTTCTCTCTGCCTGTTTCTCTGCCTACTTGTGATCTCTCACCTCTCTGTCAAATAAATAAAAATCTTAAAAAAAAAGAAGAAGAAAAAAGAAATATAAAACATCCCTAATAACTCCACTTGGTAAATTCTGAGGTAAAAGAAGGCGCATAATGAAAAGGATTTTGGAGGGGTGCCTGGATGGCTCAATTAAGCATCTGCCTTCAGTTCAGGTCATGATCCGAGCCCAGGGGCCTGGAATTGAGTCCCATGTTGGACTCCCTGCTCTGTGAGGAGCCTGCTTCCCGCCCCCCACCCCTTGCTTGTGCTCTCTCTTACTATCTCTCTTTCTCTGTCTCACATAAATAAATAAAATCTTTAAAAAAAAAAAAGAAAAGGATTTTGGAGAATTATCACAACAGCAATTTGCAGGATGGCTTTGAGGAACAAAAGATGAGTGGCAAGGAGACAAATTAGAAGGATTAACAAGCCTGTCTTGAGGGCCAAGTCCAGAGCAGGAGTAGTGAGAAGGGGGAGAAAAGCCTGAATCTGAGAGACTTTCCAGAGGAGGCCACCATCAGGCATTCTTCTGGATCACCAGAAGATCCAAGCCTGGATCACCTAGCATTTCACAAAATAGTCTGATCCTCATTAGGTGGTTCCAAAGGCCAAGGGAGTGCTAACATTCTAGAAAACACTATCTTCTTGAGAAGACACTGGAAACTTATTTCCAGCTTTTCAGAAATTGTTTTATGAATTTGGACTCTTAGACTGACTGACCTCCTGAGCCCTTCTCCAGATTGAGCAGGTGTAGAGGGGCTCCAGGTCAGCCATGTGCTGGGGGGGCATCTCCTTCAGAGGAGGAAATGTCCCCCCCAAGCAGTCAAAGCAGCATCTCTATTTCATAGTGTGGCACACCGCTTCCTTTTTTGATGTCCTTCTCTCTCTCCAACAGCAGTCACTTTCTCAGTTGCTTCTGTGGTTCTCTACTCATTTTCCAGCCCTATAACCAGCAGCCACTGCCCTACCTCTAAACGACTTTTGAATCACAAACCAAGAACAAAACTCTTTTGACAGTAGAGCTTCTCTACGATCTTCTGTGAACAGGGAGGTGGATAAATCCTCAGAAATATTAGCACTCACATTAATAGCACCTCCCATGGATATAACAATAGTTTGTGACAAGCCTCAAGTTTTCATCTAATAGTGTTCATTTTCCTCTGTCACATGCCTGCCCAGCTGAAGCCTACATTTCCCATCTCCCCTTGCAATGAGCTGTGACCATGTGACTGACTTTTGACCAATTAAAGGAGAGAAGTGATGGGTACTACTCTTGGTCTTAATTTTGAAAGGACCAGGCAAGCACCTTCTGGTGCCATTTGTCTGCCCGAGAAAATATAAAAACTAGAGAAGTCACTTTGAACCTAGATACCAGATTTGAATGTTGAGGATAGCAGACTGACCACTAAACCTGTATTGCCAACCTCTGGACTATTACATAAAGGAGAAACAAGCTCTTATCTTGCTTTTGCGACTCTACCCAGGAGTCTTTTTGTTCTATCAGCCAACCTGGAGCCCGACTAGTGTTATCCTATTTTATTGATAAGAAAACTGCAAAGTTGAATAACTCCCTTAATATCATTCATACAAACTTCCATGAAGATATCACAACAGAATGAATAAATAGGGAATGGCATAGGCACGCAAAATCCTTGAGGAAGATCGGAGGAGGCTGCCTACTATAGAGAATGAATTCTGGCCTGAAGGTCGGAAAAGCTGAATTCTAATAATCACATCGGTTATCACTTACTGAATGTTTACATGATGTTTACAATGTTTACATGATGTTTACAGCTATTATGTAAATGCTCACATTTATTATCTGACTTAATACCCTTGAGATAGATGATACTTTTTTTATCCTTATTACGCAGACAAGGAAACTAAGATCAGAAAAGTGAAAAAACTTGCCTAATGTCACAGAACAAATAACTGTTAGAGCCTGGATTTGAAGCCGAATCTGATTCCATCGGCTGTATTCCTGACCGTGATATTGATACTTCACTGTCTTTAGTTCTTATACTAGGCCACTACTAATTATGTGATGTTTGGCAAGGAATTTTCCATCTCTGCATCTCATTTTCCTTAATTACAAAACTAAGGCATTGACCATCAGTTGGGCCAATTGGGCTTTAATTCCATCACTCTGTTGAACGATTGTGGTTCTACATTTGGCTGTGCAATGATTTGCTGGGATCTAGATAAGTAGCTGAACCTATTTTTCCAATATGTACCACGTCAGTGATCATGGTGATCTGCTAATATATCACAAAAGTGTGGTCAAGCCCCCCTAATTAATCTGTGATACTGACCAGAGATCATTGTGACTATTTCCCCCAGCCCTCTCGTTCCTTCACTTCTCTGCCTCACATTTCCTGCTTCTTGTCGGCTGCCATTTCACAACTAACAGCTTTAACACAAGCGCACGGTGGAAACTGAGGACTTGTCCTAGATCTTCTAACATTTCCCAACGATACCGTACCCAACACGTGTATCTTAGTTTTTATTCATAAAATCATCGTCATCACTCTACTGATAGGAAAGCTCTTGTTTCTTCCTCTTGCACTGGCCGACCTCTGCAAGGCGGGCGTTCTTGCCCGTTTCCACCCCGAAATGGTGGGCTCTCAGCACCATTCACTGGGGCTCTGCCTGCAGTTCAGAACCCCTCTCTGCGGAGGAACTGGCTGGACCTCTCGGACGTGGACCAGGGAAGCTGCCCGAGGGAATTAAGCAGAGGCACTGACTTCAAATGCATTCCTGCTGAGTGGAAGGCAGTGCTCCAATTTTGCTCCTTCCTTGGATGCCCAAATGGCAGCTTTCCAAATCTTGACATCTGGGCCCATATATTATTTTCCTGATCTCTAAGGGGGCAGAATTTTTTGAACTCAGGAAGCTGTGAGTCACTCATCCACAGCCCACCTTGGTGACCCCTCTGTACCCCGGTAGAGGCCACCAAAGACTGGAAGCCATGCTTTCCAGTTAGATTGTTCATGAACCATCTCTAATTCTGTCATTTAACAGCTTTCAAATGCTGGTCAAGGCAACTTTTTTTTTGGTTTCTTAGCTATAACATATGGATAAAAATCTATACATGCTTCGCCTGCCTCACAAGATGTTGTGACAATAAAAAGTGATAATTTGCTGAAAAGGACATTGAAAACTGTAAACTACTATGCAAAATCCAGTTATTCCTGCTTTGAGATCAATGTCTGTGCAGTGATCTGCAAAGTCCATTTAGAAAAAAGAATAAAGCAAAATCCTACAGATAAAATGTATTATCTGAAATGTTAAAATCAACCAAATCAATAGAATTCTTCTCCTTCCCAAGTCGAGTGGGACATCGAGCTCAGTTGGAATGTTATCAGTAACCTACCACGGACATTCTGCCTGTGGAACCTGGGATCGGAAGGCGCAAGGATCCCTCCAGAAGCTAATCCCAAGCCAAATCTTGTTAGAGACGTAGGCATCTGCACCTGGTCCCCACTCCATTCCTCCACATTGGAGTCAGGAGGTGAGAACTTAACCAGCTGACTCAAAGTGCCTGGGATGGGAAGAGAGGGTGGGAATTCCTGTGTGCTTAGCCAGGCTGCCAACCAGATACACCGGGGGAGTCTTTATGATTCCCCCTGCATTGAGGCTGCTTTTCTCCCAGTGACATTGCTGCCTTTGCAGTCTCATTCCTTTGGCCCCTCTGCCCACGCACTGGATTAGAGCACCTGCCAGATGGGGTCCGGCCTCCTAGCCACCAGAGCAGTGCTGTCCAAGAGCAAGATGGTGCTGTATAAGTAATTACATTTTTTTCCAGCAGCCATCTTTAAAAAAAAAATACAAAGAAACAGGTATAGTAATTTTAAAGATATATATATATATTTTTTTATTAGAGAGAGAAAGACTGAGAATGAGAGGAGAGAAGGTCAGAGGGAGAAGGAGACCTCCCGCAGAGCCGGGAGTCCGACATGGGACTCGATCCCGGAACTCCAGGATCATGACCCAAGCTGAAGGCAGTCGCTTAACCAACTGAGCCACCCAGGCGCCCATAAACAGGTATAGTAATTTTAATAGACTTTAGTTATCCCAATATATCCAAAATATTTTCATTTCCACATGTAATCAATATAAAAATTTACTAATGACACGCGTCTTATGTTCTTTTTTTTCACGGTAAGTCTTTGAATACAAGTATGTATTTTATATTTATAGCCGTTCTGAATTCGGATAGCCGAATTCGAAGGGCTTAAGAGCCACATGTGGCTGATGGTGTCAGATTAGACAGTGTAGCACTAAAGTGTATCACCCAGTGCCATTTCATTTCCTATATCCTCAAAGCCAAGTTTCCAAGGCTTACAAGTGCCAATAAATGACCTGATGGAAGCTATCTGTGGCTCAATGGTAATAAGAGGAAATTAGAAGCATCCAGCCTCTCTACTCGTCCTTTTCCTTTAATAACCGCCACACCACACACACACACACACACACACACACACACACACACACACACACACACACACACGTGTACACACACTTGAACCAATAGGTCCTTCCTCTCCTTGTAGTAACTTAGGCATTTGAATGAGAGCAGTGGCTTAACCTCAAAGCGTGCTGCTAAGGTCAGTTGTGGCGGGGGAGTGACAGACATGCTGGGGTTAGGGGAAGCCCTTGCATTGTTCCTTGAAACAAAAGGACTGTCCCTACTCCTTTTGAGGATGATACCTCAAAAGGAGTAGGGACAGCTCTTTCCAGTGCAGCAGCCAAGACAAGGGCCAGCTGAGGGTTCTGGGGATTTCAGGGCAGCAGAGTTCGTGGATGTAATCACCTCCAGTGTTTCTTGGCTCTTGATTTAATTCAACAAGCATGTGTTGAGTACTTACCGAGTATCCCGCTAGACAGTGAAAACTCTGAAAATAGGACCATCTCTTCCTCATCTCCGTATGGCCAATGTCTCAACTGGTGAGTTTATACAATTTTAGCCAAAAGCAAAAGACATTTGATGTTTTCATTTCCCTGTGCAGCTTTAGTTCACATACGTAAACATTTGGGAGGCTTTCTTAAGCACAGAACTCCGCTGGTGGAACTTCATGCCTACCTAGAGCTCTCCTGGGTGTGTGCAGGAGGGGACTCCAGGGTGAAGACCACAGTTCAGTCTCCATTGTCTGACAAAGGACGGAACTAAGGTCACCAGACCTTGAATGATCTATAAGGAGATTTTTATAATCAGGTACTTTTCGTGCGGAGAAGGGCGGGGAGCAGTCGGACAATGACTACGATTTTATAAAGCTTGGTCCACTTCATCTTTAAAGAGCCCAGGCACAACTCCACGCTGGGCGGTGGGGAAGTAGGAGTCGGAGAAAAGGAAGATCCAATAATCCCTATGCTGGGGAACCTGTGGGTTTTAGGACCCAAGTGGCCAGCAGAAGTCTGTACTCTTAGAAATGCATCTCAAGCTTTCAGTCCCTGCAAGCTGCCAAACTTTATGGATTGCTTTGTAAACTACAAAATTACCAGCTTAAAAACAGTATAAAATAGCCAGGCCAATCCATAAAGCATCCCACACAGTACTTTGTAGCTTGTTACAGAGCAACCTGGAACAAAAAGCCCCCTGGCCTGGGACATCTCTCAGGGAATCACAAAATGGAACTCTTCTGGAAAACAGAAACATCTTGTCATCTCATCTGTGGTCCACGGGAACAGAGCTCAATCAGGAAAAGACTGTGCACAAGAGTTCCTCAGTAAGTCTGCTGTTGGCAACCTGAATGCATTTTCCCATGCATCCCATAGAAATATTGTTGTTGATTAGGGCCTCAGCCTATCCCAAAAGGACTGTTTAACCCACAGTCCTGCTGCAATAGGATACCTTTACAGTGAAAAATAGTGGGGTGTAATGTCATTGCCATTACTAGAAAATTACTAGAAATTAAGCACTAGAGGGAAATAAATAAATTGAAAAAGAACTTGATATTCAGACTAAAACGTGAGGCGGAGGGAGAGCCCATCTATCACCTATCCCTCACCCCACAACAGAGAGTCTGTGACCCAGAGCCCCTGACCTACTGCCCCACTGAGGGCTTGGGACTGTTCCTTCCAGGCTCCCACTGCCTTTTCTCCTCTAGATGACCAAAGAAAGAAAATTTCCCCAGCGTTTGCCAGCAGTTTCTTCCCCAATACTGCCCCCTCCTGGAGAAAGGAGCTCTCTCCCCAAAAGGCTGTCCTAGCTTAACTTGCCCTTTTCCTGAACAGGAGTGGAAAGGAATCCCCTTAGAAAGAAGCCCAAAGGAGGGAAGGGAAAAAGAAAGCCCTGAAATTATTTTCTGGGTGAATCTCTTCCTTGAACATGAGGAGGAGAAGCCAAGAGAGCTGGTGTTGGTCCCTCGACCTAGGAAGTAAAGCAGGCCAGGGATTCAGGAGAATTCAGGGTTGTTCAATAACAGAACATTTATGAATACTAAATCTAATATCAATGAAGTTGACACATGCTACATTTTGTAATTGTTTGATAAATCTGTGTTAATTTTAATGCTCTAGTTTTCTTTTCATCTATCGAAACAAACATTTTTGTCAGATCTCAAACCTTTCAGTAGGCCCCAGAAAAGCTATATAGAGCCTTCAGAATTAGGACACAACATAATTACCAGTACTGGGTGCTGGGCTGGTCCTTGGATTGATGTTAGCCTTAGTATGGCTCTTGTCAAGATTCAACTGACTTTAAAATTTCAGGACAATTTTTTGTTTCAGTACCAACAGCTGGAAGCATATAGTAAGACGAAATAGAAAAGCTGGCAGCCTGTAGCAAAAATAAAATGAAATACCTTTAGGACTGCCCACCACATCTACTTCCGGGGATCTACCATAAAGAAACATTTGCAAAGGTATGCAAAAAAGAGAGTACAGAGGTATTCACTTTTTATAATCTTGGGGATTTGGAAGCAACCCAAGCATCCTTCAGAAGGGGACTGATTAAATGACAAACATACATCTTTGTCATGGAAGACTATTCAGTAGTTGAAAAAGAAAGAAGTGGATTTATATTTAATGACATGAAACCTCTGAAGATAGATTTTTTTTTTTTTTTTGGTCAGAGAGAGAGAGAGAGAGAGCACAAGCAGGGGGAGCAGCAGGTAGAGGGAGAAGCAGACTCCCCACTGGTAGAGGGAGAAGCAGGGAGCCTGATGCGGGACTCGATCCCAGGACCCTGGGATCATGACCTAAGCCGAAGGCAGATGCTTAACCAACTGGGCCACCAAGGCATCCCGAAGACAGATTTTAAGGGAAGAGGATTTCAGAGTAATCTGAGTCCAAAGACAACACATAAAACTACATATCGTTTCTGTGTGTGTGTGTGAGTGTGTGCATGTGTGTGCGTGTGTGAGTACACAGGTAAACGATACTCTGAAGGACTGAAAAGAGATACATCGTACTTGTAGGAGGGGGAATAGTTATTATTTACTTTTCAAGGAAGGGGTATGATAGGAGCCTGTCAAGACTTTGTGTCCTTCTGTGTTGTTTGCATTTTTTTTTAATAATGGGAAAGTATTCATGTACGAGTTGAATAATTTAAAAATTACATACTAATAATAACGAAAATCTAATAATATCATACAGTATAGTTAAGGTAGGTCCAGGCTTAAGTCTCGGCCCCCTTTGGGATTTAGCATGCCTGAGCATGTCCAGTGGGGCAGAATTGCTTGGAATCTATTTTTAAGATAGACAAAGAGACACCTGGGAGACATTTGTCCCCAAGGAAAAGAGAGATAGGCTCACATATGTGGCCTAATAACTGAGACTCAGTGGGAGGAAGGGAGGAGCAGGTGTGAGCTCTGCTGTGCCCAGTTTACTGTAGAACTTGGCCAGGTGGGCTCCCCCATTAACGGATGGTTGGAAGTGGGAAACCATCATCAGGGGCTTGGAGAGGAAGGACACCAGACGGACAGAGGACAGCTATTCCTCTTCCTTACTCCCTGAATGTGTCTCCTTCTACACTGCTCACCAGGGTACATGTCATCAGGCCATCCAAGTTTGAAAATATGCGGTCCTGTTCCTCCCGTTCCATTGTTCCACACACCTAGGTCACGAAGCCCTCTCAACCCTCTCTCAGAATGCACCTCTTGTCTGTCACCATCTCGCCATTCTTTCTGCAATGTCTTTGTTCTGCTCAGGAGAATAGCGAAAACTATCTGCCTTAACCTGTCTACCACACGGCTGCCAGTAAAATCTTTCTGAAAACCCCAAGATTATTTCACCTTCTTTAAATTCAATGGCTCTTCCAAGGTCCCCAGAAAGTCGTTTCTGTCTCTGGGTGGAGCAGCTCATCCTGCCACTCTTTCCTCTCTTTCCCCCTCTGTGCCATGTTTGTGCTTCCTGTTCTCTGGGCACTGCAAAATGACTAGCTTCCCCTACGCCTAGTGTTTTTACAGCCAGCCCTTTGCACACACAATTTCTCTGCTTGAAATGTCCTCTGCAGACTTCTCCATTTGGCAAACTCTTACTCATCCTTCAAGACCCAGGTGAAAAAATTCCACCCCTTTCTTCGCTACACAGAATCAGTGACTCCATCCTCTGTGTTCCCCCCATACCTTGTGCGTGTGTCTGTCACAGCATGATCATGCTGTATGGCCATGGCTGTCTCCAAGGTTGCCTTCCAATATGATCAGAGCTCTTTCCAGATAGGTTTCATTCATTCATTCATTCATTCAACAAGTATTTATTAAGTACTTACTATACAACAGGCACTGTTTTAGGCACAGGGATTACAGCAGTTAATAAGATGGACAAAGCTCTTAGAGTTTCATTTTAGTGGGGAAGAAAAATGAAAACAAAGATGAATACTGAAAAGGTCTATGAAGATAAAAAAAAATTAGGGTAAGGGGAGAGGAAAGAGTTGAAAACCTCTGCTACATTAGCAAGACACTTTAGGTCAGGGGGGATCACTGTGAGGAACGGATATTTGAGCAGAGACCCAAATCAAGTGACTCTCTGGGGTCAGGAGTCAGGGCAAGGGCAGGATGAGTCCAAGGAAGAAAGAGCTGGTGCAAAGCCCTGGCTGGGAATGAACAAAGTGTATTCAAGTACAGTGAGCAAGTTAACGTGGCTGGACTGGAGTGAGCGAGACAGAGAGTGGAGAGCACAGATGAGGGAGGACAGAGGAGCCAGACACCTGAAGGTCTCAGCAAGGAGTCTGGATTTTTAAAAAAATATTTTATTTATTTATCTGACAGAGAGAGAGAGAGAGCGCACAAGCAGGGGGAGCAGCAGAGGGAGAAGGAGAAGCCTGGGATCATGATCTGAGCCAAAGCCAGACACTTAACTGACTGAGCCATCCAGGTGACCTAGGAGTTTGGATTTTATTTGGGATTTGTTGGGGTGATCTGATTTTGATCTGATTTAATTTTTAAAAAGGTCATCCTGGATGCTGTGTGGCAAACAGACAGGACAGGGTGGGAGTGGGTGGAGGGAGGACAGTTGGGGGCCACTGCTGTAGTCCATGACTAGAGGCCAGGACTAGAAAGGGGGCACCGGAGGTGGCGAGGAGGGTCTAGATCAGACACGTTCGGGGTAGTAGATTCCACAGCAGTTACTGAGGGCTTGGAAAAGGGAGAAGCCAAAGTGTTCAGAGTTTAGCTTTTTGGCTCAAGCAACTAAGGGATAGGAAGTGAATTATTTTATATCTTTTCATACATCCTCCTCACATGGTTCTGAGTATATAGCAGGTTGTCAAAAAATACTTGCTGAGATTTGCTCTGCAACTCTAAGTTGTCATGACTCTCATCTTAACAGTGCTACTAATTTTTTTTTTAAATAGGTTCCGCACTCCATGAGGAGCCCAACACGGAGCTTGAACTCATGACCCTGAGATCAAGACCTAAACTGAGATAAAGAGTTGGAGGCTTGGGATGCCTGGGTGGCTCAGTTGGTTATGCATCTGCTTTTGGCTCAGGTCATGATCCCAGCATCCTGGGATCAAGTCCCACATTGGGCTCCCTGCTCAGCAGGGAGTCTGCTTCTCCCTCTCCTTCTCCCCCTTCTCCCTGCTTGTGCTCTCTCTCTCTCTCTCAAATGAATAAATAAAATCTTAAAAAAAAAAGAGTTGGGTGCTTAACGAACTGAACCACCCAGGCACCCCAACGGTGCTACTAGTTGTCAGTCTTATATAGTATTTTTATGAATGATCTTATCCTGATTTGGAATTTTAAGTCAGAAATCTGGTGTGACAACCCACCCTTCAGTGGTGGCACTCAAGGGCCGAGTATGAAATTCTGTGTGTGTGTGTGTGTGTGTGTGTGCGTGCATGCACGCGCTTCTGTGTGTGTTTATTTTCGGAGAATGCGGCCAGAAGAAAAGTCAATCCCTTAAGAACCGTATTTGGTTTCTTTATAGTGTTCCGCTGTTTCGAAAAGTACTTAACAAAGGGGTGATGAGGGTACAAAGTAGGCACGGGAAGAGTTAAGCAGAGCCTCTGAATGACAGAACACCCTTTGTCATCCCAGCCCCGCCCCCCACTCCACCTCTCTCTCTCCCGCCCCTCTTCCTCTGGGCATTATGCCAACTGAAATGCCCTACATGTCTTTAGCTAAACTTATGTGCAGTTCTCCATCGGGCCACATGTGTAACAAGGTGCTGAATTATTACAGCAGACACAACAATGATCTGAAAACACACATTTCTTATTTCACCCAGAAATCAATCTCCATCTTCAGCACAGAAGATCAATTTTATTACTGCGTCTTTGTGGCAGCTTCTGCTTGAAGAATGTGCATTGTTTGATGTAACAATGTACTTCTGCACTGGGATCACGGAGTAAAATAAGAACCTGGAACTCCTTAAGAAATGCTGGGTCTAAGCGAGGCCTGGAACACTCAGTGAAGACCCTCGGACCATAAGCACATGCATTCACAGATGTTTCTGCTATAACGGTGTGTATGTGATGAAATTGTCCTGAAGAAATTGAGTTCTGTGTGAGCTTGCACTCAAAACAATGTTTGTGGATAAAATATAGTTGCATTGGCCCAAACCATTCAAAACCTATGGAACTTAAAAAGAAGGGCCATACGTACCCCAATGTTCACAGGAGCCAAACCATGGAAAGAGCCAAGATGCCCTTCAACAGACGAGTGGATAAAGAAGATATGGTCCATATATATATGATGGAATATTACATGGCCATCAGAAAGGATGACTACCCAAATTTTGCATCAACATGGATGGGACTGGAGGAGATTATGCTGAGTGAAATAAGTCAAGCAGAGAAAGTCAATTATCATATGGTTTCACTCACTTGTGAAACATAAGGAATAGCATGGAGGACATTAGAAGAAGGAAGGGAAAAATGAAGTGGGGGGAATCAGAGAGAAAGACGAACCATGAGATTGTGGACTCAGGGAAACAAAGTGAGGGTTTTAGAGGGAAGGGAGGTGGGGGGATGGGTGAGCCTGGTGATGGGTATTAAGGAGGGCACGGATTGCATGGAGCACTGGGTGTTATATGCAAACAATGAATCATGGAATGCTACATCAAAAACTAATGATGTACTGTATGGTGACTAACATAAAAAAACCCCTATAGAACTTAATAATTAGAGTACCACTTAATTCAACAAGCAGCACAATTTAAAATGAAAATACCAGCACAATTTGAAACAATTATGATAAGTTCCCAATAAAAAGTACTGTGATAAATACAGAATTTGAGCTGAACAAATCAAATAATTTTGTTGAAAAGGCCTTTTGATAGATAAAAGATAGTTACGATTTTTTTTTTCACGATTCCTTCCATTGAGGAGCAGAGTCGAGCTCCCTCTTCTTGAATTTGAGCTAGCCCCGGCGACTTGCTTGGCCAACAGAATGTAGCAAAAAGAACGTGTGAGGACTTCTGAGTCGGGTTGTAAGAACGCGTGAAGCTGTCACACAGGCTCTGGGAAGGCTGGCATTTAAAGAGGTCTGCTGTCGTGGAAACAGTCCAACCACTTGACATGGGCATGCTATGAGGAAGCCTGAGCTATTCACATGGGAGGGAGAGACAGAGACAGGGGCAGAGACACAGAGAGACAGAGATTGAGAGAGACTCAGCCAGCCGCAAGCTACAGTACACCGCACCTCGTAGTCATCCTATGGGAGGCCCCAGATGCAGTGAAGCAGAGACATGTCCCTTCCAAACCTCCCCAAAATTGCCAGTACATGAGTACATTCAATATATTTATATTGTTTTAAACCAGTAAGTTTGGGGGTGGGTTGTTATAGAGCAATAGATAAATGAACAGAGCTGAAAGGAAGAGTTAAGATCGCTGAACTATGGCAAAAAAGGGAAAATACACAGTGTTGGGCAGAAGCAGTCAATCATATCAATGGACACAAGGAGAGGACCGTGGGGATTGTTCTCACACCTGTGGCTTTGTGCTCTCCAGTTGTATTAGGGGCTTTACTTTCTGCTGCTGTGACTTGCTGACACAAAATGTCAAAATGCTAGGAAAAATCACATTTAAGTAAACATGACTTCTGTGTGATACTCTAATTACTAATAGCATCTGAGCTAATTCTTACTTTAAAAATATAGGCTGCAGAACAACAGATTGTCCTTGCTTTGGAAGCCCTTGGAGTCCACAGTGTAAGGACTGAAAACGACTTGACTGTTTCTTTGGATTTTGTACTTCAGGTTGAATTCATGTGAGTCACTGAAGGTAAAGGACAGTAGGCAGGAAAAAGCTGCCAAATACAGGAGAGAGGGGGAGAAGAGTTTCCATAGACAAAGCTCTCTTAATTATAAGCCGACAGAGACTAGAAGAAAATGTCTTCAGTCAGATAAAAGGCATCTTTGAAAAACCTGCAGTTAACATTATATTGACTAGTGAAAGACCAAAATCTTTCTCCTGATATCAAGAGCAAGGCAGGGATTTCCACTCTCACTGTCTCAATTCAATATTCTACTATGGGTTCTAGACAATATAAGAATATAGAAAAAAAGTAATTAAAGGCATAAGTTATTTTCATTCACAGACTATATGATCCTTTGTGTAGAAAACCCTGGAGAATCTACAAAAACTATTACAACTAATAGACAAGACCAGCAAGGTCATGACATACAAGATTAGTATAAATGTGTTTCTACATGCTACCAATAAACAATATGAATGTGAAAATAAGAAAACAATTTCATTCACAATGGCATCACATCAACATGAATGTGAAAATGAGAAAACAATTTCATTCACAATGGCATCAAACTTAGGAATAAGTTTAACAATGTGTAAGACCTGTATACTGAAGACCACAAAACTTTGCTGAGTGACGTGAAAGAAGGTTTGAATAATTGGAGAGATGTTCCCTGTCAAGATGTCAATTCCTCCCAAACTGATGTATAGATTCAACACGATCCCCATAAAAATCCCAAGGTCTTTTTTTTTTGGAATTGACAATCTGATCCCATAATTTACTTGAAATGCAAAACTTGAAGTAACCAAAACAATTTTGAAAAACAATGAAGCTGCAGGATATCTACTACCTAATTTTAAAACTTACTGTAAAGCCATAATATTCAAGATATGTGTAATGATAAAAATACAGATCGGTGGAATGAAAAAAAAGTCTAGAAATAAATGCTTACATTTAGGATCCGTTGATTTTCAACAAAGGTGCCAAAACAGTGGCATGGCAAAAGGACACTCTTTTGAATACATTGTGCAGAGACAATGGAGTCTCCACATGCAAAACAAACACTTGTACCCTTACTTCATACTAAACACAAGAGAATGAAAAGACAACTCCTTGACTGTAATGAAATATTTGTAAGTCACATATCTGACAGAGAATTTGTGCCCAGAATGTATAAAGAACTTTTTTTCTTAAGAAAAAAAGAAAACCAGTAAACAATGAGCAGTATGTTCAGAGACATTTCCTCCAAGAAGACATGAAGACGGCAAATAAACACATGAAACGACACTCATCATCATTAGTCATTAGGGCACTGCAAATTAAAGCCTCTCCGAAAAACCAGGACCTTCTGGTTTAACTGACTAATGTAACAAAACAGAGAGAGAGAACACAAGGGATGGAGTTGATGTGGAAAGACTGGAACTCTCTTCATCTACTGGTTGAAATACCCCATGACACCACTTTGGAAAAGTCAATCAGTCTCTTATAACCAGTCACTTACCATTGAACCCAGGAATCCCACTTGTAGGCATTTACTTGAGAGCAATGAAAACTTATATTCTCACAAAAGTCCATAGTAAATGAGTTCAGCAGGTTTATTCATACTTGTCAAACTATAAAGACCCATACGTCCCTTACCTGGCAAATACATAAGCAACTTGTGGTACGTTTATGTAATGGAATACTACTCAGCTGCCAAAAGGAATGAACTGTATTGATACATGCGACAGCATGGCTGAGACTCAAGGGGCTAAGTCCTGTATTATTTCATCTGCATACCACCCTGGGAAAGGCAAAACCATAGGGATGGAGAACGCATCAGTGACTGTGAGAGGATATCGGTGAAGGAGAGTGTGACTATAATAAAGCAGCAAAGGGAATTTTTTGAGGGAAAGAACTAGTCTGTATCTCATTTGTGGTGCCGGTTACATGACTCTGTGTTTGCCAACACTCACTGAACTATACACCAAAACAAGTCAATTGTGCTCTGTGTAAGTTTAAAATTAAAGTTAAAGAAACCTGGTAACATTTTTATTCCCCATCCATTGTATGTGACCTTTTTTTTTTGAAATTTTTAGAATTTTCTCTTTGTCCCAAACATTCTAGAATGTTCCATTATTGTGCCCTGATATGTATATTATCTTCACTGTTCTATGCCCTACCATAGGTCTTTTAAATTTATAAATGTATATCTGTCAATTCTAGGAAATTTTCTTGAAATATTTCTTTTGAAATATCCTCCCCAATGTTTTTCATGTTCTCTCTTTGTCTTTCTATTAGTTAGGCATTAGCACTCTGGATTAATTTCTTTCTTTCTTCTTGCTTTTCTAAATCATTGCACACCATGAAATTCACCCATTTAAAGTGTACAATTAAAATTGTTTTTAGCATATTTGCAGAATTGTGCAACCATCACCATAAACTAAGGTTTTATATATATCTACATAGATATATATTTTATTGTGTTGTGTTAATCACCATACAATACATCATTAGTTTTTGATGTAGTGTTCCAAGATTCATTGTTTACGTATAACAGCAAGTGCTCAATTTCACCACCCCTCAAAAGAAACCACAAAATAGTTAATAGCCACTCCCCACCCATATTGATTATATAATTATCTTTTCTCTTATTTTGCATCTCTTTGTGTACAACTTTCCGCAGATTTTCTTGGCATGTACTCTCTTATACCTTCTACTGATTTAAAAAATAAGGTTAGCTGTTGTATTTTTAATTTAAAGGAACTATACATGCAGTCATAAAGAAATAAAACAGAGAAGTGCTATATACCCTTCACCCAGTTTCCTTCAATAACATCTTGCATAACTGTAGAATAACATCACAAACAGGAAAACGACATCGGTATCATCCACCAATTTGCATGAACACATTTTTTAAAGATTACTTATTTATTTGTTTGAGAGAGAGCAAACTGAGAGAGAGGGCACCAGTAGGATGGGGAGGGGCAGAGGAAGAGAGAGAGAAGCAGTCTCCCCACTGAGCAGGGAGCCTGCCTTGGGGCTCAATCCCAGGACTCTGGGATCATGACCTGAGCCAAAGACAGATGCTTAAGTGACTGAGCCACCCAGGCATTCCATGCATGCATTCATTTTTTATGTATATTTAGTCCTTTGTAAGTTTAATCACATGTATAGATTCAGGTGAGGACATCGCCTCAAGAAACAGAAGAGTTCCATCACACAGATCTCTCAAGCTACACTTTTATAGCCACAACCACCTTTCTCCCTCACCCTCCTTGAATCTTAGCCCCCACTTGTCTGTTCTATCTTTCCATAATTTCATCATTTTGAGAATGTAGCCTTTTGGGGCTGGCTTTTTTCACTAAGCGTAATTCCCTCAAGATCCATCCAAGTTGCTGCATGTGTTAATAGTTTGTTCCTTTTACTGCTGAGTAGTATTCATGGTACGGATTTACCACTATTCATTTCACTCCTCACCTGTTGAAGACTGTTTGAGTTATCTCCAGTTTGGGAAATATCTGTAGATGGGTTTCTGTGTGAATGGGTTTCATTTCCCTGGGATAAATGCCTAACAATGCAATTGCTAGCTCATATGATTGTTCCCCCCAAACAGTAATGGTAACTTCCTAAACAACCAAGGACAGATCACTTGATCTCTCTGTGCCTTAATTTCCTCATCAGTAACAGGGGATGCCACACCTTATCTACCCTCTTCCCGGAGTTGCTATGATGACTAAATGGGTTAATACATATAAGGCACTAAGAACAATGTCTAGCACACAGTGTTACTTAAATGTAAGCTATTATTATTAACACGTCACTGTTAAAATGATAAATGTGTTGATGTGTCATCTAAAATCAACCTGCATTATATTAGGGTTGTATAGTCTACACTAACCCACGTGATCAATTGTTCCCTTCCCTCCACTGCTACTCCTCACCACTGAGGTTCTTCAAGAAGTGCATTTAATCTTTTAAGCTGCTAGAATCCAATTTAGTAAGACACTGCTTCTGCCCAGGAAGCCTCAGTTACCGCCACCCCCCTCCCCCCAGCCCGCAGAGATGAGCGGGAGAATCGTGGGTTTGCAGGGGGGAAGGGGGATTGTAAGAAGACCCAGCATTTAGAATTTCTCCCTGACTGACCCCCAAAAGGCTCTCCGGCAGAGAAACCGCACAAAACGCCTACCACTTTTGGTCTTTGTTCCTCCTCAGCACCATTTCTAAACTTTAAATTTAATAGAAGTTACACTCCAAGCTGAATTGGCCTTCTAGACTTCAAGTTTGTAGCGCGGGTTCATTATAGGCTTGAAAGAGATACCGGCGTGCGGCTGAGAGCCCTGACTCCTGGAGAGCAGTTTTACACACAGGGAGTCTGACTCGGGGTCTTCCTATAATAACTACTCTACACGAAATGCACCTAGTTATCTGTAATGTAAGAATAATCCTGTGATTTAACTGCTGATAATACTTGTTTTGTGGATGAGAGCCATGTTACAACTGTGTTTGAAAAGAATTTTAAACTAACCCTACTGTGGGCAGGGCCCTTGGTGGGCGCTTGAGTGCTAGTTTGAAGGGAAAAAATGTGTGTAAGAAGCATGTGATGTTTTTGCAGTGGTTTGAGGGCTGGGTTTGGTAATTATACTCTCGAATGCGAAAATCCAATGTGGCATAATGAAAAACACACCTCTGTTCTGCTTCCAAAACTAATTCCAAATACAGGGACAGTCTCTGCCCAGGCCGATTGTGCTCCATAAAGTGTGCATTTGCTCCACTTCTGTGTCTATACGAGCATCGTGACAAAAATCAGACCATAAAAACGTGTGCCACCTCCTTCCTTTTGTTTCTAAGTCTTTTCCTCTAAGCTGCTCTCGTCATTCTTATTGCTCAATCTACGTGTTTGAAAACGCACACAAAACCAGTCTTAACAGAAGGAAGAGAACAGTAGTCATGTGGGTAGTAAATCAACTGGGTAGTTCATATTACTATTACAATAAAATATTGTTCATTAAGTACCCTGCAGGGTTATAAAAAGGATAGTTTGTATTGAATAGGAATAGAAAGCCAGCAAAGAATTTCACAGAGTTCACTGTGAAAGTCCTTTTTGCTACGAAATTCTTATCCAAGCCCTCCCAGCTATATCAAACATTTCACTACAGGAATTCAAAGGAACCCAAATTCTCCTCATGGATCTTGAACCACACGTCATGGCCATTCAGAACATCTGTCTTCCTTTATCTAACAGAATTTGCTAACCAAGAAAGAGGAGACGTTTTCAGTCATTTTTAGATGAGGATCAATGGGGGTAAAAATACCAAGTCCTTGCCTTAGCTGCCTACATGGAGGGCTTGTATTATTCACTGCTTATATGCTGCTGAGGGCCTTGTCACCTAGGTTATGGGCCGTATCGTCTTTATGCCTCTCAGAACTTAGCATTGGGAATGATTGTTATTTTCCTGAAGAACTTTCATGAAAAGGTTTCGCTCTTTTTGCTTTTGATGCTAGGAAGCTGAGTTGAATTCCTGACCTAATTTCACAATTTATACTAAACTCTTAGATATGTATTTTGCGCAATAACGTTATCCCCAGTTTTAGCTTATTGGCCTCCTCTAATTTTCCCCTTTCCGCAATTTCTTCACTTACTTTTTTCAGCTTGCACTATATTTTTGCATGTAAGCAATTTCAAATCCCTTTTTGGAAAAAGGCATGATTTAAATTGCTAAATAAAGTGCATAGAAAAAGAAGTGACTGTATTTCTTTAGCAGTTATGCTGACCAGAGAACAACTTTTGCTTTCTTTGTCGCGTGACACATTTTAGAGGATACCACCCTGGCGGTCTGAAGTTCTCACCACTGCTAGCTGGTCAACATGGCTGATAGGCTGCCACATCAGCTTCCTTGACACTGCAGGACAGAGGCCCCATGACCTAAATCATAATAGTTGGAACCCATCCTGGCTTCAGGGCCTAACAAAGACTATATCACATGGTACAGGTGAGTGGAGGGTAGATACAGTCAACCCAACATCATGGACATATTTTGGTTCATCCTAAAACATTCCCAGCAGGTTCAGATAATGAATATAAATTACCTCAATCATCCCGAAACACTGACTTTTACTCCTACTATTACCAGCTTGGTAATTTATTTGTACTAGTATCAGCTGGTAGTTAACCAGTTTGTTAATATCTAGGTACTTAGGAGATGTCAAGTACACTACTAAGTGTACATCATTTAACCTTCAAACAATCCTATGAAGTAGACACTACTAGTTTGCTTTTCTGAGGTTAAAGGAATGTGAGACAAGGAAGAGTTTAAGAAGATTCCAATGATCATGTAGTGGATTAGTGGACCTGGTATCTGAATGTAGCTATGTCTGACTCAATTATCCATGCTCTTATGCCTATGCTGTGGGTTGCGCCCTCCACACTGAATACCAGGTGACATACTGGGTGTCTAGAGATGGAATATGGTCTTTCATGTGGCAGGAGTGAGGCATGATGAGAGACCTACAAGATGGAAAAGACAAAATTGTATGCAAGGTATGTGAAAGAAGACTTTAAGAATACAAATCATGTTTCTAGATAGAAAGATAATTTTGTGAAAAAGTTGTTTTTCCAAATAGTAAATTTAATGCAATGCTAATTAAAACCTCAACTAAAAACAACAAGGAAGGATGGCAGCTTATGGAATGGGAGAAAATAGTTATAAATCACAAATTTGATAAGAGGTTAATATCTAAATATATATATATATATATAAGGGCCTCTTACAACTCAATAGTAAAAAAAACAAATAATCTGCTTAAAAAAATGGATATATAAGGGCCTCTTACAACTCAATAGTAAAAAAAAACCAAATAATCTGCTTAAAAAAATGGACAAAGGAACTGATAGATAGTTTTCCAAAGAAGACATACAAATGGCCAACAGGTACGTGATAAAGTACACAGTATCACTAATTCTCAAGAAATTACAAATAGAACTACCACATGATCCAGAAATCCTACTTCTAGGTGTATTTCCAAAAGAAATAAAATCACTATCTCAAAGAGATACCTGTATTCCCATGTTTATTGCAGCATTGTTCACAATAGCCAAGATGTAGAAACAACCTAAGTGTCTATCAATGGAAGAATGGATAAAGAAAATGTGACACACACACACACACACACACTGAAGTATTATTCAACCATTAAAAAAGAAAGAAATCTTGCCACTTGTAACAACATGGATGAAATTGGAGGGCATTGCTTTGGTAGAAGTTTGGTGAAGTGAGATAAGTCAGAGAAAGATAAATACTATATGGAATCACTTATATGTGGAATCATAAAAAATAAATAAATAAAAAGTCAAACTCTGAAACACAGAGTAAAATGGTGGTTGCCAGAGGCTAGGGAGTCGGCAAGGAAATAGGGAGAGGTTGGTCAAAGGGTATAAACTTTTAGTTATAAGATGAATAAATCTAAGGATCTGAAAGTAAGGTGACTATAGGTAATAAGACTGTATGGTATATTTGGAATTTGCTTAGAGAGAAGATCATAAGCATCCTCACCAAAATAATAGTAATAGTAATAGTAATAATAATAATAATAATAATAATAATAATAACAACCATGTAAAGTGATGGATGTGTTATTTAACTTGATTGGCGGAATCATTTCACAAAGTATACATACATCAAGTCATATCTACATATATATCATGTTGTACACGTTGAATATATTACAATTTTAATTGTCAATTATGCCTCAATAAAGCTGGAAAAATTGATTAACCATGGATGATCCTCAAAACCATTTTTTCTAATTTAAACTATTACAATTATTCAAAACAATTTTTAAAAAAACTACAAGCAAGGGAAAGATCAGAGTAAAAATGATTATAAAGGTTACCTGAAAAAAAATTGACCAAGAAAACATTTTAAGAAGAAGAATTAAGAAAGATTAATTGATTTATTATTTACCCTATCAGATATTAAGACCCATGACTAAGAAAGATTATTGATTTATTATTTACCTTATCAGATATTAAAACGCACGACTAAGGTAATAAAAGAAGGGATGCATAGATGTGCAAAGGGAGGTAAAGAATATGAAGTCCATAGGCCTGAATTCCTGGGGAGCTGCAGCATTGAGATAAGAGATGGGCTACTTGCTTAAGAGTCTGCCATCAGTGGGAAGTATCACTGGAGCAGGAGCACCCACTTTTAGAAGAGGACTAGCAAGTGACTGTGCTCTGGTGACTAAGATGAGACAGAGGAAAAAGTCAACTTACACGTATAGTTTTGGGGTGGTGAGTTTGAAATTCTTAGGTAAAACTTTGGTAGAGGGCAAGATGGTTAGTTAAAAATAATTAAAAAAAAAAGAATTTTCAGCAAGTTTTACTGCATTCAGAGATGTACAATGCCTTTGTCAGCATCCCCCCCCGGCAAATCCACCATGTTCTTCCCTGCTTTTGGAGGAAAATAATTGTTGGGTTTTTGTTTGTTGTTGATGAAAATGAGCTGAAATTAACTGTAAGGTAAAATGGAAGGTCCATTACTACTTAGGTTACATAAAGATTTAGTGACTGATAAAGTTGGCATTTACTGTAAGTGAGGGGGAAAATGGCTTCTTTATCAGTAGTGTTGGGACGGCCAGTCCATTCTCAGAGATACAAATTTATGTGCCCTAATAATTTTTGAGCTGTTTACCATTTATTCATTGTCATTTAAAAAATAATGAAGCATCCTCAAAGAAGCACAACCAAATGAAGTTTTGACTTCTGTTTTGCATTCTCATTACATGCTATATGTTTCCTCATAGCATATTGTACAATCTATGATTGTATATTATTTATTTAATGATGGTAACTTTTTAATAGATTTTATTTTTTAGGGTAGTTTTAGGTTCACAGCAAAACTGAGCAGAAAGGACAGTTATTTCCTATATACCCTCTGTCCCCACAAATGCATAGTCTACCCCACTATCCCCACCAGATGGAAAATTTGTTACAATTGATGAACTTGCACTGACACATCATTATCACTCAAAGTCCATAGTTAACATTAGGGTTCATTGTGATGATGTGCATTCTATGAGTTTAGAAAAATTTATAATGACATGCATCAACCCTCGTGGTTTTCTCTGTGCTTCTCTATGCTCTGCCTTGTCCTATAATAAAATTTGAGATTATAAATCTGTGTTTTGCTCACTGCTCCCCATCCCAGTACTTCATCATAAGGATATGAATTGGGCCTTGATATTTTCATCAATCTGTAATTTTTTGAGAGTTTTTATTATGAAGAGGCATTGCATCTTCTTCAATGAGTTTCCTGAATCTGTTAAAATCATAATATATATATATTTTCTTTTATTCTGCTAATGTGGTGAAATCTATTGAATGCTTTTTTGAATGCTAAGCCAGCCTTGCATTCCTGAGATAAAACCCAGTTGATTATGATATATTACCTTTTTATATTTTGCTTTGATTCAGATGGTTAATATTTTGTTAAGGGTGAGGTGGTGAATTTTTAATTGTTGTTTGTTTACTTCTACTGTGCCAAAGAAAAAACACAAGTGACAGGAGGACTCATTTCCTCAGCAACTGAAATTACCTTTCACAGTCTCTATCAAATAAAATATCACCAAAATAAGGCAAAGCAAACAAAGAAACAAGCAAAATCCCAAATATCAAGAGAGCGAATCTAAGATATAACATCAGAAAAATATATAATGAAAATAAAATATATGTGTGTTTAAAATCATAGATGTTAAAGCTTTGGGAATTAAAAAATTGACTACATTTATTGAAATATCAATCATAATTATTATAGGCAAATTAAAGGCAAAAGAGAGGGGTTATAGTATACTACATTTCAAGTGTGAAAACTGTAAATTAGAGATCAGTCAGTTAAATAAACCATATGTTTTTAGAGTCTTTCTTGGAAATGCTCTAACATCAAAAATGTGTTTTGCAAATATGGTCTTCTTTGGTTTGGTTGGTTACTTTCTTCACTGGTTGCCTTGATAGGATTAACATTCCTTTTAACCTCACTCTCCCTTTTCCACACTTACCTACCTCTTAACATATAATTGGACTTTTCTGATTTTTTGCTCTTCTTAAGCATTACTTCCAAAGCCAAAACCATAAAAAGACACCTACAAGGCCAAAAGCAGACCAAACCAAACAGCAAACAAACAAAAAACGAAAAGCAATTCCCTTATCACCACCAGCAATAACATAATAAATGGAAATAAAGACAAATAATAAAATGAGGGAAATATCTGTAATATATGAGCACAGGTCAATTTTAATACAAGAACACTTCTCAAGAATAAAAAGAAATTGGGGTGCCTGGGTGGCTCATTTGGTTGAGCACTCGACTCTTGATTTTGGCTCAGGTCCTCATTTCAGGGTAGTGGGATCAAGTCTTATGTCTGGCTCCACATTCAGTAGGAAGTCTGCTTGGGATTCTCTCCCTCTCCTTCTTCCCCACCCTGCCACTTGCATGCTCTCTTTCCCGAGTGCATAAATCTTAAAAAAAAAAAAAAGGATAAAAAAAAATCCCAGAAGAAAAGTGAATTAAGGGCAAGAGCAAGCAGTTGACTAAGAAGAAATATAAATGAATAAAAAAAGTATGAAAAAAATGGTTTAATCTTACTAGTTATTTAAAAATGCAAATGAAGGCTATATTAAGAGTGTTTTACTTATCAGATTGGGAAAAAATGAAAAAGAGTTATAAAACCTGATGGGAGTGTGGCTGAGTCTTCCTAAAAAAAAAAAAAAATTTGATGATGAAGATGAAAAGTCTGCAAAATGTGTGTAATCAGCCCTCTCACAGATCTATGAAGAAACCCACATAGTTTGTGGCAGCAAGGAGTGGGAGGCAATCTAGATATCTATTACCTGGGCAATGAGTCAGTAAACACATGCATACATATAGTGGAATGCTGTGCAGCAATGATAATAAACTAGCTGTATTTTCATAGTGCATGGATATATTTTAAAATCACATTATTTAAGTCTAATACGTAACAAACAAAATTAGATTTTTAGCGCAGTGTCATTTTTTTTTAAAGATTTTATTTATTTATTTGACAGAGAGAAAGAGATCACAAGTAGGCAGAGAGGCAGACAGAGAGGGGGAAGCAGGCTCCCTGCTGAGCAGAGAGTCCGATGTGGGGCTCGATCCCAGGAACCTGAGATCATGACCTGAGCCAAAGGAAGACGCTTAACCCACTGAACTTAACCCAGGTGCCCCAGCACAGTGTCATTTATACACATTAAAAGCACATAAATACAGCACCACCAAGAATTTCTCAAAAATATATATATTTTATATATATATATATATAAAAGTGGACAATGAATTGAAAGGATAGGTATTAAATACACTAGGATGGCTATGTGGGAGGGAAAATAATGAGGAATGAGGAGAATAAAAATAATATGAAACAAAATATGAGAGCAGTCTTGTCTGAACTACTGAGCCATGAACCGAAGGATAGGAGAAACTCAACTTGGGGTAGATAAGATGCATCTGTATGGAATCAGCAGTTGTATTTCTGCTAGAATTTACTCTAAGAAAATAAAAGTCTCTGCTGAGTTTTTACTTTTTTAAAAAAACTGAAGTCCAATGGCGCCTGGGTGGCTCAGTCAGTCAAGCAAACAACTCTTGGTTTCAGCTCAGGTTGTGGTCTCAGGGTTGTGGGATCCAGCCTTGTGTGGGGCTCCACACTCACCAAGGAGTCTGCTAGGGATTCTCCCCCTCTCCCTCTGCCCCCTCAAAAAGAAATCTTTGGAAAAAAAAACTTTGAAGCACAACATATTTCACAATTAAAAAATCATAAAGTCTGATGATTTTTCACACAGTGAACACATTCATGTAATCACCTCCCAAATGAAGAAATACAGCATTTTCAACTCCCAGAAGTTCTTTCAGCCCTAGCAAGCCATCACTGGCCTTCCTCAAAGGTACCTTTGCCATTCTGATTTCCCACGTCATATATTAGCTTTATCTATTTATGACCTTCCTACAAGCGGAATCATGCAGTATGTATTCTTTGTGTTTGCTTCTTTCATTCTCTATTATGTTTCTCAGATTAACCAATGTTTTGGCAAAAGATAGTATATTTTATGGTATAAATATGTCACAACTGAGTCATCTTACTATTGATGAATGATTTATTCTCAGTTTTTGGTCATTAGGGATAACACTGCAATGAACATACTTGTCCCTGTCTTTGGGGACACAAGCATGTTTTTCTCTTTGGAGAAGACCAGTACCAGAAGAGGAATAGTTGGATTGTATCATTTGTATATGATCAGTTTTTGTAGCCAACTCATTTTCCAAAGTGATTGTACCAATTTTTACTTCCACCGACCGTATATGAGGGTTCAGCTCCTCCACATCCTCACCAACACTTGGGACTTGCCAGGCTTTTTAATTTTGACCATTCTGGTGCAGACGTATTGTTCTCATTATTTTTTTGTTTAAATTGGTTTCTGGATTTCGTTTCTTTTAAAATCCAGATTATATTACACAGTCTAACACTTTCATTGCTTTCTCAATAGATCTAAGCCTCAATGTCATCCGATTGTACTTGTTGGTCAACGTCCCAAGTGCAGATCCATCATTCTGCCTTCTCTGCCTTATACATCACCTACTAGTTACTGCTGGAGGAAATTATGCAACAGTACAAATTGGTACATCTCTATATTGAGGGCCAACCTTCAGCGGGCTCTCTCTCCATTCCCATCACTACTCTCTTAGTCTAGACCATCTTCATCTCTTATGCACTACTACAATAGCCACCTGTGCCATATCCTGACACTTCTTTAATCTTTTCATTAGTGGGATCTTTCCAAAACACAAAGACGATCACATTATTCCCTGAATTGCTCTTCAATGGTTCCTTCTGTCTTCATTTCAGATCTCATCTTTAACACTCTAGGCTGCCTAGACACTTGGCACTTGACCCCATACCCTTGACACTCCAGCTCAGTGTTCCTCAAATATATTTTTAACTTGGTTCATGCACAAAATGAAGCAAAAATTTTTTAAAACAAGATCTAGCCTTCTGACAGTGATGCACTCTGGTATTTTCCCTTCTATTTTAAATAAGATATTGGTGTGACCAACAAAACTGGTTCCATCATTGACTAAATGAGTTGCAACTAACACTCTGTAAGATATATTAGTCCTACTGTACATCTTTTGGTTTCTGCAAAACCCCCCATGTCTCCTCTCCAGGAACTCTCTTACCCCATATCTCTACCCCAGAAGTCTGTCATCTTATAGGACTACATTCCAGGAAGCTTCTCCTGATCACTCCTCCTTTGTACTCTAATTATATATTTGCTCTGTATTTTAATTGCCTGTTCTCTTACATTTTCCAATGTACTATAAACTCCCTGAAGCTAAGGAATAGGAATTCCTTGTTCGTCTTCAGAACTCTAATACCTGGCACATAATAGGCACTCAACAATGACTGAATAGGCATTCAACCATTGAATGAATGAATGATATACAAAAAATGTTTATTATAGCACATAATAAACAAACATACATGTTATTATTTATCCTTCTAATTTTATAATATTGACAACAGTTTAACCTGATAACATTAAGACATTTAAGAATATGGAATATTGTTGTGATACAATGGAGATAATGATTTAGATGAATATTTACTGCTATGAAACAATGTCAATGGCCTTTTGGGAAGATTAAATGAAATAGAGCAGATAAAGTGCTTCTTGGCGCATTGGAAGTACTCATCCAATATTCAACACTCACTTTTGTTATGAATTAATGAGATGCATTCATAACAGACAGATACTAGGCTAAAAGAAAAGTCGGCAGTGAAGAAAGGAGGGCAGCTCTAAGAGTCCAAAAAAGAAAATGGAAGGAGGCAGAGTCAACACCTCTGGAAGTTGTCTTTGTGTTTTAGCTCCACACCCCCATCTTACAAATGGAGAGATCAAGTCCAGAACGCATAGAGGGTCCATCTTTGGACATATGCCTGGAGCCCAGGTCCTGTTCTTCAGCCTGAAACCCTTTAAAATACCAAGTGGAAACCGTACCTGTGAACACATCTTTCAAACGAAAATTATTTTTGAAAATGCCTGATGGAATTGAGAGAAACCTTCTGGGGAAGCTGTGCAGGAACTTTACCTTTATTAGGACACGGGCATTTTACAGGGTTCAGTGCACTGCCTAATTCAGACTCCCTGAAGTCCCTTTAATATGCCATGTTAACTTATTCTCAGATGGAATGCAATGTAATTATTTTGATTTAATCTTTCTTAGTTATAATTATACTTTAGTCTTGCCTTTTTGTGGTCACTTTGCTTATATTTTGCATGCTTTTTAATCACATAGTGACTGATTTGTTTGGGGACAGTGTTATCGGTGACTCATCTCATCTTTTACAATTTAATCCTTCCTAATTTCAACCTTAAAGGGTTTGTACTTTTTTTTTTAATTGAAGTATGGTTGACATACAATGTTAGCCAGTTTCAGATGTAGAGCATAGTGATTAGACAAGTTCATACATTACCCTGCGTTCACCATGATAAGTGATCTTTCACCATACAACATGATTACAATATTGTTCCCTGTATTCCCTATGCTGTCCTTTTCATCTCTGTGACTTATTTATTTTTTAACTGGAAGTTTGTACCTCTTAACCCCTTTCTCTAATTTTGCCCATCCTCCCAAACCTCTTCCTTCTGGCAGCCACCAGTTTGTTCTTTGTATTTACGACCCTGTCTCTGTTTTTGCTTATTTGTTCATTTAATTTGTTTTTTAGATACTATATATAAATGAAATATTACAGCATTTTTCTTTCTCTGTCTGACTTATTTCACTTAGTATAATACCCTCTAGTGTCCATCCACATTGTCACAAATGGCAAGGTTTTTGGGTTTTTTTGTTGTTTTTTTTTGTTTGTTTTTTTGTAACTGAGTAATATCCCTAGTTCTCTCTATCTATACCTCACTCAGATCTTTTTTAGCCATTCATCTATCCCAGGGCACTCAGGTTGCTTCCCTATCTTGGCTGTTGTAAGTAATATTGCAATAGACATAGAGATGCATACATCTTTTGGAATTAGTGTTTTTATTTTCTTTGAGTAAATATACAGTAGTGGAATTACTGGTTCATATGGTATTTCTATTTTTAATTTTTTGAGGAAACTCCGTACTGTTTTCCACAGTGACTGTAATTTATATTCCTATCAACAGCGCACAAGGGTTCCCTTTTCTCCACATCTTTGCCTACTCCTGCGATTTCTTGTCTTTTTAATACTAGCTGTTCTGAGAGGTACAAGGTCATCTCTCATAGTGGTTTTGATTTGCATTTCCCTGATGATTAGTGATCATGAGCATCATTTCATGTGCCTGTTGGCCATCCATATATCTTCTTTGGAAAAAACGTCTATTTAGCTCCTCTGCTCATTTTTCTTTTTCTTTTTTTTAAAGATTTTATTTATTTATTTATTTATTTACTTACTTACTTGAGTGAGAGAGAGAGAGAGAGAGAGAGAGAGAGATATCACGAGCAGTGGGACGTGATCCCAGGACCCTGGGATCATGACCTAAGCCGAAGGCAGACGCTTAACCATCTGAGCTACCCAGGTGCCCCTCTCTGCCCATTTCTTTTTTTTTTTAATAAACATTTTTTTTAAGATTTTATTCATTTATTTGACAGCAAGAGAGACACAGTGAGAGCAGGAACAGGAGCAGGGGGAGTGGGAGAGGAAAAGCAGGGGCTAGATTCCAGGACCCCGGGATCATGACCTGAGCTGAAGGCAGACGCTTAATGACTGAGCCACCCAGACGCCCCTCTCTGCCCATTTTCAAATCAGATTATTTGTGGGGCTTTTTTGGTGTTGAGCTGTATAAGTGTTTTATATATTTTGCATATTAACCCTTTATCAGATATATCATTTGCAAATATTTTTTCCCTTTCAGTAGGATGCCCGTTTATTCTGTTGATGGTTTCTTTTGCTGTGCAAAATGAAAGGTTTCTTACTCTTAATTCTAATTTGGGATCACTTTGTGATGCCACGTTTATACATAAATACTACAGTAATACGACCAGTGTTGTTTTTAAACAAAGCTTGATGAATGGCAAAAAATTATTTCATTCTACTGACACATACTTATTAAGCATATTTCTGAGAAATGTAATTAGATGCACCAACATAAAGCGTGAAATATTTGGGTTGGGTTTTTAGTTCAGTTTGTTTGTTTGTTTTAACTTTGGCAGGACCTAAAAGACTAGTTTACATATCTTTTAAAATCCAATCTGCAACTGATCGGAAAGAAACAGCATTCAGACAACTTTGTAGGGAAGTTAAAGATCAGCTGTAAAAATGATTTAAGTTTTAATTATTTTTGTATTATTAAAGTAACACAATGGGAGAAAACAGTAGTCGTATTAAAGGGATAAAATCAAATGCAATAATAATTTCATTCAAGCAGACACCTACAGTGTAGACTCCGAGGACACCTTCTCTTGCGACTCAAAAATCTAAAACTGGGAGATTTCAGTATCTCTCCTATTTTTGCCCTTCCCTTGCTCCTATCTCACCTCCTCTGTCTCAATGCCTTCCCCACATTCATTCCTTTACTCTTCACTTGCTCTGTCCCTCTTTGTACTTTGTTTGGCTTCCCTCCTGACTTTCTTACATTTTCCTCCCTCTTCTCTTCGTTCTCTCCATCCTAACTTGGTGGGCCCATCACTCACCTCTTGGTATTTCTTGGCAGACAGGGCCTTTGCTCTGGTCCCTATGGCAACCCCAGCCTAATTTTGGGCTCCTATTTCAGAGTCCTGAGCCCTACCACCCAGGAATCCCCTTCGCTGTTAGTAGCTAAAGATAGGTGGTTTGTTCCCTGAGTGAAAGAACTTATTGACACCATAGGACAAAGCAATTTGGCAGATGACCTTGGCAATCTCTGCATGGGTACTGTGAATGGGAAAGCAGCAGCAACAGTCTTAGGACCAGGCCTCTTCCTTGGGGCTGAGGAGGGATGGCTCATTGCTCCACTTTCTTTCTCTCCTTAGATTCCTACCTGGAATGTGAGACTGGGCTGCCCAGGATGATCTACCCATCCATGAACAAAGGGCAATTCTGCAAACCTTCAGCAACAATTGACCCAGTGCCCACCATACACTGAGCAGACTGCTGGGGTAGTACAGGATAGTTGCATGGTCTTTGGGGTGTTTCTCAGGCTCTCTATATAATCTGTACAGAGAATGGGATTGCCTCTCCCTTGGTTCAATGTAATTAGCTTGGTAGGGGGAATGGAGCCTTCAAACTAGCAATGGTGGGAACACCATGTCCTTGGATGCTTTCAGCCAAGAGAAGGGAGACATGTGAACTCTGTGTGGGGACTGAGTCTCCAAGTCTTCAAAAGAACTTCAGGACCGCCTCCAGCATCGTTTAGTTCCCTTACTTCTTCCCTATTCTCAGAGAGGAATGCTGGGCTTGACTTTTTAAAATAATACTAATTACCGTCCTTTATGTGATCTGCTTATGCACTTAAATCTAACTAGTATGTTAGTATCTAGGAGGATGATTATGGATAGCATTACATATGTGTCAGACTAGCGCTGTTTATAAGTTATTTTTGGTTTCATCTCTCCACTATATTTTCCCATGCCCAGTTATTACACTTTTTGCTTATGTAGTGTACTCATGTACTCAAGTTTGAACAACTACAGGGGACATTAGCCCATACTGCATTATTCAAATCAGAATAATATATTTTATATTCTTGGCTTGATCATCTGAAAATTAACTCTACCAGGATTTATGTCAAAAGAATGAATATATAAACCCTTCCTTCTAAGTATAATTTACTTGTGGGGGCATTTAATAGAATGCCTAGTCTCATAGATAAAGAATCACTGTATGACGAGCATATATAATTATATAATGTACATATATATATGTAGAAGAGAGAAAGGAGTGTGGGAGTGTAGAAACTAAAATTCAGTTGCTACCACAACTGTATGTGTCCTAAACTTTCTTGCATCTTGGGTATTTTATCCTCAAAACTAGTTTTAAAATTTGAATATGTAATTACTTCCATTTCTTTATGGTTTATAGAAGAAGTTAAAAATATATATTTATTCATTGGAATCTATTACACAGAATTTTTAGATATTGTGAAAAAAATTCCTATTCCTCCTTCATATAAGTGCATTTTTGTTTGCTTGTCATTTAATAAAATGTGGGGAGAGGATGAGTTGAGGATTTAGTCTCTGCTGAAGATCTACTGTGCTTCTTAACTTGTGTTGTATGACTGATAAAATGTCTTGGAATCTTTATATAACTATGGCTATAAAGTTCCTGAGGTCAGGGATTGGATCCTCAATGCATTGGCACTGGACTCAACATTTAAAGTGGTTCAGGAAATATTTCTTGAATAAATGATTCTATATAAGACCTATAGAAGTGATTCATTTACTTAAGTAGCTAACCAAACCAGTTTACTCAATTTCATTGATATCATGGTCTTATTTAAATATAATTTATAAAGTAGAAAGTTATAATGAGGGAAAGGATAGAAAGGTTCCCATTGCTGTGTTGTAGTAAAAAGATAATATGAAATATTTCATTGTATTAAGTGGCACATAGAAAAGAAGATAAAAACTTTCAGGACTATGAAGAAAATACTCCTTAAACTTTTGAATCCCTGAATAGCACTAGGGGGGCGGGGGTGGGTGGAAACTCTGAAGACAATAATTTTAAAACAAAAACAAACTAGTCCTTTAATTATAGCATAATTATCCAGATTTCAAACTGTGAATTCACTTTTGCTTTGGTCTTTTAAATAAATTATGCATGTTTTCCATATGGGGCCCCCACACCAAAACTCCTTTTTAATCTGGGAAAACATTTCCAAAATCCAAGTTAGTATCCATGCTCTGGCATATTAATTTAACTTTGGATTCTTCCATAAACTTTCCATGTTTAGCAATCTTTTTGAACTGTCCCTTGGGATACACATGTTTGTATTACACATATTCTAGGTCTTTTAATAGTAACGTTTAGGAATTCAGTAGGAAAAAAACAATGCCCTTGTAAATTTGATCTCTTTTGCAAACATCAGAACATGAAATGTTCTTTGGCTTACCCCCCACTAGGTTTACATTAATAAACCATCAGTTGTGAGCCCAACCACCCAATTCCAAAGAAACTTCCAACTTCAATATTATATGCTGTTTTATTCTTTTGTGCATTTAACAAAGGATTAAGGCATAATGCATTTTTAATTAACTGAAATATTAATGGCAAAAGGCTTTTAAGAGAAAATTTTTAAAGAATTACTCATCATAAACATGGTTTCAATAGAATTTATTTATAAAGCTGGGTAGAGGACCAGGAATGGATAATTAAAACTTTAAAACAATGTTTTCCTTTTATGTAAAATGGTTAACTTAAGGAACTTGATAGATAACAGCAAAAATGTGGGAACACTCTTGGGGGCTATGTACCAGTGTTGCATGGGTGTCACACTGAGATTTTCTACTTTTTGGCCAAGTTTTTGTGAAACTGCTTATATTAAATGTGTAGAGCCTGGATTGTATTTAGCCAACCAGATTCCTTCATAGACCCATATTCACCATCATAAATGCCTTTCTCAGTAACCCTGAAACTGCAGTTAATGAGATGACGTAGAGGAACAGGACCTGAACCACAGCACTGATCAATCTAGTACTGTCCTGCTTTTAATTCTACTGTCTATACGATACAATGCAAAGCCAAGATTTTGATAGCACTTCAATAATGACAATGGCCTAATTTTCATGGCTTCAAAAATTGCAAAGTCAGTTAATCCAAAGAGGGTTGTGTGTGGCTAAATTTAACAGAAACCCACCAATGGTGGTTTAAGTAACTAAGTTTTTTGTTTCTCAAATGAATTAGAAGTCCAGAAGGAAGCATTACAGGCAAGGAAGTCATCAAAGATGAAGGTTCATTTCAGTGTTCTGTCCCATCTTTCCCAGTGTTGGATTCTCATGATTATGAGATAGTCACTTCATCTCTAGGTATCTTATCTGTGTTCTTAGCTGGAAGAAAGAGGAAGTACATAGCACCAATGTGCATGCCCACTGAATCTGTCTCTTTTTAACAGGAAAATGTAGCATTCCTACAATCTTTGCCAGTAGAATTCTGCTTATATCTCAATGGCCAGAATGGTCTCACATGGGTCACCTCTAGCTAAAAGGGTAACCTGGGAATTCAAATTCTTTTTTGTTTGGGTACTTTGCTTCCCACAATAAAATCAGCTCTCCATCAGTAAGGAAGAAAGGAGGAAAAAGGATATTAGATAGATAAATAGGAGTCGTTGTAATATGTGATGTGGTTCATTATGGTGACCAAATAAATTATCCACTTTCTACCCTACTTCATATTATATAGTATGGCTTCAAAAATGCTCTCCTATACTCAGAAGATCCAAAAACATTCTATATCACAACAAACTTTAGTTGTGAAATACTCCATTCTTTTATGCAGGCCTTGCCCGAGCCCCCGGGACTTCCCAGGTATCTTCCCACAGAATTTGCAGGAGGAGCTGAGCACAGGAGGAGTGGGTCAAAAAAATGGTTTGGGTACATTTGTCTTAGTCATTCTTTTCACTCATTTTGACACAGTGAATTAAAGGCTGATGATCACACATTCTTAATTTCTGGCCTCCTTATGTTTTTATATTAAACTAGGGAACCCCTTTCCCTCGCTCAATGTTTCTATGTCAGGCAAGTCTACAATACTCACATGATAATGAATGACCTATATTAGGGGTCTGTAAACTAGAGCCCACAGTCAAATCTGGCCAGTGGCATTTCTATAAATAAGGTTTTCTTAGAACATAGCCACACCTGTTCCTTTATGTATTGCAGATGGCTGTTTTCACACTATCAGGGCAGAGGTGGGAGTTGTGACAGAGACCATCTGGCCTGGAAAGCCTAAACACTTGTGATAAACACTTTCTATATGCAAGGGACGGAAATATGGATTGGTTCATTATTGTCATAGACGGCATCTATGAGTTTGGCACTATTTTTATCCCCATTTTAGAGATGGGGAAATGGAGGCTTTAAGATCAAGTAGTTAATCTAGAATCCTAGAAGGGGTGGAGATGGCTCCAATTTCAAGCTCCCTGACTCCAGGGTCTGTTACCCAGTCACCATGACAAGGCCGTGCTCCTTCCTTCGTGGTGCAGAGGGGAACATCCAGGGTTAACCTCCAGTGTAGGTCTCCATACCTTCTGTACATGGGACAGGGTTCTGCCGGGGCAATTTCTGTGGGAACCACTGATTCAGAGCAAGATATGCTCTTAGGTTTTGGGCAGTTCCATTTCTCTCTTTGCCCCTAAGAGCTTCTATGACAGGTTAGTAACTCCTCCTAACCAACAGTGTCTGTTTCTTCCTTTGAAAAAGAATAATAGCCATGTAGGCAGCTGGTCTCATTCTTGCCGATTAAACATCCCAAGGAGCCAAGTGTAGAATCTGCTTATCCAGGCTGGGAAACTGGGAAATGCAGTTATTCAGTGGGGGCTTAATGAAGGTAGATGGTTATTTTCTCTTCCTGTTGGTAGCTTCAAGGTCACAGGGAGTGAAGCAGAAATGAGGAAGGACTGGAATCTCTGGGCTTGCCCCCCATGCAGGGCGCCGGTCTGCCATCTAAAGCAGGTTGGCCAAAGATGCCAAAAACTCTGCTCTCAAAGATTGCCACCTCAGACTTAAAACATGTAAATGGCAAAGGCCGTGGCCGTTGTTTGTGTGCTGTTAGGAGAGTATTTAAGTTAACTTTCCCATTACTACCCTGGGAAGCTGGTGGTGTCCAGCCCAGCATGTGAGTCAGAGGCAAGCTTATGCAGCCCAGAGTCCAAGTAGATCACAGTCACGTAAAAACAACTCTTCCGAGAGAAAATTAACCAACTAACTAACTTACTTTCTTTTTCTTTCTTTCTTTCTTTCTTTCTTTCTTTCTTTCTTTCTTTCTCTCCTTCCTTCCTTCCTTCCTTCCTTCCTTCCTTCCTTCCTTCCTTCCTTTCCTTCCTTCCCCTCTCTCTCTTTCTTTCTTTTTAGATTTACTTATTTTAGAGAGAGAGAGAATGAGCAGGAGGGGCAGAGGGAGAGGGAGAGAGAATCTCAAGAAGACTCCACGCTGAGCCTGGAGCCCAACATGGGGCTGGATCTCACTACCTTGATCATGACCTGAGCCAAAACCAAGAGTTGGATGCTTAAGCGACTGCACCACTGAAGCGCCCTCCAAGAGTAAATTTCAATGGCACTCAGATTCTAAAAATAATTATTCCACAAATCTTTAGTTGAAATACTAAGATTCACTCCAATTCTTTTTCCCCCTTATGTCAAGCACAGTGAATCTTACACCATGCAAGACTAAAAGACAAATTCAAAACAGGAAGACAGAGTAGCTGCTATTCAGAAAGCCTAAAAAGCAAAATGTGGAGACTTTGATTTTTATATCCATTTATGGATATAATTCACTCTTTGACCAAATAGATTTCTCCTCTGTTGTCACATTGCAATCCAAATATTGGACATTTAGAGTATAAACCTCTGTGGCAAATCTCCAACATCAATATTCCTGAGCAGAAATTTGATCTCTGGTCTCTGCTTTTTCCTGAATGGATCTTTTCTAACTATCCAGAAAGAAAGGTTTTTGATTTATTAGGATTGGGCCAGTCAAATAAGGCCCAGCAGTCACTACAAACATAGGCCCTGTGGATTCATATTTGAGATGGTTCCAAAGGCTGAGGAGTTTAGAAGTTCTCATCAGGTTGGTGCCCTTTGAACAAACTTTGCCTGGAGTCATCCTTTAAAACCTTATTAAAGTATTTAGTCTTGTCTTTGTGCTCCCTGAGAACTATTTTATTCATATGCCTAGAGCTACAGGTTTGTCAGTCCCACCTTAGTGACGGTTGGCCTTTTTTCATATTTCAGAAACCTGAGACTGTAGAAACACCATTCTTGCTGACTCCTGCAGTGCTCATGGGGTGGTCTTAATCTAAAGCTCTGGTGTCTCTGGGTCAAACATCTAATTTTTAAATATTTTTTGAATTATACTTTTAATTCATGTGCAACTTTCAAAATGGCATGATTTAATCAAGGACAATTTGAAGTTAACAGTGGCCATTTTGGAGAACTTTGAACATGAACAGAAAAGGAAACAAAAAAATCTTAACTATCCTTTAGTCTTTATATTTTAATTGACATAGGAAAACTTCCAAATGCAATTTGGACACAGGAAAAATTCCAAATGCAATTTAGGATTGCCTCCCTAAAAGATTTGCCAATAACCAGAATTTTAAAGGAAAAGAGTACTTAAAAAGTTCAGGCTTATCACGGTCACATTCATTCTAGGCTTCCCTGAACTCTACCAAAAATAATAATAATAAAAAAGAACTAGAATGTTCTGTGGGACAATGAAGAGACTCCAAGCAAGACTTCAGCATCCAATTCCCAATGAACCCCTTAAACCAACAAAAATTGTCTCTAAAGACAAGACTGAAGAAAACCTTTTTTTTTTTTTTTAAGACTTAATTTATTGGTCAGAATAAGAGAGAGCACAAGCAGGGGGTGCTGTAGGCAGAAGGAGAAGCAGGCTCCCCAGTGAGTAGATAGCCTGATGTGGGACTTGATCCTAGGACCCTGGGATCATGACCTGAGCTGAAAGCAGATACTTAACTGACTGAGCCATTCAGGCACCCCAGAAGCAAACCTTTTTAAGAGATCCAGGCACTGCTCTTCCAATGAGAAGTCCTACCACAGTGATTATACTTGTACCCTGGAGTTAAGACATTACTCAGGTGATGGGGGTTCTTAACACCCTCTCAGACTCAAATCTATAATTATAACTTCTATATTTGTCTGTAGCTGGTTTTTTCTCATTTAATTTCCACCGACCCCCCTCTCTTTGGAAACTTTAGAAATTAATTTTAAAGAGCTGTCATTGTGTGTCACTTTAGAAATATCTAGTTCACATAGCCACATCTAACCACAAGGAAAAGATATCAGAAATTAGGTTTAATGGAACAAGCTCTTGCTTCAGTTGACTTTTAAAAACAACACTGACACAGTTACCTTTTGAAAAAAAAAAAAATCCAAGACTGTGTGGCCTTAGTTACTGGGTTATAAGATAAGAAGGAAAAAAATGGCAAGAGGTTTTAAATATGATTTATAGTATTTAAAATTTTGGTTTATAAAAATATACATTTGTAAATTATATTTGCAAAAATTTTATGTAACATTCCTACTGAAATGATTCCTTGGACAAATACCTAATTTAATAATTCCAGGCTAAAACTGCTCTATGTTCGGGCCCTGATTTTACCACCACATTAAAAACAAAGTCAGCGGGTCCCTGGGTGGCTCAATTGGTTGAGCGACTGCCTTCGGCTTAGGTCATGATCCCGGAGTCCTGGGATCGAGTCCTGCATCGGGCTCCCAGCTCCACTGGGAGTCTGCTTCTCCCTCTGACCTTCTCCCCACTCATGCTCTCTTTCTCTCTCTCTCTCAAATTCTCTTAAAAAATCTTAAAAAAAAAAAAAGTCAGCAAAGCATTTTAGTTTATGCTAGTCTTTATCTTTCATACAAAAGACCAATTTGAATTCCTTAAATTTCCCTTATTGGTTTTGCTAGCTAGTTCTATAAAATCGTAAAATTGAAATTTGTATTTTTAAGTAAATGGTATCAAAATGTTATGAAAAGAGATACATTTATGTAAAGTAGAAACTATAAGATTTATCAGGACCTTCAGTTTAAAATCATATATATATTGAGTTAACTGAAAAATAATCTTTGGGTACTTGAGCACATGATTTGAATAGATTTATGCTAATATTTATTTTTTTATTTTTTATTTATTTAAAAATTTGAGGGGGAGGGGCAGCAAGTGGGAGAGAGATAATCTTTAAAAAAATTTTTTTGTTGTTATTAGAAAGAGAGAGAGAGAGAAAGTGAGAGAGAGAGAGAGGTAGGACAGGAGGGAGGGGCAGAAGTAGAGAGAATCTCAAGCAGGCTCTGTGCCCAGTGCAGAGCCTGGTGCGGGGCTCCATCGCACAGTCCTGAGATCATGACCTGAACTGAAGTCAAGAGTCAGATAGATGCTTAACTGATTAAGCCATCTAGGTGCCCCATTATGATATTACTTAATATAGAGTAGTTCCTTAACACATTAAAAGGGTGTACAAATGCTGTTTATGTTATGTTGGTTTGTGTTTATGTTAATGTCTGTGTTCGTTTAAAAAATATTTTAAAAATACAATTTTTAAAGTATGTGGTGTTGGATGATGGTTTTGCACAGTAAAGAATATATTTTGGTTTACTATGCAAAAAAAGGATAAATTTTGTCTTAAAGTAAAAAAAAATCTGGTCAAAGTAAAAATTATAGTAAAAGACAAATTTTAACATATTTTATAAATGTAGAAAATCCCTCCTGAAAAGTAAACTTTATTATCTTGGGAATTACAGTATCTACAGATAAGGAGTTAGAAAAAATGCTAAAAACTTTGACTGAGTTGTTTAAATTGATGGGTTTATTCAAAACAGAAAAAGACTTAGATCTTTATCAGCAAATTGTTCATGGATGACATTTTTAAAAAATATATTTATATATTTATTTTAGAGAGAGAGAGCAGGACCAGGAGGGGTAGAGAGAGAGGAAAAGAGAATCTCAGACTCCAGGCCGGGCACAGAGTCCAATATGGGGCTCGATTTCATGACCCTGAGATCATGACCTGAGCTGAAACCAAAACTCAGACATTCAACCAACTGTACCACCCAGGTGCCCTGTGGATGACATTTTTAAGAGTGAACGAGAATGGGTTTTTTGTTAAAATTTCTTAATTATTCTGTGCCCAGATAACAAAATTACTCTGTTAACTCTCTTTGGCTTTGACATCCTTTTAAATAATTTTAAAAGGTTTTACTTTCAAAAAAGTTGGAGTTCTTAATGATGGCTTTCACTAATTGCTGTTTTAAACCTATGTAACTTGTAACTGTTTCTTGACTTAAGCATATCTTGCCCCCAAAACACCTTTCCTTGATTTTGTCTTTCTCAAATGTAGACACCAAATTTAGAATAATAAAAATGTTTATGATAGCTCTTAACCCTGAATACCTTTGAGTTTCCTAAATGGATACAGGTAACAGAAAGATTTGTTCCTTTACTCTATGAATGAAAGGGTACTAGGCATAACTCAATTTGTTGGCCACTTTTAAGTTTAATTAACTCAAAACTATTGAAACTTTTTCTCTATTAAAATTAGGATAAATTTTTTTAAGCTGACACATTCAAAGAGAACTCCACCATTTCTATGTTAATTATGTATAAATGTGTTATAAATATATATTGATTATTGTGTACTCAGTGTATTGTTTATTATGTTAAAGAAAATATACTCACATAGATACAGTAACAGTATACACAAAGATTTTATAAGGTTTACATATGAAATGTCAACTGATGATTTTCATAGTACATATCTTTTGATAAATTAAAAGCTTGGATATTTATCACTGTCCTAACTATTGATAATATGTTCTTTTTCCTAGGACAGTTATTGACTTGATCCCTATAGGTTAATTTTGTATGATACTTCAAAAGAGAATTGTACTGTCCTTCATTCAAATACAGTACTATAACGTAATAAATTATCATGGTGTGTTCATTCTTATCACCAGGAGATAAGAACAGCTTTCCTTGCAAGTCACATAATCCACTTCGGTGTGACAATAGACCTAGTGTTCAGACATTCTGGAAACACCATCAGATAAGGACTTCACTTAAACCTCCTCAGAAAAGACCTTATCTTGTACTTTTAACATCTAACATAGTAGTAAGACCCCAAAGGTCCATGTCTTCCAGATAAAACATCATCCATTCCTCAACATTAAAATGTTTGGAAAACTATATCTCATAGAAACATAAAACTAATGTTCTCTAAAGAATCTCCAGATGGGTCACAGGAATAGATAGCTACCTCATGATCCTTGGACCAAGCAGATGACCACATTAAGTAAACAGATTTCATTCACTACATCCCTCTCTAGCAAAACCAGATGTTCAAAGCCACTAGTCCTGTGCTTCTTTACACATTTGTTCTTTATCTTCCATCTCATTCTCTTACTGCTTCTCATTTCTAAGTTGTTAGTAGACACCTCTGTCCCTCATTCATGCTGATGCTCTCATCTTTGATAACTTCTAAATACTAAACCAGTTCTTCAGACCCTAGAAAAGCTCAATAACCCATATCCAAATTAAAGAGAAAAAAAAAAGCCAAATAGGTATATAAGGAAGATTCAAATAATTTGTGCGACCTTTAGGACATGTCTCAACCATTAATAATAATCCTAGTGTCCATGTTTGTTATAATTGCCAAGCGCATTATCTCCAGAATCTTACTCACTATCATACTAGAGGATTCAATCAATAATCATCCCCCCAAAATAGCCAGAAGGTATAATGCCTATAGTTCTCTACCATTACAAATATTCAATATTTATAACACAAATACTCAATCCTTTTAAATAGATTCAAACATTATACTTTCTTTTTAAAAAAACCTGAGATATAATTGAGATATAATTGACAAACTTGTATATATTTAAAATGTACAATGTGATGATTTGATATACATATACATTGTGAAATGATTACCACAGTCAAGTTAATTAACACATCCATCACTCCACATAATTACCTTTTTTTTTTTTTTTTTGGTAAGAATGCTTAAGATCTACTCTCTTACTCCCAGCAAATTTCAATACAGTATTATTAACTATAGTCACCACACTGTGCACTAAAAAATCCTCAGAACTTATTCATCTGGCAACTGAGAATTTGTTAGGCACTATGCTTTCAACAAAGGTGCAGAACTAAATTGATCATATCCCCCAAAGAAAATAACCTATCACCAAGCAAGTAAAAAATGTCCATACTGGTAATTAGGCTGTGGTGGAAGGAAGGAAATACTGAGAACTGAAACAGAAGGCACAACTTTCAAAAACGCAAAACAGATAAATGCATCAAGCCTAACCATCTTGTGCATCATCGAACATCTAGGCTCAAACTTCTGTAACATGAGCTCATTCGGCCCCGTATGTTCTGAGATAAGACCATAGACAGTGATCTAGCGGTTACTGCACAGACTCACATTTAAAGACCATGGATTGTTCCAGGCACTTGCCCTGTCAAGGCCATTGTTTGATTAATCTAACCCCCCCATCTGCCATAAGCACCCTTTTAAACCCCTCCCTCTTGAAATATGCCAGGGTTCCTCTGTAGTATCTTCTTTCTTATGCACCAAACTAAATAAACATTGGTTTTAGATTTATTCCTGGTGGTCTTCACTTGGTAAGCTTTAAAAATCTTATGAAATAGGTATTAGTACTTTTCCCTGAAATATTTCAGATTTTATTGAAGAAGAATTTTATCTTAAAGCAGCACTGTCTAACAAATCTATCTCTGATGATGGAAATGGTTTATAATCTGCACTATTGATCACAATAGCTACTGGCCACAGGTTAGCATTGGGTATTTGAAAATATGGCTAGAATGACTGAGGAACTGAAGTTATAATTTTGTCTAATTTTAATTAATTTAAATCTAAATAGTCATATGTAACTAGAAGTCATCATACTGGACAGTATAGTCTTAGAACATATACCATCACTGACCCTGCTGGGATACTTTATCTAAAGGCATTTTCTCAGGGAGTAATGTCCCAGATCACTTCCCTTCTCTACAAATCCCTGTAATAGTCTCTGAATAGACATAGAAGGAGACTTCCTGATGAGGGAGGGGAGGTAAAACTTGAGCTTTGGTCTTTTAAGGGAAACGTTTGTTTGTAGGTATATAATTTCTGCCTCATTTTCTGATTGAACTAGCTTCTGCATCACCAAAGAGGGATTAGCAATAGCATTCTTCTATCTACTTATCAACCAAAGGGGTCACTCTGATTCAAGCTGTACAGAGTTGGAATGCCACCACGCTTGTGAATTTTGCCTTCCAGAGCTCTTATTTGTGGAAATTTCACGAAGATTCAGGCATGTGACAACTTTTGTCTTTATTTTCCTTTGTAATGTGAGTTTTCATCATTTACATGTCCTACTGAGTATTTTAAATGGACAGTTGGCACACTATGAACCAGAAGCTGCTTAGGCTGATACTTTCTTAAACTAGAAGTCCCAATGTCACTAGAATATTTATGGCAGCATTTGATGTTGTACAAGAATGTCTATCGCTGGGGCACCTGGATTAAGCATCAGTTTTAGTCAGTTAAGCATCTGCCTTCGGCTCAGGTCCTGATCCCAGGGACCTGGGATGGAGTTCTGCATTGGGCTCCCTGCAGGGAGCCCGCTTCTTCCTCTCCCTCTGCCTGCCACTCCTCCTGCTTGTGCTCTCTATCTCTCTCCCTCTTTCTCTGTCAAATAAATAAATACACAAATAAATAAATAAAATAAAATCTTAAAAAAAATAGAAAAAGATAGAGAGCACAAGCAGGGAGAGCAGTAGGCAGAGGGAGAAGCAGGCTCCCAGCTGAGCAGGGGGCCTGATGTGGGACTTGATCTCATGACCCTGGGAGCATGACCTGAGCTGAAGGCAGACATTTAACCGACTGAGCCACCCAGGCACCCTAAATAAATAAAATCTTTTAAAAAAAAAGCTATTTTATTGTATTTTGTTAAGATAAAATTGACACGACATTGTGTAATTTTAAGGTGTACGATGTGAAGATTTGCTATGTATATATTGGAAAACTATTACCACAATAGAAATAATTAACACTTCTGTCGTAATTATCTTTTTGTGTGCAGTGAGAACACTTAAGATTGACCCTCTTAATAACTCTCAAGTATATAATATGGTATTTTAAACCATAGTCATCATGCTGTACATCAGATCTCCAGAATTTATTCATCTTATAAATGGAAATTTGTATCCTTTGACATCTCTCATTTCCTCAACCTCCTAACCCTTGGCATCCACCATACTACTTTCTGTTACTAGGAGTTTGGATTTTTTCAATGTCACATATATGTGAGATGACAGAGCACTTGTCTCTCTCTGCCTGACTGATTTCACTTAGTATCATGTCCTCAAGGTCCATCCACGTTGTCACAAATGGTAGAATTTCCTTCTTTCTCATAGCTGAATAATATGCCAATGTGTGTGTGTGTGGGGGGCATCTTTTTATCCATTCACCTGTAGATTGACATGTAGGTTGGGTCTATATCTTGGCTACTGTAAACAATACTGCAATGAACAGAGGGGGACACACACATCTCTTCAAGATCCTGATTTCATTTCTTTTGGATATGTACCAAATGTGGGTTTGCTGGATCATGTGATTTTTAATATTTTCAGGAACTTCCATATTGTTTTCCATAGTGGTTGCACCAATCTCCACTCCTAGCCAGAGTGCACAAAGTTGCCCTTTTCCCTACATCCTTGCCAACACTTGTTACCTCTTATCTTTTTGATAACAGTCATTCTAACAGGTGTGAGGTAATAGCTCACTGTGATTTTGCTTTGCATTTCCTCGATGATTAGTGATGTTGAGCACATTTTCGTGTACCTATTGGCCATTTGTGGGTCTTCTTTGGAAAAATGGATATTCAGGACGTCTGTCCATTTTTTAATTGGTTTGTTTGTTCTGTTGCTATTGAGTTGTATGAGTTCCATGTATATTTTGGATATTAACCCCTTATCAGATAGCTAGATCACTTACCAATATTTTCTCCCGTTCCATAGGTTCCCTTTTCATTTTGTTGATCATTTGTTTCGCTGTGTAGAAGTTTTTTAGTTTGATATAGTTTTTGTTTATTTATTTATTTGTTTTTGTTTTTGTTTTTGTTGCTTGTGCTTTTGGTGTCTTATTCAGGAAATTGCTGCCAAGACCAATGTCATCCAAATTTTCCCTATGTTTTCTTTTACGAGTTTTATAGCTTCAGGTCTTATGTTCAAGTCTTTAATCTATTTTGAGTTTATTTTTTGTGAGTTGTGTAAGACAATTCAATTCAATTTCACTTTCTGCTGGTGGTTATCCAGTTTTCCCAGCATCATTTATTTAAGATATTATCCTTTCCCCCATTGAGTATCTTGGCTCCCTTGTCAAACACTAGTTACTATATATGCAAGGGTTTATTTCTGGGCTCTTAAGACTGTTCCATTGGTCTATGTATCTGTTTTTGTACCAATATCATACCATTTTGATTACTGTCGCTTTGTAATACATTTTGAAATCCACAAGTGTGATGCCTCCAGCTTTGCTCTTCTTTCTCAGGATTGCTTTGTCTCTTTGGGGTCTTTCATGGTTCCATTCAAATTCTAAGATTGTTTTTTCTCTTTCTGTGAAAAATGCCATTGTAATATTGATAGAGATTATATTGAATCCATAAATAGCCCTGTGTAGTACAAACATCTTAATATTGATTCTTCCAATCCATAAACACAGGATGTCTTTCCATTTATCTGTGGCGTACTCAATTTCTTTCATCAATGTTCTATAGTGTTCAGTGCACAGATCTTGCACCTCAACAGTTAAATTTATTCCTAAGTATTTTATGTTTTTATGCTATTATAAATGGCATTGTTTTCTTTATTTCTTTTTCAGATATTTTGTTATCAGTATATAAAAATGCAACTTATTTCTGTATGTTGGTTTTTAATTTAATTATTTTAGAGCACTGATTCTCAATCTTGACTGCACATTAGAATAATTTGAGGAGTTTTTAAAAGTTCCAAATGCTCAAAAAAAATAATCCAGAATTTCTGAAGGGGAGACCCTGGTATTAGTGTGTTTTAAAGTTTCCTAGATGATCCCAATGGGCAGCCAACGACAAAATACTCATATTTAGTGAGTGGTTTAACACAATGATTCCATATTAGAAACAGAATGAAACACTTCTCAGGTAATTCAAAAGAATCATTGTCATCATCATCATCTCTACTTAGTGACTTCTTAGTACACTGTAGTGTCTTCAGTCCCAAAATATTTCCTTGAAGTAGGTATCATTATTCTCATTTGACATATAAAAAAATTGAGTAATTGATTAGGGATGTGAATTTCTAAACCCTTGCCTTTTCTTTTTTCCTTCCTACTTTCTTTCCTTCCTTCCTTCCTTCCTTCCTTCCTTCCTTCCTTCCTTCCTTCCTTCCCTCTCTCCTTCCCCGTTCTTTCCCCTCCTCCCCCTCTTTCTCCTCCCCTTCCCTTTCCTCCTCCTTCTTCTTCATTGTCATCATCACTAGATTACTGGTTTATTATAAAAGGATAGAACTCAGGAATATCCAGATGGAAGAGATGTGTAGAACAAGGATGGGGAAAGAGCATGGAAACCTCTTGCTGGGTGTGCCACTCTCCCCATATTTCCATGTGTTCACCAACCTGGCATTTCTAAATCCTTGCTTTTTCAATATACTTTACTGCTTCCACAAAGTCATTTGAATCACTGATAGTCTTTTTTTTTTTTTTTAAGATTTTACTTATTTATTTGAGAGTGAATGAGAGAGAACATGAGAAGAGGGAAGGTCAGAGGGAGAAGTAGACTCCCTGCCAAGCAGGGAGCCTGATGCGGGACTCGATCCTAGGACTCCAGGATCATGACCTGAGCCAAAGGCAGTCACTTAACCAACTGACCCACCCAGGCACCTAATGATAGTCTTACTACCATCAAGGATTAATATTGTGAGCATTTATGGTATCTCATCTCAGATTTCTCTTTAAAGAAAATGTATTTATTTTGGCATATACTAGATTATCATTTATCAGAGACAAAAATTAAATATCATGTGCTCTCATTTTAAGTAGTTTTTTTCTTTTCATTAATGAATATTTATTACTGCAGGTATTCATTGAAGGTCAACTGGTCATTTTTCCTAAATTTTATTTTTAATTGATTTACCAATCCTGTGTTTGAGTACCTTAAGTTTAAAAAGAAAGTATTTTAATTCTGAATAAGACTATAAAGTTGAATATGTAAATTTCAAGATACTATATTTAAGAATAAGGAAAATACATGCTGGCTTTAGGGGGAAAAAGATAAATGAAAACAAATAATTAGGCTGAGAGCACCACTAGTTTCTTCCATATGATAACAGATCTTTCTGTGAAGCTATGCTCAACTTTGCTTTAGTTTGGGATAATGTCCTTTATTTCCTGACTCTGAATAAAATTCAGCCAATACCTATTGTACGCTTCTTTGACCATGGCATAATGAAGGGGAAGTTAATCATCATAATTTTTTACATTTAGTGAAATGAGTTGCAAAGCTATTTCCCATTGTACCAGATGCGGCAATGCCAGCTATACTGAATGAACATTTTTTATTTTGTATTTTTGTAAGAAGTTTGGCTGTCTTGCACCTTAGCTTTACATGACAGATGTTAGGGTCCTTGAAATTGTCTCTGGCTTAAGGAAAATGGGAGATTTGGGGGGCTGGTGAGGGTTTACATTTGTGTATCATCAATAACCTTGGGTGTTTAAGCAGACACATCCATATAGCATGAGAGTGATGTATGGTCTTTGAGTCTAGACTTAGACTCAAGACTTGCCAAACTGCAAGAATTTTAACCTTAGCTCTCCCAGCTATGAGATTTTGGGAAAATAACTTAAAATTCCTTGTGCCTCAATTTTCTCATCTGCTGAATGGGGATAATGGCAGTAATCGCACCCACCTGATAGGGCTGTTGAGAGGTTCAAGTAATTGAGACAGGCACATTACAGAGCTCAATGTCTGGCACAGAGTCAGCATTTGCTGTTATTAGGATCTAGGCTTCAACTTTGAAGAATCTCGGGTAATTATTTTTACACAAGAGTTCAGAAAAAGAATGTGATCACTGACTTGCCACATACCCTGTTGTTCAACAGTCCAGTTAAGGACTGTTGGTTTACTATCTATTCAGCAATAAAAAGCTTTTGGCATTTACTCTCTTATTAAAAGAACACCCGGAGTGTTGACAATGTCAGAAGGCATCTTAGAAGGCATTTTTCCTCCTCAGCTCAGGGCAGCTGTGGATCCTGGGACCTCAGGCATCCAAGGTGGATTCATCCACCTGCCCAGAAGACAGGGAACTTCTCTCTCTGTGTATCTGAGTATCGGTCCCCGACGGGAAAGACAGAAGCAAGTTTCAGACTGTGAAAAGGACAGAAATGCTTGGCAGTGTGGATGGAGGATTTAGGCATTTATGAGCAGCTTTATTTGACAATGACTCCCTTGGAGTATAAACATTAGGGATTTGAAGAATTTTTAGTTATTATAAGAAGACCTTCAGCAATCTGTTTTCCCTTTTAATTACACAACTGTACATTTGTAAAACTTCACAGTTTTCAAAGTAGATCAACTGACATCATGACATTCCTTGCTCCTTCCTAACTTTGCTCTTCCCCTCCGTTGCTCTAGAGAAGTCTGAGAAAAAGGACACAATGAAGAGGATGATAAAAGGACAACCCCAAGTAGAAGCAAATAGATGGAATCCTAAGAAAGCAAAACCTTGGTCCACAGAATATGACTGAACCTGAACACACTTAAATTTAATTACTTGTGTTCTAAAGAGTCTGTGAGGTGAGCAGAATTCTGGCCTCTCAGTAAGTAGCTAATTTAAGGAATATATATTCTCTTGTCAAGGGAAACCTAGAACAAGGACAAGATATATATCTATTACTTTTAAACATTCCTTCACAATTGGGTCAGTTTGGCCTAATAGATAAATTCCTCCATGCAGGTCTAGATCATGGTACATAGTGAATTATGAATTGATAGGAACCGACCTGTGGAGCTGCCTAGAGACTGTAGTCTGAAGGCCTGATGTTTAGTCCTTGCTTCTCCATACAGAACATTCCAAGGTTGTCATTTCTTTACTGTGTTACTCTGATGAAGTTTCTTTTTTCTTTCCAAATATCAATATTTAAAATACATAAATTGATATTTTACTGCATTTGAAGTCATATGAGATCTCTCTTTGGAAAGGTGCTTTAAGGGTTCAAAGTTTGATTATGGTTTTTTAGGGTCATGGCACCAAGTCTAAGATATCATTGCCTCGTTTGGGCTTCTCTTGGTTGCTATGTGGCCTTTTACCTATTTTCTTGCTCTGTGCTCTCTCTACGTCATCTTTCATTCTGCTGTCAGAGTTCTGAAGGACAAATTTAATCACATCTCTGCCTTAAGAATATTTACTGTGTTCTTCTAGGTCTAAGAATGAAACCCTAATTCCTCAGGATACACAGCCCTTCCTCTCGCTGTTCTCCAGGAAGTCTTCTGCTTGGTGTGCTCCACGCCAGTAGAATCATGGCTGGTTTTGGTCACTCTTTTCCAGCAGGTTCCAAGGCAGCCAGCACACGTGGAGAGAAGGCAGCCGGGCGGAGTCTGGGGCGAGCACGTGCCTCTGTTGAAGAGGGAGGAGGAGGGAGGAGGCACAGGGGCTGCTACCCAGCTCCAGTCGTTTGTTGCCATGTGGGAATGTAGGCCCAGTGTTGCCAGAGCTTCTGATTTTTTTTTTCAAGAGAAGCCAGAAATCTGGAATTTTATGAGAAATCTTCCAATTTTTAAATCTTGGCAACTAATTCAAAATATTTTTAAAACACTGTATGGGCCAAAAAGAAAAAAAAAAAAAAGAGCCTGCCAGCTGAGACTGTGACCTCTCTGGTATGAGCCAGAAAGTGTTTGTTGTTTACCTAGTCTTGGGCTCCACCGGCACTACACTTCCTGCCCTTCCTCAAATATGCCACGTATTTTGCACTCCTCTTCCACATTGATCTGGCTGCCAAGAACGCCCTCCTCATACTCCGCTTGGAAACTCCTACTCATCCTTCAGGACCCAGCCCAAACATCACCTTCCCCGGTGAGGTTCACCTTCCCCAAGGAGGCAGAGTCTGCTTCTGCCTGGAAGGTCATAGCGCGTACCATATATATGGCGATCCTTCCAGACTAGGAGGGGCTCTCTTATGAATCTTCTCTGGCACCCAGAACGGGGGTCTGGCACATAGTAGGCTCTCACTAAATGTTTGTTGAAGGATGTGTTCCCATCAGAATGAATATATGAGATTTCCTGAGGAAATAAACACTTTTCAGTTCCTCTCATCTTTGCCATGTTGATTTCAATGTGGTAGGCAAATCCATCTGTGGATGTTGGTGTCCTTTTTCAGTTCTACACTACGTGCAGACTGTACTCTTTTTGGAGCTCTCCACTGTTACCACACTCATTGGCTTAGGGTTAAAGCATATCTAGGCAGATGGCTATATAACTATTTGTCTTAAATGGGCTAAATTATTCAGATTGTTTTTCAAGAACTTAAGGTATAGTAGAAGAGTTGTTTCTTCAATGACCTGGAAGTAAGTTTTATAGAAATGAAATGATTACATGCTGAGTCAGGTAGTTCCAATTTTAAAAATATGCCTACTAATTTTGTAGTTTTGTAAGCGTACCTTCTTTGTGAGAATTTCATTTCTTAAAACTGTTTGAATTATGTTTGATGTATATTATGAGAATGATGCCAGCCTAAATGATTTCATATGAAAAATGAAAGCCACTCCAATCTATCCTTACCTCTGTTAAAGTAAAACCATAAGGGCTTCTAATGCCTAATTTCCTGTATACACCCCATACTTCCCAACAAACAAGCCCATCCACATAATTTGACCACATATCCACCCACACAAAAAAGCCCACAGATTCCATACACATACATGCATATAAACAGAGAAATATACTAAGCAATTTGCATATAATCATTCTGTCTACACAATAATATTCAAAGTAGACTTTCCTCCTCTGGAATTCAATACACTCAAATGTTAATGAGGAAATTGCATTTCTCCTGTTTCCATAAATCCATACACTCCCCTATTTTATTTTTCTGAAATTTTCAACTTATTTTAGGATTAAGACATAACTTGTTTGAAAATGTGAAAGGGTTTTGAACAAAGGGCAAATTGAATTCTTAAAGTTATCAACAGAAATTTACTTTCTTATTCAGGAGCTGACTAATTAGCTGAATCAAGTGAGATCTGAAGAAAGATCTCCCCACCTATAACTGCTATCATCGCTATAAAATCAGAAAGATAGCAGAAAATCAGTTAAAAAGAACCCCAAAAGACAATAACTTTTTTTAATAAGAAAGTTCAAATTTGACATGATCCAAAGGATAACTAAAATTCATGAACTAGAGAAGTCCAAATAACAAAAAATGAAAAGAATAAAGTTTTCAAATGATTTGTTTTCCAAGGCAACAAGATATATCATTTTTGCATGGTAATTGACTATAGATTACTATACTATGAAGTTTACTCTACATGTTTATGGAACAGTATTTGTTCTTTCTTCTACAGTATTTCTCCTAAAATGCACCACTAATAGGATTACTCAATTAGGGTCTCAAGAACTCCAGAAAAAGGTCAGGATAACACACAATGCTATGCTTGGCAGTAAAGTCCAACCACAATTCCAATCTCCCTCCTCTGTCCTCATACACAAGACTCCAGGGGCTAAAATTATGCCAAGTCATTAAAGTGTCACCGATTAACTTAAACGGCCTCGACGACGGTAGGAATCCAAACGAACGAGAAAGTAAAAGCACTAGGCAATGAACTCAAAGATCAGAATTCTGAACTCCAAGCTGGTGGGACCTTGGTCACTGGCTAGCAGTAAGGCATCAATCCCCCTACCCATTTGTTTGTGTTCTCTCATAGACCCTGTGGATGCAAACATGATTAGGATGTAGGCTTTCAGAGCACAGGGCTCCTAGTGTGAAGCCAGAAAGGGCAGGCCCCCTTGCTTGGGGGTGTGATGGATTCCAGGCTCTCCTAAGCTCGGTGCTTCCTTCATCCATCCAGGACAGGTGCACTGTGTGAAGGTGCTATGCACCGGGCTTCATCTTGGTGCTTTCCTTGTCCTTTCTGGCTATTCCCGCATTATAAAGCATTTTCAGGAATAACTGTGCTGGCAAAAACATTATGAATGCCTGAGATGTCAAATAGAAAATATAATACAGTATCTACGAATCAAAGGACAGAGGGGAGATATAGTGGGAGAGGATGAAGTCAGCTACCAGCAAAAAAGGAAAGTCCTTTAACCAGGACTCTCTTGTTCTCATTCAATGAGTCTTGTCCATAATTTTCATTTTCAGAGACAATAGAGAAACACCAGACAATGAAGACAGTTAGAATTTCCAGACGGGAAACGATAGCAGGTCATTTTTAGACTAAAAAAATCCTGCATCTTTCCTTTTAAGAAAAATCAAAATCTTTTGGTATGATGCAGTCATAGACACGGTTCATTATTAGGTTATACATCTTAAAAACCTTATTAGGGTCCCCCAACCAGGAATATAAAAGTATAGTTTATCCCCTTCCCCATAAAGACATATTTATTGGCATCTACAGTGAAAAAAAAAAAAGGCTTCTGAAAGTCCCAAATGTATCTAAATAAGCAGTTAAGAATACACAATGTGCATATGCCACATCAAAAGAGGTATTGTAATTTAAGGATTGTAGGGTAAAAATAAAACCCAAATCTGCCACAGTTGCATAGAAATGTGTTTAATCCTCTGTCTGAGTTATTTGGTCTGAAACATTACCCTGCCCCCACAAACCCTGACACAGACTTTAGTGGAAAGTTAGCCAGGCCACGGGGTTTCTGAAGGCTCTGTGGTAGGGTTGGCCAGTCTTCATCCCCTCCCAGGGCTACCATGCTTTAAATAAACTCATCTGACTTTAAAGGAATGTTATGCAGACAGATTGTTTGTTTGCACTCGTATTTCTGAAATGGAGATGCTTCTGCTTGTGTTAATATGGGAGCAGAAAGCTTTACAACAAAGACCAGAGTCAGAGAAACCTCATTTGTACCTGACAAAAGGACACCTTGAGGCTCCCATACTAAATTCTCCTTTCTTGGGGACGACAGTTGTCCGTCAGACCAGTCAGGAACTCTGGGCCCATGAGGCCTCCACATGGTTCTTGGAGAAATTAGGGGCATCTCTCCCCAAATTATATTAGTTATGCTTTGGTGCCAAATGAGTGGGTTTTTTTTTTAGTCACAATTGCATGTGCATATAATGATCATAATGCTAAGTAAAAATTATTGACATAGCAAGAGAGCTAAAATTGGTCCTCTCCACACTTTCACATGTTTATTAAACATCTACTTCATGCCAGGCTTTGTATTGACTCAAACAGAAATGAAAAGAGCACACACGTGGGGCACTAAAAATAGTTCACAAGGGCTAGACAGTGAGTGCTAGAAGGGAATGGCAAGAGGAGGAACTCAAAAGCTTTGTACTAGAATCTCAACTTAGCCGAAAGACAAGTGGTTAAGGCCAAAAGGCAGAGAGCATGGCAAAAATTTCAAAAATGTCATCATCCTTGGAATCTTTTATGAAGGCACCATATTGGTGCCCATGTGCCAGCTCGCCATAAATTCATCCCGGACAGGCTTTCCTCCCACCTTCCAAGAGAAAGCTGTTTCTCCTGTTAAGTACCAGATTTAAAAAAAAAAAAAAAAAAAAAAGCTTCCATTTTGAATCCATATTGTACAAAAATATATATATATATAAACATTGTCATCCTATTCAGTGTGGTAAGATGTCCACCCCCCCCCCCAAAAAAGGCACGAGGAAACCCTTAAGTGAAGGAAACACAGAGGCACATCTCCCATCTCCCACCTGCGCTGGGGCTCTCCTTTAGCGAGCTGGGCTGTAAGTTGTGTCTGCAGGGTTTCAGTCCTGAAATTGTACTTCCTGTCACTCTGGACTCTCCCGTCGGGGACTGATAGTTGATTTTTAGAAAATTAAAGGTAAGGGTATGAACATTATTGCTCGGCCGAGGGCGGTTCAAAGAGTTTAGCGTGACCAGATTTGTGGTTTAGAACGGGGGCTATAGCTAAGGCGAGGCATAGGAGGGAGACTGGATACTGCCGCAAAGGTCTGTGACCGAAGAGTGGCTGTGGGGATGGAAAGGAGACATTTCAGAGAGAAAAACGTGGGTGGTAAAGTCGGCAGGGTTTGTGATGACTGAGATACAAAGAACGAAACAGGGAAAAGTATGAGTTATAGTAAGATTGATTTTTGACAGGATGTGTAAAAATTGGGTAGTATCCTTACAAACAGTTTATAACTTGGGTTAATTACCCAGAGTCACATATTAAAAAAACCCTGACGTTTATGGCATGGACTGTACTATAATGTTTTCCCCTAATATCTCTGCTGTGAAGGATGTACAGATTAGGGTCTGTGATGTATTTGTGTGCCAAAGTTTTTCTGTAGCTAGGAAATGATTTTTTAAAAAGCTAGATTAATTTTGGTAACAAGGGTATCAAACTGGTACACAGAGGTACGATGCTGGTGGCTAATTTGTTTATGACTTCACATTTCTCATCAATGCCTGCCACTGACAAGCCAGTGAATTATGGATTCCACCAGGTACAACAGAATACTGTTATTAGCAAGAAGTAATTAGAGTCAAAGGTCTTAGTTGGTTATTATGTATAAAACAGCACTTTTCATAAAAACAAAAATGTCAGCCCTGACTCAAATTTAAGGAGACATGCCATTACGGGTGTTTTCTTTCACTGTGGTTTATTTCTAGCATGAATTTGAATCCTTTAGGATTAGGATCTGGTATTTGTACTTGTGGCTACAGTGTGTGGGAAATAAAAAATCAATAGAATTCTATCTCAACATTCTGACTCGTTAAACTTAATACTACCTACATTACATCTGTTGACTATATTCTCATTCCTCCTATTTTTGAACCCATCCGGGAGAGAGTGTCTGTGTGTTTGGGACACTGTTCATTATAGTCAAAGTGAAATTAATTATGTTTGTTCAACTTACTTCTAGCTCTTCAGTGATTTAGCTAAAGAGACACGAATGACTGTATCTTATAGTAAGCAATAATAGTATGTGGCAATGCTGAAATATTAAGCTTCTTTTTTTTTTTTTTGAAATATTAAGCTTCTTGTCAGGTTTCCTTTCTATAGCATTTTGTCTGGGGGCTCAGATATTACAGAATATCCAAAAGGCAAAACTTGCCATGTGTTTCCCTTCTGATTATTGTAACACTGCATATAGCCTTATCTTCAAATTCCAAGACACACGTCTTTTTAGAATTAACATTTACCATCAAATCATGTTATCAAGACCTTTTAAAAAAAAGACACTACATCTCTAACATGGTTATAATAATAGATAACATTACTCCCTAAATTAATAAAAGACGGGTAAAGTTTAAGAACAACAGTTTAAAAACCTCACAATTGAGGAATATTAAAGGCTGAAATAAAATGTATCTATCATTTTAATGTCCCAAATTATTTTGTCTTCAAGAAGGTTTGAATATATTAAAGTCTATTCAACACAATGAAAAAAATGTTCAGTTTGGCGATAGCGAACACACGGCATTAAAGTAAACGCTCTTTTTTAATGGCTGAAGACGACGTTAGTTTAAGTACCTAAAGGATGCCAAGTTAACATAGTATCTGTTCCAGGTATTCCATTGTTCCTAGGTACAGCCAGTTTGCTTTCTGTCTTTTAGCAGAATATATCACAGGCCTGAAGTAAAACCTTCTTTGGGGTAAAGTGCATTTCCGGAATATTTAAGTCTGGTGGGAGAGGTAAGGAAATGGTTGGTACTTAATTGATAACTGTACACCCAAAAAGAGGGATCTCAGTTTTGGCCAAACCCTATTAAAGAAAAAACCCACATATATGCAGGTATAAAAACAAGCTAGAAACATGTGAAAACAACCGAAAAGATTTCCCAGAGCATCTGGGCTCGGCACAGTGACCACAGCGGCCACTCGGGAGGACCCAGGGCGCTGAAAGCCGGGGCACAAGGCCCCATTTCTCCTGAACTTAGGCAAGTCCCGTGTTTTCCCTGAAAATCTGGGCCTAACTCTCGGCTTTCTCCTCCAAGGATTCTATACCCTGAGTTTTCTCTGTAATGCTAGAAGTTGGCCTGGATTTCCAACATTTCAACATTCCTAATTAAAGGAGGATTGTCTTTATCGGGCTAGCAGATGGTGCTGCGGCAGAGTCTGCTCGAACGGAAATGTTTGCAAGGCCTTCCCTGTTGGAGATTTACCAGGAGAAGCAAATGTACTGGGCGCACCTTCCATGGCAAGTAACGAGGTGACTGGACAGGTCCTCAAAGAAATAGAGACAGACGCACACATAGCAAGAGAGAGAGAGAGGGAGAGATAAATAGGGAGGGGGTAGGTAGAGACAGAGAGAGGGAGATGGGGATAAACTTGGGGCTAATAGGACAACTTCAAGATCTTTCCAACCTGAAGCCCTATTCCAGGTGCTGCAGGGCCAGAATAGGGCAGCAGCTAATAGCAGAGACCTGAAGTCCCACAGGCTTCATCTTGAATCTCTGTTCTGTCACTGATGGAAGGGAAAGGTGTATAACTTCTCTGCAATTCAATTTCCTGATGCATAAAAGGGGATGGCACAATTTTCCCAGAGGGATAGTATCAGGACCCATGAGGTAATGAATTTAAGGAGATTATTTTGCAAGTGACATTGACACAGTGTCCTGTCTCGATAAATAATTGTATATTATTAAATGTAAGTTAATAGAGTTTATAACTATACAAGATATTGGAGCTATAAATTCCATCATTTTCACAGAGTGCTAGCCTCAGTACTACTGATTTTGGTAAGCTCGTGTCGCTCCCCATAGCACATGAACATCAGATCCACTGGCTTCTGTTTGGAGTACAACTTTGATTTCAGGTCTAGTAAGAGCTAAAAGTTTTGCTTTCAAGGAAATCTACTCTGAGTTTTAAATATCAATGTCAAGGTTAAGTTCTCTGACAGTTTGCTTTCTTTCTGGTTTTACCGTATTTCCATAGGCCAAGTGAACATTCTAGGAAAAAATAAATGATAAAATGTTGAGGCTACAGACTGACTCTTGGCCTAAGGGTGGGATGATGGTGTTCTTCTTCCTCATCCCTACTCCTGATATCCTTTTTGTATCTCTCTTTGGAATCCAAGTCAGGCTCTTAACAGTGAAGTTGTCCCAGAACCGTCAGCTGTGGTGTTGACTGACAAATATCTTTGCTTCTCAACAGAGCACCGTTGAACAGGCAAAGATCCCAGGAGGCAATACAGTTGTCTTCAACTGCACCATTTTAGCAGGTGTGTGGCCACCGAGGCTCCCAGGAGCTACCCTCTCCGACCCCTCAATTAGACTGTAATCATCTACCTGGTAATACTGGGGCAAATGCAAAGTCTGTAGGGGACGAACCTGAAAAGTCTCAGGAGCAGTTAAAAATATAAGAGAAACAGGGGGACAAAAGTCCTCTTCTTTCCTCTCCCTCCAACTCTTCTACAAATGGAAGAAAAATAACTAAATTCACTTCTCAAGAAAGGCATTACGAGTGGCAAGTATTGGCAGGATGTGGAATAAGTGAAACTCTCATGGTACGTTGGTACATGTGAGGTGTACGTTGGTACAATCACTTGGGAACGTTGTGTACGTTGGTACAATCACTTGGGAAAATCTTTGGGCAGTTCCTACTAAGGGTAAATTACATGTACTCCTTGACTGAGCAATTCCTCTCTAATAGTAAGGCATACATATGCCCCCCAAAACCACGTACAGAATGTTCCCTTTAGGTATAATAGATAAAAACGGAAAGTAATTCAAACGTCCGTCAATGGTAGAATGGATAAGTAAAATTTGATATTCTTACAAGGAAATACTACATGCCAAAAAATTAAAGAAAGAAAGAATTGCCACACACAACACAATAGGTGAATTTCATGAACATAATGTTGAATGAAAGAAGTCAGATACCAAAGGGTACACACTGTATGTTCCATCCTACCTGAAGTTCAAAAAAGGCAAAATGAATTGATAGTGTTGGAAGTCAGAACAGTGGCTACTTTTGGTAGGATAGTAACTGGAAAGGCCCCAAGGTGGAAAAGGGCTTGGAAATGTTTTGTTTCTTGGCATGGATATCTGGTTATATAGGTGTAACCTTTCTGTGAAAAGGTACCGACTATAAACTTATGATCTGTGCCCTTTGTATACATCTATGTTTAGTTCAAAAAAATTTATACAATAAAACAAAATAGCCTCCTGTACAAAGACTAAAAATGTGGCCGATAGTTTGGAGAGATGCTTTGCTAGTTGAGCCAGTTCTCTGAGAATGAACATCAGAAGCAAGACTAGCAAACCTGGGTTTCACTTAAAACATTTGAACAAATCGTTGGTTCTCCCTTGGTCTCATTTTTCACTAGGAAAGAGGAAGGACATCACTAGAGGTCCTAAGATTTCCCATGGCTCTATCATGGCCATACCGACCTCAGAACGAGCACACTTAACCACCAAACTTGTTGCCTGCCTCAACTGAACCACAGGCAGATGGCAGTCTCTAATATTCTCTCAAAGATGAAGGCCACTTGCTCCTCAGATAGGTTCTTGGGCAGTCTGATAGAAAACTACATTAGAATAGATTTCCAGAAAAAGATTTTTTTCCTCCAGTAGCCTGTAGCCTATCAATGTTGGGTCTCATTAAGCAATAATCCCTCAAAGAAAATTCATCCTTAATCCTAATACAAGTGAGATGGGTTAAAGCAATAATTACACTTGAGGTAACCAACCTAAAGACCTTAAGTAAGCTGCTCGGAGGGAGAGGGGTACGTTCTTGAAGTTGCCAAATGCAGCATTGGGTTTTTGATTACCTATTGCATTTAACCTCCTAACAAACTGGGATTATCAACATCCCCTTGCCAGCTAAATTCTAATGAGGAGGTCTGAACTGAAATTAAATGCAGATAGTTTAAATGAGGCCTTATTATGCTAACCATGTCCTTCAGCTGGGCCAAAAACTTCCCTAAATTGGGATCTTTGCTTCAGATGGCTTTTCGCATGCCCAACACAGGGAGAGGGAGAGGTCCGTCTCATCAGCCCCCCCTCCCCTGACCCTTCTCTTCTTACCTTGGGACAATCTAGAAAAGTTATTAGGATGGAATATGTTTTGCTGATTTTTTTTTTTTTGCGTATAATTTCCGAGAAATTTCCAAAATAGCAAGGGGATGCTGACTTCCCACTAGGACTCAATAGAGTGTAGCAAATCAAACAATTTTCCAAAAGCCATTTTCCTACCACTCATCTGACCACATTTCCCACCCCACAGAGAAGTACTGTGGCTGCAAGCAGAATTAGATCTGAAATTCTCGGATTGAAATAGGTATATTTTCAAATGTTGGAGGGAGAAAGGAGCAGAGAAAAACTCCAGTCGGGATTTCTGAGCGGGGCAGGGGGCGGATAGGAAATGGCAAAGGATAGCAGTGTAATCAGGAAAGAAACAAAGCCACTTACTTTTTGTAACTGAGCAGAGGTGGGGTGAAGCCGTCGGCACCCTGAGGAGCGGGGAGAGTGACTTCTAGAGCAACACCGGAGGATGGTTTCAGATTCTACTCTCAGTGATCTGCGGGTCTTGTCTAATCAGGGAAACTTTATTTTTCACCATTCCTTGCTGAGCTGTGACACATGAAAATAATTACTGAGGTTAGGGATGGAAAATATTTATTAGGTCAGCTCGACCATCCTTCCCACTATGTAGGCCGGCTCCCCGCTGGGCCGGGAAGACATAGCTATGACAACAACCTGGCCCGTCCCTGTCTCCCAGCACCTGAAAAGCAGGTTATTAGTTCCTTCCTGATCATTGCTGGGTTTGTGAAGGCCAAGGAGGAGAAAAAAAGAAGACGGCCATACAAATCCAGCAACAGGAAGTCCTGTCTCCCAGTCACTGACCAACTATTAAAATGGGAAGTTGTCCGATTTGGTTTCAGAAGGTTGAAGTCCAACCCTTCTTTGACGTCTGCCTTATTGTTTGTTTGTTATGACAGATGTACGAGGCCCTATTTAAGGTCAGGAAGGTTTTTCTGATGGGTCGCGTCCTGTGCTCGTTGCTTTTCCTCAGGTGAGGCCTGGCCCCTCACAGCTGGCACTCAGTAGATCCTCGCCGAGGGGCCAGCATGCTCCACTGGTTGTTACTCAGCCAAGGAGGAGAGAGCTCGTCCCCTCTCGGCTGGCCGAGTCAAGGCTCTCCCCTGAGCCTTCTTCCTTTCTGCTGTTTTTCTTCTGCATGATTTCCAGCTTGCTAACATTGAACCTGTCCTAACGAGACCTGGGAAGCACTTAGCAGTCCAAAGAGGGTCTCTTCAGAGCCATAGAGACACAGCTGCCCCGTGTGCACGGCCTCCCAAATAAACAGCTCTCCTCAACCCCCCACCAGCTCCAGTCTATGTGCCCTTGTTTTGTGCGGAAGTCTTGGGCTGATTCTCTACAGGACTCAGTGCACAGAGGCACTTAATATGTGTAAAATAGTGCTCTCTGCCATCCCCACCCCTCCCCATGTGACCAGGGGGTGTAGGGCTGAGGGGGCTTCCATCTCTCAGAGTTGCTCCCACACACCGAGAAGGAGCTCGAGGGCCCCACACAGCACTGGTCTCAGAAAACGGCCCTAAAGAATTGGTTCAAATTCCTATCCAAGCCCCAGAACATGTAAGGGGAAAATGGAGCAAAACTTGCTATAAAATTAAGGAAGTCACTGAGGAAAAGGTTATAATGATTGAAGATATTCACATTGAGTGCTAGGGTTGCTTGTACAGGTGGTAGAGAGTAGGAATAGGCATCTAAGGAGAGACAAATGATCCATACAGTCTGCTTGTCCATGTACAAGAAGGGCCTATATGGGATGTTTTTAAGGTAACCAAAAACCATCCACAATCCTCTGGGGCAATTGCACAGGTCTGTGGAGAGGGAGATCTTTTACTGGCCCTCGATAGGGCCCTCATATTACAGCAAGCTGTTTCCATCCCTCGGGGCTGCCTGGCGGGCACGGTGATGACTGAGCCCTCAGCTCTGGACGAAGACGCTGTGTCTAGTCAGGAGTGTGGTTTTCTCACAGAACTTTGAAGACGCTGACTTTTAATGAGGTCCAGTCACTGGCCTTCTCCCTCCCTTATCCACATCTGGGCCTGGTCCACAGCACATCCCAAAGCCTTACAGTCCTCCCTGCGCTTGAGCCAGGAACATGCTGTCTCCGGGGAGGAATGTTCTGATGGGGAACTGAGGCACTGCTCTTTAAGGCTGTGTCAACCGGGGCGCCTGGGTGGCTCAGTGGGTTAGAGGCTGGGCCTTCAGCTCAGGTCATGATCCCAGGGTCCTAGGATCAAGCCCCCCATGTCAGGCTCTCTGCTCATCAGGGAGCCTGCTTCCCCCCTTCTCTCTGCCTGCCTCTCTGCCTACTTGTGATCTCTCTCTCTGTCAAATAAATAAATAAAATCTTAAAAAAAAAAGGCTCTGTCAACCTTTCACTAAGTAACTGACCAATTTAATTTTTAAAAAGTGGGAGAGATCACCTCAACCATTAAAAAAATCCAGCTTATTCTTTTTACTACACGAATTAGTCAACTGTAGGCCATAGAGGCATCTCTCCTGAGTGTTTACTGGTAGGCATTAGGATCGTGTAGGAACTTGGGGAAAACATAAATATTAACCAGATATCATAAGTGATAGGATATGTGTCATTTAAGATAACAGTTTTAAAGCCAGAGTTTCTCAGATTCAAAAAAGGAGACCAATTTTAACTGTATTTCAAGACTATTCTACTCTATGTCAAAGCCGAATTATATCTCTTTTGGTTTTCCCTTTAATATCTTTTTTTTTCTTGCTCCATACGTACTGTGGGGACTATGGTAGGGGACTTGATAGCCTCATGTCAATAGATTTTTCTAATTTATTTTCATATCCATAAACACTTCAATTTTCTGCCCTGTTCTGCAAAAAAAAAAATTCATGCTTTTCACTCTTTCTTTTTGGAAAATAAATGAACCAAAATGTAATATGATATTTAAGTGAACGGTGCAATGAACATGAAATGGTCCACGTGGCATTACATTATGTTTTCTGTTTTGTTCTATGCATCTTTCTAATACAGGCGAAAGCTGGTGTTCATGTAAATTGCCCTGGTTTTATAGAACAGGATGCTGCATTCTTTTTGAGACTCAGGGCCCTGGTGCAGTAATAGAAAAAAAAAAGGCAGCAACAAAATAATGGGCACTAGCAATCAAACTATCATTATAGGTACATTATGTGCGGGGTGCTAAATTGGTAGAAGGCCTTTATTTTTAATTTCTGCTCATCTGTTCACCATTATTAAGCGAGCTTAGACACCAGAGGAGATTTAAGAGTGACAGAGGGTAATTATATACTTTACGGAAAGATATTTTTCATCATAGGGTTAGAACCACACCAAGAAAAAAGCCCCTTTGGGATTTTTATACAGAGCCTCAATGTACATTTTTGTTTGGACAGGTACATATTTTTTATTTTATATTTCAGTTTGAATTTCACATAATGCTATTCATATTATATTTTTATGGTCTGGCTGTATATAATTTCAGTTGTTTTCAAGGGCATCAATTTAATAAATGATTGTTCATTTAGTACTCTGTACTTAAAAATAATTCACAATGCAGTTAATGAATTTTCAATTTTCCAGTTATGGCTAGTGTCATTGGGATGAAAATGTGAGCATTTTAAACATAATTGGAGACTTTGGTTAACTGGAATGATTGAGGGCACAAAGTCATAGAAACTACACAAATCTTGGCAGTTTTATTGGTGTATAACTGACATACAATAAATTGCATCTATTTAAATTGCACACTAACTTTTAGTATCTATGTGATATACATATATACATATGATATATACATGTATGAATAAGCACAATCTAGTGAAACCATCGCCATAATTATAATACAGTGAACATAGTCATAACTCCCCCCAAATTTTCTTGTGCCCCTTCTTTTGAAGCTCTCCCTTATACTCCTCCCTCCTCTCTGCCCTAGGTAACAATTTATCAGCCATCACTATAGTTTAATTTGCATTTTCTGTAATTTTACTTAAATGGAATCACATAGTAATATACTCTTTTTCTGGTTTCATTCAGCACAGTTATTTTGACATACATTCTTGTTGTCACATGTATTAATAGGTTACTCCTTTTTATTGCTCTTCCATTATACGGGCATATCACAATTTGTTGTCCTTTCACCTGCCAATGGACATTTGGATTGTGTCCAGTTTCGACTATTAGAAATAAAGCTGCTTTAGACATTCATGTACAAATCATTGTATAGTCAAAAATTTTCTTTTCTTTGGGGCAAATACTTAGGAATATCATAGCTAATTCATATGGTATGCGGGTGTTTAAATTTATTATGAAACTGACTCTTTTCCAAAGTGGTTGTACCATCTTCTATTCCCACTGCAGTCTACGAGAGTTCAAGTTGCTCCTAGCCTCACCAACATCGCTACGGTCAGTCTTTTATTTTTTATTTTTATTTTTTAAGCTTTTATTTATTTACTTATCAGAGAGAGAGAATGAAAGCAAGCAAGAGAGAGAGAGCACAAGTAGGGGGAACGGCAGAGGGAAAGGGAGAAGCAGGCTCTCTGCTCGGCAGGAAGCCCTATGCAGGACTGGATCCCAGGACCTTGGGATCACTACCTGAGCCGAAGGCAGATGGCTTAACCAACTGAGCCATCCAGACATCCCTGGTATGGTCAGTCTTTTAAATTTTAGACATCCTATAGGTATATAGTGATCTCTCATTCTGTTTGTGGTTTTTTTTGGAGTAACTATAGACTGCTTAAAAATTATTTTTTAAATTCCAGTATGGTTAACATAACAGTGTTATATTAATTTCAGATGTGCAGTATATGGATTCAAGAATTCTATACATCACTCAGTGCTTATCACAGTAAGTGTAATCTTAATCCCCTTCATTTATTACACCCATCCCCTCATCTACCTCCCCTCTGGTAACCATCAGTTTGTTCTCTATTAGTTAAGAGTGTTTTTTGGTTTGTCTTTTTTTTTTTGCTTTGTTTGTTTTGTTTCTTAAATTCCACATATGAGTGAAATCATTTGGTATTTGTCTTTCTCTGACTTTCACTTAGCATTATACCCTCAATAGCTTCCCATGTTGTTGCAAGTAGCAAGATTTCATTTTTTTATGGCTAGGTTATATTCCATTGTGTGTATATATACCACTTCTTTTTTATTCATTCATCTATCAATGGATACTTGGGTTGTTTCCATATCTTGGCTATTGTAAATAATGCCTCAACAAACATGGGAGTGCATATATGTTTTTGAAGTAGTGTTTTGGTGTTCTTTGGGTAAATACATAGTAGTGGAATTATTGAATCATATAGTAATTCTATTTTTAATTTTTTGAGGCATCTCCATACTGTTTTCCAGAATGGCTGCAATAGCTTGCAATCCCACCAACAGTGCATTAGTGTTCCTTTTTCTCCATATCCTCACCAGTATTTGTTGTCTTGTGTTTTTTATTTTAGTCATTCTGACAGGTGTGAGCTGATATTCCATTGTGATTCTGATTTACATTTTCCTGATAATGATTGATGTTGAACATCTTTTCACGTGTCTGATGGCCATTTGTATGTCTTCTTTGGAGAAATGTCTGTTCATTTCTTCTGTCCATTTTTTAATTGGGTTATTTGGTTTTTTTATTTTTCGGTGTTTTGTAAAAGTTCTTTCTTTTCCTTCCTTCCTTCCTTCCTTCCTTCCTTCCTTCCTTCCTTCCTTCCTTCCTTCCTTCCCTCCTCCCTCCCTCCCTTCCTTCCTTCTTTCATTTTTTTGAGAGAGAGACTATGAGCAGAGGCAGCAGGGGGCAGAGAGAGAATCCTAAGCAGACTTGATGCGGAGTGTGGAGCCTGTTGTAGCCTTTGATCCCATGACCCTGAGATCATGACCTGAGCCAAAAGCAAGAGTCGGATGCTCAATCAACGGAGCCACTGAGGTGCCTTAAGTTAGATAAGTTCTTTATATATTTTTGGATACTAACTCTTTATCAGATATGTCATTTGCACATGTCTTCTTCCATTCAGTAGGTTGTCTTTTCCATTTTGTTGATTGTTTCCTTTGCAGCACAGAAGCTGTTTATTTTGATGTATTCCCAATAGTTTATTTTTGCTTTTGTTTCCCTTGCCTCAGGAGACATATCTAAAATATGTTGCTAAGGCTGATGTCAGAGAAATTACTGCCTATGTTCTTTTTAAGGATTTTTATGGTTTCAGTTCTCACATATAGTTCCTTAATTCATTTTTTAGTTTATTTTTGTGTATGATGTAAGTGGTCCAGTTTCATTCTTCTGCATGTAGCTGTTCAGTTCCTCCAACACCATTTGTTGAAGAGATTGTCTTTTTCCCTGTTGGATAGTCTTACCTCCTTTGTTGAAGATTAATTGACCATATAATTGTGGGTTTATTTCTGGGCTTTCTATTCTGTTCCATTGATCTATGTGTCAATTTTTGTGCCAGTACCATACTATTTTGATTACTACAGCTTTGTAGTATATCTTGAAATCTGGGATTGTGATAGCTCCAGTTTTGTTCTTCTTTTTCAAGATTGCTTTGGCTATTTGGGATCTTTTGTGGTTCCATACAAATTTTCGAATTGTTTGTTCTAGATCTGTGAAAAATGCTGTTGGTATTTTGATAGGGATTGCATTAAATGTGTAGATTGCTATGGGTAGTATATTTTAACAATATTTGTTCTTCTAATTCATGAGCATGGAATGTCTTTACTTTTCTTTGTGTCATCTTCAATTTCTTTCATCAGTGTTTTAAAGTTTTCAGAATAAAGATCCTTCTCTTCTTTGGTTAGGTTTATTTCTAGGTATCTTACTGGTTTTGGTGCAATTGTGAATGGATTATTTTCTTAATTTCTCTTTCTGTTACTTTATTATTAATGTATAGAAATGCAATGGACTTCTGTGTATTGATTTTGTTTCTTGCAACAAAATAAATGAATTCATTTATCAGTTCTAATAGTTTTTTGGTGAAGCCTTTGGGTTTTCTATACATAGTTTCATATCGTCTGCAAATAGTGAAACTTTTACTTTTTCCTTGCTGAACTGGATGCTTTTTATTTCTTTTTTGTTGTCTGATTGCTGTGGCTAGGACTTTCAGTACAATGTTGAATAAAAGTGGTGAGAGTGGACATCCTTATTCTGTTCCTGATCTTAGGGGGGTAAAACTTTCAGTTTTATACCACTGAGTCTGATGTTTGCTGTGAGATTTTCATATATGGCCTTTATTATGCTGTGGTATGTTTCTTCTAAACCTACGTTCTTGAGGGTTTTTATCATCATATGGACGTTATACTTTGTCAAATGCTTTTTTTGCATCTTGGAAGATCATATGGTTTTTATCCTTTCTCTTGCTTATGTGATATATCATGCTGATAGATTTGTGAATACTGAACCACACTTGCATCCCAGGAATACATCCCACTTGATTGTGATGAATGATTTTTTTAATGTGTTGTTGGATTCAGTTTGCTAATATTTTGTTGAGCACTTTTCTCATTTTGGTTTTAGCTTGCATTTCTCTAATGGCTAATGGTGAGCATCTTTTCAGATGATTATCTGCCATCCATATATTTTCTTTGGTGAGGTGGCTGTTTAATACTTTTGCCCATTTTTTTAAATAGGTTTTTTCTTATTATTATTGAGTTTTGAGAGAGTACCTCATATTTTACCTAAGAAATTTTTGACTAATTCAAGGTCAGAGAGATTTTATTTTATAATTTTTTCTAGAAGTTTTATAATTTTATGTTTTACATTTAAGTCTGAGGTCCATTTTGAATTAATTTTTTGTATACAAGTATGAATGGGAGTTCATTATTTTACTTGTGAATTTCCAATTATTCCAGCACAATTTGTTGGAAAAACTGTATTTTCTCCACTGACTTGCCTTTGCACTGTGGTAAAATATCAATTGTTCTGTATGTTTGTGTCTGTTTCTGGACTCTCTATTCTGTTCTATTGATTTATTTGTTACACCAATTTTGAGTCTTCTGAGCTATGAACATGGTTTATCTCTTCATTTACTTAGATTCTTTTTAATTTCTCTCAGCAATGTTGTGTATTTTCAGTACACAGGTCTTTCAAATCTGTTGCCAAATTTATTTCTAAGTATTTCATATTTTTGATGTTCTTATAAATAGTATTGGTTTTTAATTTCAATTCTGATTATTTGTTGCTAATATACAGAAATACAATAGATTTTTGTATATTAATCTTGTAAGAAGCTACCTTGGTAAATTCACTTATTCTAGCTATTTGTACATTCCACTAGATTTTCTTCACATAGGAGTATGTAGTCTGTGGAATAAAGACAGTTTTGTTTATTCTTTCCCAATGTGGGTGTGTATTATTTCCTTTTCTTGTCTGATTGCACTGGCTGGAATCTCCAGTAGAATGTTGAATAGACGTGTTGACAGTGAGCATCCTTGCCTTACTCCTGATTTTAAGGAGACTTTCAGTCTTTCACCATTAAGTATGATGCTAGTTATAAGTTTTCCAAAGATGCCCTTTATCAGGTTGAGGAAGTTCCTTTCTATTCCTAGTTTTCTGAGAGTATTGTTCAGGAATGGATGTTGGATTTTGTCAAATCTCTTTCTGCATTTATTGAGGTGATCATAGTTATTCTTTTACAGTTTGTTCAATTTTCAAATGTCAAACCAGCTTTGCATTCTTGGAATAAACCCTACATGATCATGAGGTATTATCCATTTTTTATATTGTTGGATTTGAGTTGATAAAATTTTACTTAAAATACAATATTATAGGCAAAGTGCAGAGAATTTTTAGGGGAGTGAATCTACTCTCTGTAGGACTATTATAGTGGACACATGATATTACACACTTGTCCAAATCCATAGAATGTACAACACCAAGAGTAAACCCTAATATAAACTATGGATTCTAGGTAGTAATATTGTCTCAATGCAGGTTCATCAGTTATAACAAATATGCTATTTTGGTGGGGGGTATTGATAATGAGGAGAGTTATACATGTGTAGGGGAAAGAAGTACAGAGTTATCTCTGTATCTTCCACTCAGTTTTGCTGTGAACCTAAAAAATAAACTACTAAAAAAACGTTTGAGAGATAGCAGTGGATAGTTGTGCAACAATGTGAATGTACCTAAAACCACTGAATTGTACACTTTAAAAATGGTTAAAATGCTAAATATTTTATATGTATTTTACCACAACAAAAATTATTATAAGGTCTTTCATAAATACAAAGGAATATAACACATAAGGATAAAAATGGGCACCCATGTGCTCACCACTAGATTAGAAAGTAAATCATTATTACAGTAAGTCTTGGGCACTCCTCTGAGTGATACTCTCTTCCTCCAAAGGATAACCACTCTTCTGAATTTATGTTTATCATTCCTATGCTTTCCAGTCTTGATATACCCTTATCTAATGTATCAATTATCATATGTTTCTAAACTTTATATATATACATAACATCTGGTATATATCCCCGCAAGTGCACCTTACTTATAGCTATGGTTTTCAGATTTATCCACGTTGATACATGTAACTACTCATTTCCCTTGCCCTTGGAATGCATTAAGTAAATATACCACATTTTATTTATCAAAAAAAATACAGTGTTAATTTTTAAGTAAACTCTGTGCCCAGTGTGGGGCTTGAACTCACAGTCCCAAGATCAAGAGTCACATGCTCCACTGACTTAGCCAGCCAGGTGCCCCAATACAATGTTACTTTAAATAATGTGGTATTATTTTGTTAAAATACAGTATCTTAAACAAAATCTGAACCCTGGTTAATTCTTGATTGGTTCAGAACATAAAATCTATAGGATCCATAGAATTTTTTTTTTAAAGATTTTATTTATTTATTTATTAGGAAAGAGAGAGAGTGAGAGAGAGCAGGTCAGAGTGAGAAGCGGACTCCCCATGGAACTGGGAGCCCGACGTGGGACTCGATCCCGGGACTCCGGGATCACGACCTGAGCTGAAGGCAGTCGCTCAACCAACTGCGCCACCCAGGGGCCCCGGATCCATAGAATTTTTAAAGAAAAAAATTTCCTTTAAAAAAATGGCTGATGTTGAACTCCTATAGCATTTATTATCTGCTCTACACACATTAAGTAATTGTATACTGTATGTATTGTTTTTAATTATAGAACTCATTTAGCATTGCTTCTCCAATTAAATTATATGTCTTTTAGCTGGAATCACATTTAACCTACCTTCTGTGCTCCTCTCAGCCCCTAGAACAGTAGATGGTTACCAAGGCCCAGATTTTGATTAACAGGTGCTTAATTAAACACTGGCTTACTGAGATGGACTGATTGAATAAATTAATTCCTGTTCCTCAGCGTCCTTAGCACTGATGATTACAGGATTGGATTTTTGAGAGTGATGGAAAAAGAATTACAAATTACACTTTTCTATCTCTCCCAGCTCCAAGTCTTGACTTGTCTCCAAGCATGAAAATAGCCAGGAGAGAAAGAGTGGGAGGGGCTGAAAGTCAGAGATGGGGGCAAGTACAATGGGTTCTAGGAAAGGCTGCAACTGAGTGCTCTGTCTTTGGTTCAGGTCACCCATGCATACAGATTGCTTGTGTGTGGAGAACCCAGGCCTCACCGATGAACACGAGAATGGCATTTGCAAGATTAGATCACTATTGTTAGTTTAAGTCTATTGAATTTATACTCATGCTTGAGAAGTAACAGTCAAGAATTGATGGCATTTAAAACTGTCCTTTTCCTGGGTACTGGATAGGAGTTTGGAAGTCCAGAAGAGCTAGAATATCTTATGCACAGTGCGATACTATTTGTAGAGGATCATACTACAACTTATGTCCTTATCAGTAGATGGATATAATTTTTTATATTTGATTGATATTTATTTTTTCCCAAATATGTTTATTTTATTTTTTCAGTGTTACAAGATTAATTGTCCATGCACCACACTAGATGGATATAATTTTTATATTCAACCGCTCATGAGAATGGAAGACAAGAAAAAGACTGGAAGTATATAACACTAAACTTATAGAATTAATTACAGGGTTTTTTTTTCTCTGATCTTAATTTTCTATAGTAAATATTCATACTTGCTTTAAGAAACAAAAAGCATTTTTAAAGATCCAATTAAATAATACTAATGTTTATAATGTTAGCCAAGTCAATAGCCAAGTCCTTGGACTAGCTTACCTGCTAGAGCCAATCAATTCCCATCTTATGTTGTTCGGTTTGCTTCCCAGAAGTCTCCAGTGAATGACAAAGTTTTGTCACATCTGTAGATAAAGTAAAATGGTAGTTTGAAATATGATATTAGAATTTACTAAATTCTCTTTACTGAGCAAAGTAAGGGTCCATGAAAAAACAGTAAACCAACTAGAGTTCATTGCCTAGAATATAAAAATTCAAAAGCAAAAAAGAAAAACAACCAGCCAAGATAATGGGGATCTTGAAAAGCAGTGGGGCAAAGGTGATTGCTGTGGTCAGAAGTGTATCAGCCAAGATCAGAAGGGGTAACAACACAATAATGCTTATCCTCCCTAAGGATGGCAAAAATTCTGGTGTTACCCGGTAAATGCTGGTATCCAGTGGCACTGAATAATGAGTGACGATGATTCACACAGGTTTGTTAACAGTCACTGTAATTTTCTTATACTGATAAAAAATTTTTAAAGAACATGAATAGCCTCAACTATGGTACGTTAGGCATAATTTATTCTTTTACAATTCAAAAGACTTTTCACGTCTTAACAATGACTAGAAGTCATTGAAGTGTATGAAAATTCTAAGCAAGTGCTAGTTATAGGATGCTACATTGAAATCTGCTTTGTAATAAAGTATTTCTTTGCATTTATATAATCCCATTTCTTTAAAATATATGATTATGAAACATAGAAATATAATATAGTATAAACAGCTAAAATAATAAACAAAAACACCTGTGCACCCACTACCAAGGCTTTGAAGCCCTTGTGTAGCTTTCCCAAAATATTTCTCCCTATGATAATGCAATCCTGAATTTTGTATATAGGATTTCCTCAAGTTTTATCATATAGGTATGTCTCTAAACATTATGTTTGGTTTCCATGTTTTTGAACTTTATATATACTGAATCATTATGTACTTGTTTTTTTTTTAATTTTTATTATTTACTTTATTATTTTTGTTTTTGAGGGGGAGAGATAGATGGGTGGGAGGAAGGACAGAGGCAAAGGGAGAGAGAGAATCTTTAGCAGGCTCCACACCCAATGCAGAGCCTGACATAGGACTCAGTCTTATAATCCTGAGATCATAACCTGAGCCAAAATCAAGAATCAGGTGCTTAACCGACTGAGCCACCCAGGTGCCCTGGTGTTTGTTTTTTTTTAACTCCACATTAAGTTTGTGACATTCACCTGTGCTGATATTGTTTTTTTAACTCCACATTAAGTTTGTGACATTCACCTGTGCTGATATAGTTAACTGTAGTTCATTCATTTTTCACTGCTGTAAATTACTTCACTGTTGAATATATCACCCTAGGCAATCTAGGAAAAAACCTGTTAAAAAAAATTGACTAATACTTATATGTTGTGTCCAAGTTAGAGAAAAAAAAAAATTCATTTTATTCTTGAGAAACAGTGCAGTGTATGTGGCTAAGAGCCACTCCCGAGGCTCACACCTTGGTTTTAGCAATGTGACTTTGGATTGATTACTTAACCTCTCTGATCCTCAGTTGCTTCATTTGTATCATGAGGAAAACAATAGCACCTATTTTATAGAGTTGTTACAATGGTAAAATGAGCTAATACAGGTAAAGTGTTTGAAACAGTGTCTGGCTCATATTTACGTGCTCAGTAAACATGATTCTGCCATAAGAGACAGAGATATGGAATGAAGTCTAGATGTTTCTGTAGACTTAAGTGTATAGAAGAAGGTATTTTGAGAATTGTCAATTAATGAGCTAATGAGAAAAGCATTGTTCGTAATACTTTGGAAGAACAGATGACAAATCCTGTCCCTACCTTGTACTGTCTGCAACATTAAAGATAATGCTAAGTGGACCAAAAAGAAAAAGGAAAAAGGATAAGCTTTAAGATAAGATTATAGTATTAGGGTCCAGTCCTTAAATAAAAGAGGTGAATATCTCTTATTTACATTGTAATCACAGACTTCATGTAGCAAGTCCATTAGGATATAAATTTATGATGTTCTTTAAGGAAAATTTATCATCATAAAGACTTCTCAGTGAATTGAGAGCTCAGTGAGTAATTGGAGATTAAATCATCATCTTATGGAATGAGGCCAGTTTGGTGCTAAAACCTACAGCTATCTCCATCCTTAAACCCTGGAGAAAAAGCAAACAGAGGGAAGGGGAGGAGATCACTTTTGACTACAGGAAACATTCATCGTAACCTTTGTAAAAGAAAAGTGAACATTCCTTATGTGTCCCACAAATGCAAGAAAAAAATTAGGATTTTTAAAGGAGGCTCCTTTATTTCTTATTGGTTACAAGTTTATGTTGAATGCAGAAACAAGCCCCACAAGTCAATACTGACCTTTCCTTTTCAAAATCTGTTACCCTTGCTATTATACTGAAGATAATAGGATTATAGGAATGGAAACGATCTCATGCGCTGGGCATGAATTAATATATTGCACTTCTAGACCATGAGAGAGACCGTGAGTGATGTGATTCCAGAGACTGTATGTGTCTTGGCTTTTCTGGTAGCTCCAGACTTAGCAGAGTGCTGGAGGCATTGATATGTGCCTCCTTTCTCATATCAGTCCTTTCTGTGATGATGGTGTTCTGTGAATGACTGTGGAATAAATAAATGCACAAATTCCTGTGTTACCTTGAAACACTACTGGTCTCAATTATCTCATTGGTCTAGTAAAGCACATTTCAATGCTCGTCACTTAATAATGCTTAGTTCCAGGAAATTCATCTTTATGCTATACTCACAACCCAATGCTATATTCAAAATCAATGGTCCTCAGCCCTTTCAGATCCAAAGCCCCCTTGCAAAGGCAAACATCACACCATAAAAAACTATCGTTATACTTTTGGTATTTAATTTTTGATAAAATGTACTTGAAGATCCCTCTAAATAATTCAGTGGCAACCTCCCTCCTTGTTCTTCCCACCAGATCTGGAGTCCACGAATTAGAAATCAATGTTGTAGATAGATTCTGTTCGTGCCACTCATGTTCCGAATAGAAACAGAAAATGATTATTCTGGATCCTCCCTATGAAAATCTTCAATGTGATCACTGATCACAGCACATCACTCTGAAAGTATTTTTAAACCTCTGCAAAAATAAATCCCTTTAATCTTGCCTCTCAGGCTTTATTTTTCCAGGACTTTCATTTTTCACAGTCTTTTCTGAACCTTCTCCAAAGTTTCCACATTTTCAAGTTGCAGAACCCACCAGTGGTCACAGCACTCTAGTAGTGCCCGTTTAAGAAGAGGGACAGGCTTCTTAAAGATATGCGCTTTTAAATATAGGAAACAGCAAATAAAAAATACAAATCAAGAAACATCACTGAACAATGCTGGCCTATGATGTTTAGTGAAAAAGATATCGCAATAATCCCTAAAGTTCTTGTGTTTCTTGGACCTTATCGCTCCCATATTCGTGTTATTCGGCTGTGTAATGGGATACACAGTTCATGTCTCTAACCCGTAAAAAGGCAGGAATGAGTCCCATATGTCCCTTCGCCTAGTCTTTATGATGTAGACTCTGATTAGCCTCTGGGCCACACAAGTTGAGTTCGCGTGTCTTTCCAAACAATTCTGTTCTATCTCATTGGACTCCCGTTGGCAGGCTGATGAAGTGAACACTTGTTCTCTCTACCGCCTCAATCCAACTACAGTATCTTGGAGTATGTTCCTGGGAGCCAAACTGTCACTTCCTTGCTCAGCCTTTTAAAGCATTAATAAAGCACAAATCACACCATTTTTATCAATCTAGGTGGGAATTATGAGCACACTAGAGATTTACCAAAATCTGGGTTGGCTGTAAGCTGATGTGGTAATTTCTCTAAAGCCTTAGAGCTACTGCACTGTGGACGCAGTGAACACACACAAGGTGTGTTCTTGGGTTTTATTCACATGAAACCTGGGATTCCCAGCTGTCCCAGAGGACAGACATCTTAAGATCATAAGCTGGGGGCTTTCTTAAGCTGAGAAATCTTTTCTTTCTACCAATGCTTTATCTGACTCAGTATGAGTTTAGTGGAAAGAGCAACAAACTTGAATCACAAGATGCATTCATTCCTGGCTTTCCCCCTTATCATCTGTGTCGTTTTGGGCAAGTCACTACTTCTCTGAGCTTGTTTTCTCTTCTCTAATATAGGAATAATGATGTCTGCCATAAGTGTTATTTTGAGGATCAAACGGGACAATGTTCAAGGATATGCTGGATACACTATAAAGCAGAGTAAAAATGGGAGGTAGTATTGTCATTACCATCAGCAGCATCTCACAGCCTCATGATTTATGTGTGACTTTATCTCCCAATGATGCCATAAAGGGATTGGCAAAGCAAGCCCAGTGGGTCAAATCCAACCCATGGCCTGTTTTTGAACAGTCTGTAAGCTAAGAATGGTTTTCACATTTCTAAAGAGCCTGTGAAAACAAAGCAAAACAAAAGCGGCAAGAGCAGCAGCATCGGTGGCAGGGACCACTTGCCGTCACAAAACCTAAAATAACTCACTACCTGGGCCTTTACAGAAAGTTCGATGACCCTAGTTCTACACTGAAGGACCATGGATACGAATAGTCCATCAGTTTGCTATTGATCGGTAGGCGCAAAGATTCTTCAATCACATAAGAAACACTGAAAAAAACTCTCAAATCAGATGGTTTGGGAGGCCAGCAAATTTATGTACTTGAATTGAGCTGTGGGCACAAATTATGTTAGAAAAGACCAAAGGATTTCACATTTCATATTTTTGTTTCCCCCTGGATACTCTGCTGCAAATAGAATTATCTCATCTCTCTTTTCCCCCTATCACCATGATCTTCCAAACCTCTCAATCCAAACTGATACTGGTGGCAAAGAGCCTCTGACATAATTAAATTGAACCATATGGATTCTGGATCAAGATTAAGAAAAAAATTAAAGCGTTTATTGTGTTGAAATTTCTTATGCCAATTTTCTGCTAAAAAGGAAGATTCAAAAGGTCAGGGATTTTGCAGTACAGACTTAGTGGTATATTAGTTACAGTAACTCAGCCTGAAAATTCCGGCAGAAATAAATACAATGGAATGCCATGAATTACAAGAGACCACAACTTTAATCAGATCATGGGAAAAGAAAAACATGCATTTGCCTATTGACAGTTGATAAACTGAATCCCGAAGCTTGTTTAGAGCACCAAGGCTCACCACCAGGGTTGTTATGTTGAAGCAAACATTTTGAGCTTCCATTTTCTTTCCCTGCTGGTTGTGATATAAAGGCATACTGAGCAGAATCTATCTGATTCTTCGCACGGCCATTCATTATATTCATTTAGTGGATGTTCTCGGAGTCAGACAATACCCCAAAGCATGGGAACCAATATGGCTACATGGTTAAGTAACAACAGCATGACAGAAACCTTATGAATTATTTTACTCTAATTTCGGATGCAACATTAGAAAAGATAACACAAACTTGTGCATTCTGATGTCACAGATCTTATTTATACCAATATATGGTAGAAAACTCACAATCAAGGAGAACGATGCCAGGCATATAAGTACTTGCTAAATAAGTTCTACCTCAAGAATCTTACGGAATTCTCGAGCTTTTGTTAAGAAACAGTATCCAGATTTTAATACATTTTGACTCATAAGAATAATGCCTAAATTTACAAATCCTTCAGCTTCCTCAGAATATTAACAATGCCAAAGAAATTTTTTTCCGGTTCCTTAAAAAAAATTGACTCCAAAATTCATAGAGAAGACAAATACATGGTAATGTCAAGAAAGTTTCTGAAAAAGAAAAATGATGGTGTAAAAATTCTCCTTCCACACAGTAAAATACACTATCAAGCAGTGGTAATTTATATGGTAAGGCACCAATATGGAATAGGAGATATGTAGGAATTTACTTTATGAAAAAAATAGTATTTTAGATCAGTAAATTGCAGACAAATGGTAGAATATGGTGAAAAAATTGTTTGCTCATATCTAAAAAACATATAAACCATATCTTTCTCTCAAGCCATGTATAAAAATAAATTACAAGCCATGTATAAAAATAAACCATATCTTTCTCTCAAGCCATGTAAAAAAATAATAACCCCTGAGTAGCTCAGTGGGTTAAAGCCTCCGCCTTTGGCTCAGGTCATGATTTCAGGGTCCTGGGATCGAGCCCCGCATCGGGCTCTCTGCTCAGCGGGGAGCCTGCTTCCCCCTCTCTCTCTCTGCCTGCCTCTCTGCCTACTTGTGATCTCTCTCCTTTCTGTCAAATAAATAAATAAAATCTTAAAAAAATTACAGAAAATTATTATAAGTATTTTGAGCATTAAAAAATAAGAATATGTAAGATCCATTTTTAAAAATAATACATGAATGATGTGACTGGTGTGGAAGAGCCATAAAGGGGATGATGGGAAAGGTTTGATAACATACAATTTCTAAACTGTTTTATGATGAAGGTGACATCAACAAGGCTGAAGAACAAACAACAAACAAGAAAATAACTGAAACACATTTGACAAAGAAATATTTTCCTGAATACATAAAGATTTCTTACAGATCAACTATTTAAAAAAAAAGATAAACATGACAAAAAATGGACAAAAACATAAATAGGCAAGTCACAAAAGAAGTACAAATGACCTATAAACATATGAAAAAATGCTCACACTCACTGATGATTATATAAATTGGCAACACTGAAATTAAAAAAATATTGCCTTTCTGGAAGACAATCTGGCGGTATGTATTAAAATTTGATCCAGAAATTTTACTCCTAGAAATTCAACATACAGAAATTATTAGACAAATGCACAATGAAACATATTAATACATGGTAATAATAAAAACTGGACAAGAGAAATTATCCAAAGAGAGCTGGTGACCTAAACTACATAGTACAATCATTTAAGAGAATAATGGACACTATAGATATAGGAAGAAAGAATACCTAGAATTACTTTCACTTTATCTAAACACTCATTATTCCTAGTGTAATTTCTTTTACTTTCTCCTGATTACTTGACTAAAACAATAATTCATGTGATCATTTAACAATAAAGGAAAACTATATGTACCCTCATGAAAAAATATCCATGACTTTTTAAATGAAAAAAGCAGGTTACAAACAGTATGTGTATTGTGATCCAATTCAAGTAAAAGTACGGAAGGACATACAATGAAAAGAAGAGACCAAAAGGAGATATGTACTATTGATTTGCTGGCTATCTTTGCAAAGGGAGATAATAGTTTGTTTTTGTTTTTTTCTATTTGTTTTTCCTTCCTCCCTTCCTTCCTTCCTTCCTCCCTTTCTTTCTTCCTTCCTTCCTCTTTCTCTCTCTCTTTCTTTCCTTCCTTCTTGACATCTGCATTGTTCTCATAATAAAAAAAAAAACAGAAACACGATTTTTAATGAAAAAAAACATTGAATATTTTAACAGAAAATAAAGGTACCTATCAAGATACTTGCCATATAGTAGGTTTTCATTAATTGTTTTTATTTGTTTAGAAGAGAAACTTTTCAAAGCAAATATTAAATCATCAGAAGAGCTCAGGCTTCCCTTCTATCTCACTCCTTTCTGTCTGGCTCTCACTTGTGAAATGGAGATGGTCTTATTAGCTAACCTACTGATTGCTGCAAAGAAGGTGAAAATAAGTTTCTGTAATGTTTTATCTACTTTCCTCTTTAAATGAATAACAATTGTAAAATTAATAAACGACAAACTTTCCGATTATAGACCACTGCTGTCCGGGTCTGCCTGTAACTCAGGCCAAATTTCCATTAGTCTAAATGGAAAACATCTTCAGAAAGACTGAAATGTTGGCATAAGAATAATTTTTTAACATGTTCCTTCCTGGGTAAATTACTTTGTGAAAGAATTAATAATTGGCTCCATGTCTGGAATTCTGAAAAAAAAAAAAAAACTGCATATAGCCTGCAGTGAAATCTACAATGCTAATACTTATTTAGGCAGTTAATAAAACATGCATGCTGATTATCCAATAGCCTGTTAGTTCTCCTTAAAGCCACCACTGTTGCTTTTGAATCTGCAGAAGCCTGCGCCAGAAAGATATGCTGCTCCCTTACAGGACAGACTGTTTTAAATTGTTACCAAGTGTCATTTAAATGTCTACCCAGGTTATTTAGAAAAAGGACATCTGGCGAAAAGAGTAATAGGTTCTCTGTTCCGCTGTATAAAGAAGAGATAGATATTGGCACCTCTCTAACACTACACACAGGCAGCCAAACATCCCATGAAATGGTATTACAGAGCCTGTAGGATGGAAGATGAGTCCAGGCGATGATTCTCCGCGGCCACGGAAATTGTAACTGACTTGACCTCATTTAAACCCACGACGTTGATTTGGGTTCGGTAGCAGAGTATGGTTGTCCTCCTCACATTAGCAATATCCGAACACCTCTCTGTTTAAGGTATCTTCTTTTTTGAAGCCTTTTGCTCTCTCAAATTGGAAAGTACTGTCATGAGCTCAGGCAGCTCCTTCTTTGCCTGTGTGAAATTTCTTCGCAATGCTTGGAGGCATTGAGGAGGTGGTGTGTTTTCTGGTTTCGTCACTAAAATAAGTGTATGCAATAGCGACACCGAACCCCTGAGGGACTTATGGGTGCTACTCAAGGCAGAAAAGGATGGGGAAAGAAGACAGAGGCTCAGTCTTCAGCTCCTTAGTGGATGGAAGGTAGGTATGTGGGTAGTATCCAAGGGGAAACGAACATGTCCGTTAGGGAGATCCGAGAACTACCTACTGGGATGGAGATGAAAACAAATGAACTAGGGATGCAAGAATAATCTTTCCCAAATTGAGAAAACAAGAAAAGGAAGAAGAAAGAAGGAGGAGTAGGAAGATGAGAAGGGGAGGAAGAGATGGAAGAAAAGAAGATCCTTTTCCCCTTTCCCAGTGGAAAGATGTAACAAAGACTTTTCTTCTGAACGGGATGTGCTTTGACTTCTGTGAGCCAGAAACCCCACCACCAGTCAACTACATTTACCGAACATCTATTCTACACCCTCTTTTAAGGTGTTTGAAGTCATTAGTCTCAGGGAAGCTCAGATACTCAAACTCTGCTCACTGTTCCAGATGTGCCAGGATTCAGATGTCAAAAAAGTTTGATATCGCATCACCAAAGACAAGGCGATGATAGATTTCTGTACAAATTCAGAAAGCCTATTTTGAAACTGTTTACCCAGGACTTTTTTTTTTAGGTAGTTGAGGAATCGTACGTATGGGCTGCAAGAGTTTCTTCAGAGTCGTCCCTCTGGATCTGGTATGTCAGAGATTGGGAGACTATCATCCCACTTTTTAAATTATGCTTTTGAAAACTGATTCTGTAGCTTAGCCAATCCTTCAATCACGTACAGAGCTCTTGCTATGTGGCAGCCCGGGTGTTAAGTGCTACGTAGATACAAAAAAGAGTTAAGACAGAACCCTTGCCCTAAGGTGCTCACATTTTCCTGGGGAAAACAAACTCATAAATAGGTAAATTCAGGCTCTGTGGTAACTGCCATCATAGCAAAGAATGTCTTTTTCACCATTCATTCTTTAAGATCTAGTTTAAAAGCAGCCATCTCTTAGAGCCCTTCCAATCCTTCCCCATCGCAGGTGGGACCACCCACTCTCATACTCCTTCATTCTCCATAGTACTTTATCTTGTTTCTAGCAGAACACGAATTCTAGTATTATGGATTATGGTTAACTATATATACATGAATCTTGGGTAGACTGTAAGCAGTCTAAGATCAGACAGGGGCCAGGTCTTTCATTCCGTGTCCCGGATGCCCAGGATAGTATCTGGCTTGCCGTAGACACTCAATAGATATTTCCGAAATTGAACTGGATTCCAATGAGTCATTTAATTCCTAGCGTATTGGGTCATTTCTTTGATTCTGTGTTCCCTCTAAAGCAGCCATACAGATTTACAATGGACCAATAAGCCTCAAGAAATTAATCCTTGAGGGAGAAAAAAATCCATGCTCAACAGTTTGTCCACAAATTGAAATTGATGTCAGAGCTCTAATATTGTTTTCGTTTTGGTAACATTGAGCACACGTCTTGGTAGTGAGGGTGCCAGTGGTTATTGGGAATCAAGGCAGCTGATATTTCCCAGTTACGTCAATATCAAATGTGAAGACTTTTCTCATGGCACTTTAGTTTTCTATCTTAGGATTAATTTTCTATCTTCTTAAAATCATTATTTTAGGAAAGAATTACTATACCCAAGTGAAATTTTTTAAAAAAATATGGTGGTAGTTGTAAATAATTCTTTTAAAAAGCAAATAAAATTGAGAATGTATTAATACTAATGACTTCTTTTATATAGTTTTAGAAATAATGTGCTACCATAAGAGACTCAATCTCAAGAAACAAATGGAGGGTTGCTGGGAGTGGGGGTAGGGATAGGGTGGCTGGGTTATGGACATTGGGGAGGGTATGTGCTATGGTAAGTGCTGTGAATTGTGTAAGACTGATGATTCACAGACCTGTACCCATGAAGCAAATAATACATTACATGCTAATAAAAAAAAAGAAATAATGTCTTGCATAGAACAACTGGTAGGAAATAAAAAGTAGTTAATTGACAGAAAGATTTTTTCCATTGTTGTTCAGTTCTGACTGCTCCATAAATCCGGTCTCTTATTGTCACCAAGCAATGTAAATTTGGGAGTTCAACATACATTTTGTCACTTTTATTTTACCAGAAAGGGGCTTTAAAAAATAAACATCAGGAATTACTATTTATTATCACATTATTTCATAAAATAAAGGACATGCTAACATACCAAATATAGAAGGTCCTAATCTCTGAAGACAGACCTTTAAGTTGAATAAAGTTAGCTTTCAAAAAAACCCCACTTCATGTTCTTATTATTCTTTCTGCTGTTGACAGGTGAAAATTGGGGCACGGACTCGCAGTGTCCACTACTAAATCTTTGAAGTCCCTGTGCCTTATCCTTCCCTTCCATTCATGCCTGCTTCCTTCCATCACCCAACACAGCAAACCAAGCCCCTCCTGGGCACCGGGTGTCACGGCCACGACATTGATCTTGTGTGTCCTCGAGGCACTACTGCGGCCACCTGCTCCTCGTAGGCTAGGGCTTATTAAGCACTAGTTTTATCGCATGGAATCAAACTAGATGAATATCATAATAAAAGCTGATAATTTTAACAGAGATTTCAGGAAGAAAGATTTAAACCAATAGTATAATCAGTTTGTTTAATGTAAAAAAAAAGACGAGATTTTTTTTTTTTTTTTTGGAGCCTAAATGCAACCGTGCATCTGCGAGAGCAGTGCAGCCTTCTAGGGGAATTAAGGTATTAAAACATATCTAACTAAAGAGATTTAATTTTTTAAAATCAACTAATGTTAGAGGCAATATCTGTACTCTGCACATTGAAAAAAAAAAATCCAAGCAGTACGAGAGAGCATATGGTGAAAAGTCTCTCTCCCTCTTCGAACCCCAGTTTCTCAAATCCCCTCCCCAGAGATAACTACAGCAACTATGGTTACCAGATTTTTGTATATCCTTCCATAGATAGTCTATGATTATGCAAGCACATATATCCCATTTTTTTATAAAAATGATAGTACACCATATATGCTACACTCTATCTTGCTTTTCTTTTTAAAGATTTTATTTATTTATTTGAGAGACAGTGAATGAGAGAGAGAGAGAGCATGAGAGGGGAGAGGGTCAGAAGGAGAAGCAGACTCCCTGCCGAGTAGGGATCCCGAGACTCTAGGATCATGACCTGAGCCGAAGGCAGTTGCTTAACCAACTGAGCCACCCAGGTGCCCTTCTATCTTGCTTTTTTATTTTTTTAAGATTTTATTTATTTATTTGACAGAGAGAGAGATCACAAGGAGTCAGAGAGGCAGGCAGAGGGAAGCAGGCTCCCTGCTGAGTAGAGAGCCCCATGTGGGGCTCAATCCCAGGACCCTGAGATCATGACCTGAGCCGAAGGCAGAGGCTTTAAACCACTGAGCCACCTAGGCACCCCTATCCTGCTTTTTTAAGTTAATAATTTCATCTTAAGACTGGTCCAAATTAGCATCTGCAGAACTGCCTCATTCTTAACTTTTGTGTAATATTTCATTGTGTGGTTATACATAATTTATTTCACCAATTGCCTTTTAAGGTTTTTTGAACTCTTTTGCTATAGCAAATAGTAATAAAACCAGTATCTCGGTACCCATATATGTGCAGATGTCTTCCTGGAAAGAGAGTTGCTGAGTTCAAGGGCGTGTACTTTTCTGGTACTTTCCTTGCCTTTCAATAACAATTAGGAGATTTTAAAAGATTCTGCTCACCATCTTGCCATCTGGCCCTTTTCCAGACATGCTAACCCTAGTTCCTTTATGCCAGCGATTCTTAATCCTGCTGCCCATCACAATCACCATGGAGCTTAAAAAAAAATACCAATACCAGTCTCAGAGATCTCATTTTAATCAGTGATCCTAACAATGTAGTTCCTGTCCCACTACTCCTTCCCCAGGCCACCCTTCAGGCTCTCCTAGGCAGAAAAGTAACCCTCAACCATGAAGAAAACATAGGAAATTGCTCCTGAGATCTGATGGAAGAAGTGTTGGGTCATCTGTACCAGGATCAGTTATTTATATAACTATATGGTCTCTATGCCTTCAGGGGCAGAGAAGTCCCCACCCCCCTCTCACCCTTGTCCTTGCCCTTGCTCTCAGCTCCCTCTTCCTCTTCCACTTCTGAACCAGTTAGCCTTAAAAAGCCCCAGGGATGTTGCTGAGTCCTTTGCTGCTTTCTTAAATATGGGCTAAAAATCAGGACTAGTATAAGTCAGGAGCCAACCCGGGAGTGAGGTGTGAGAGTTCATCATGGTCTGAACTCCTTACTACACAGTTGTCAGCAATCCTTGGTTTTTCTCCTTTTCTCATAGATTTTTCCCCTCTTTCACTCTCCTGCTCTTCCCCTCTCCCTCTCCTTTCCTTATTCATGCTTCTGCTTGTCACTTCTTTTTTTTTTAAAAGATTTATTTTTATTTTATTTATTTGATACAGAGAGAGAGAGAGAGCATGAGAGGGGAGAGGTTAGAGGGAGAAGCAGGCTCCCCGCAGAGCAGGGAGCCCGACGTGGGACTCAATCCTGGGACTCCAGGATCATGACCTGAGCCGAAGGCAGTTGCCCAACCAACTGAGCCACCCAGGTGCCCCTGCTTGTCACTTCTTTAACCCATACAGAAGCTCACTATGACGAGGATCACATGATGGCTGAAGGTATTCAGTCTGAATAATTCCTTGATTTTTGCGACTAATAGGGTGAAGTCATCGTGTCACTCTTCCTGGGCTTAATGTTGCAAAGCACCTATCATTACTCTTCGATAGCCACTCATAATTAGAATCTCATCAGCTCTGGAGAAAACCCTTTGCTTTAGCTGTTCATTTACAGATGCTGGAAGCCCCAATCAGGGCGTCTTTCTAAGTCTGCTTTATAACAATTAAGCTCACTGTGGTAGGAAATTAGTTCCAGCATGTTTTATGGGCAGCTACAATTTTGGTTCAAAGGAAGGAGCACGTCATCTCAACAATTCCAAAAGGGAAATATTACTGGCAGATTCTGACACATTTCCATCTCACGGCTGTGTCAGAAGCCACGGGCACCTCACATCTGTATGCTTCTTCCCATGCAGGAAGTTAATAGTGTAACAATAACGGATGTACCAGGAAGGCACGGGGGCAGAAGCTGTTCTCTTCTGGGAGTGGAATGATGTGCCCTTAGTATGATAAGCCGATTCCATCCCATTAAATCACAAATCTGTCTCCTCTCTGTGCATCCCACATGAGCGGCTGAAGAAAAATCGTGGAATTGCTAACACTTGCTGCAGCTGTCAGGAAATGATACTAATTAGTTTAATTTGCAATAACACAAGCACTTAACTCTCCAAATAATCTAAGTTAGTAAGTCAGTTTTTATATTATGACAATGTCATGTTTAAGAGACTCCGGAGCCCTGCTTTTTTGACCTTTGACACACATTTCTGATAAAGGAACACATCAAAGATGTTTTGTTTTCCTTTTCCATCATTCTTTCATCTGTTTCAGTGCAAATTACTTGATAAATGAGATGGCTTGGTAGCCTTCCATAACTGAAAAGAAGCTGAGATTGATGTCTTAAAAAAGCACACATTAGTCAAAGGATTATACTTGCAAAAAAGACACTAGATCAAGCGGATGAAACTTCTCAGATCACTAAATCTCCTAAAATTCTTGTGTTCACATTTAATTCTATCCAAATCCCCCCCCCACTTTGTCCTTTTTTGGTGATTGTCCGCCTGGCAGAGGGGAGCTCCACTTGTGAGTTTCACTTTCTCCTCTTACCAGATTCCTTTTCTCGGGCAAGGCGGCTCCCACTGTTTCTGCTCTTTCCCCTGACAAGCGAAATGTTTAATGTCTCTATCTCCTTTCTCCTTTCCATACATTTGGTATCAATAGCTCAGAAGCCAAAGAGGAAAAAGCTCTCCGAAACATATGCATACATATTAAAGGGTCTTCATCTGGGGTCTCCCGGGGTCCCTCTAATCTGGGAGTTAGCAGTTGGATGTGTTTTCCCTTTCTTTCGAGCCATATTCTTTTTTATTCCGCACGGGACCAGGGGTTTGTGGCTTCCATAAAGCCCACGCACAGTTCCAGCCCTTAATGGAATCCTCACTGGATCATCTGTTCAGGTTGGGAGAGGTGGCTCAGTGATCTGGGGTTCCTGGGCTAGCTCCCTAGGCTACCACGAGCTTTACGCAAGGGTTTGTTATTTTCATCAGAGGCTCAGTTTCTCAGGAACATTTTTATTTAAAAAAAATTAAGCCTTTTTTAGTATAAAGCTTAATCTATGTTTGTGGAGTCCGTTAAGACTTTGGAAAGAGAAGTATTGGGAATTCTATTGTTATTCAAATAGGCAAAAAGTTGTCTGGCCTCTTAGTGAAGTTTTACTGAGAGCCACCCAGATTTAAACTCAGACGGTGAGAGTGATTTTTAAAGGAAGGATTGGATATAAGTTTCCCCTTCCCCTCCCAACTATGATTCAGAGGTAAAAGTAAAACATTACTTTCTTCTGGAAGATTTAATCCTCGTCAATGAGAGCTATATTTAAGATCAAGCATCAGATGGCCAGAGACTACTGCTCTGCTTTGTCTTGCTTTTTCAGTCAATTACCGAGGAAATATGAACAAGAACAAGTTCTACAGTCTACAAACATTCAGGTCTCTTTTACAAGGGTGGGGGAATAATAGAGTTGATGTCAACTCTAAAAATTCATTCCAAAGATGGGTCAGAAACCTTTGAAATGGAGGGGGGGGGATTAAAATAGCTACTGAATAATTTCAGCATTTGCCCGTTTGGGAAATACTACCTCACAGGCATATGTATCAGTGAAGCCACGACAGTTACCATTCTGTCAATGTTTCCATCATAAATAAGCCTCAGTGTTGAAAGCTTTATAATTTGGTTATAAAAATTTGCTTTCTACTAAAATTTGACAGGATATGCAAGATCCAATTGTCCCAGGGAGAGATTGTTTTAAAAACATTTGGGAGGAATAAATAAAGAAAGATTAACATATTGTGAAATGAGAATCAGAAGTTTTATACCATATTTTTTTTAGTGGTCTAAACAGTGACATATTTAGATAAATCTTGGGCCCAAAGTAAAATTTTAGAAAGAATTCACTTATCTATTCGTAACTGCTGAATAAACATGTCTCCAGTGTCCCCCAGTATTCAGGGGCATCTTAGGGGATACTTGGTGATATAGAGAAATATAGACTATGTGAAGACTGATATATCTAGACTATGGGGACAAAGATGCTAAGGTTTCTTTCCCCCTTGCTCTCATCTGATTTTGATTTGTTTTCCATGGTCTATTTTCCCCTCAACATTTTAAGTAATTAATACCAAGAACCCATATTACTAATTGTCACTTAGCCTAAGGGTAACTCCCATAGGTTTACCAGATTTGGCTAAAATAATGTTAGTGCAGAAAAGTTAAAAAAGAAAAAAAGGGTGGGGGGAGAGAGAAAGAGAGAGAAAAGAGAAGACTGATCAGCAGGAGTCCAAGAATCTAACCTGGGTCCTGCTGCCAACTGGTTATATGACATTGATCATGTCATTTAATCTCTGTGGAGACTTTGGTTTTCTAAACCGTAAAATGTGAGTGTTGACATTTTAGTTCGCTGCTCCTATCAGCATGGTTTTGTCATTTTAGGTGGAGTGGGATGGTTTGCGGAGGCTCAGAGTTTCCTCAGAACGCTGCAATGCCTCTGGCTGAATTCATAGAGCCTGTGGCTTCCAGAATGGTTTGGGGAGGGCTTTTGCCTCCAAAGACCACATTTTACAGGGAATGCTTTGGGTTCCAGCTATACCTATGGCTGTAATGATGGGGGAGTAACAATGGCTGTGTAAACTGTGTGTTTTATGAAGCACTTTTGAATATGCAATCTTGTGGAATTCTAGCCACGCACCTAGAACATAGGTATTGGCTCTATCATTTAGTCGAGCAACTGAGATCAACCAGATTCAATAACTTGGCTAAAATAGTAAGTGCTGGGGGGATTCTAAAGCTGAATTTGGTCCTCTCTCAGCACACTTCTCCCTAATTTTAATTTCTCTGAAAATGGTTTTTAAACAAAATTAATACAACTAATTAATACGACTGATGTTTAAAGATCTACAGGCAAAAAGGACATGGTTCCGTGTGTGCACGTTTACAAGTGAACAGGTGCTTTTTAAATCCTTGTCCTGTGGCCCTGGCATTCCCCGCAGAGGCAGCAAAACATCCCTGGGCTCCACCTCTGTGCTTCGGCCCTCGTCAGCGTTCCGATGTTGGGATTGCTGTTCAGCTACAGGCCTGTTTTAATTCTAGCTGCCAGGAGTCTCCCCTTTTCTGGCTTGTACAGCCCCTTCAGAGCAGCCAAGAAATACAGAAGCTCTTAGATTCTTACAGCTGAGTAAGATTTTTGACATTATTTAGGCCCAGATTCTCATTTTTCCAGAAGAAGAAACAGAAACCCCAAAGACCTGAGAATTCCTCCTACTGGCTAGCAGGAGAGCTGGGACCAGAAGCTGGTCTCTAGCATCAGACCCACGGTCACTCCTGAGTCTCCAGGGCGGCCTTCCGTCTTCACGGGACAGTCCGATTGGACCTCTGCAGAGAGAGGCCTTGGAAGCCTATTTAAATGAGTGAATTAAGCTACTCATCGAAGGCCTCACTAGGGCACCTGAGACAGGCAGGTTGACGCTGTCTCTACTCCTCAGTGTTGCACACATCACCTGCATTCATCCTTCCAAGAAGCTATTTTCCCTCGCGTCATTTGCCTTCTCCCCCCCATTTCTACACTTTTCCGTTTCCTTCCATCCTACTCCCAGCACATATACATACGTGACATAATGACCACATACCAACATGTGCAAATCTTACTTAGTTCTTTAAGCTTTTATACATATAATTCTCAACGCTCTGATCTCTAAAACACGAAAGAAATTCAACCTTTAATTCAAAACAGCTGATTTAGGGTTCTTCGTGTTCAGAGCAAATTAAAAAAGCTCTCTGTTTTCATCTATCATATCCAAACTGACAAAAAAGATGTTACATGACTCGCTCGGATTGCAGTAGGACAGAGTAGGGAATGGAAGAGAGGAAGAGGGGAGGGGAACGGAGACCTACTGCTTTTTTAAAGGCATGAAGCAGCAATACCATCTAGAATGCAAGAAGGGTCTCAATAATTCTGGTCAAATATCCAAGGTCTCGACTTTAGAAAGAAATAAAAAAGAACAATGCATTCCCTTACCAGAAATATTCAGCAGTTTTGCATCATAAATCAGTTGTTTGAAACCAAAAAAACCTAGCTATTATCCTCTCTTATTACACAGCAACCACAATAGTGTAGTAAAACTGACATTTTGGTCTTCTCCGGGGGGCGAGGCCAGACCTGCTGGGAACGGTACCCGCAGGGGACAACATTCTGGTTTTGCTTCTTAAATCCATTATTATTCAGAACCTGCCATAATCCAGATAACATCCTTCGTTCCTAAGAGGTATCACTTGCCTTTGTGATTTTTGTCTACACTTCAATAAACAGAATTCAAAGATTCTGAGGAATTAAAGACGGTCTTGGAACCAGGCAAGCAAATTGCAGACAAGGAGCGAGGAGCTGATTACACAGACTCATCCGAATGCAGGGCAGCTGGGCGGCGGCACGCATGTAACATACGAAATGGCCACACTACGGAGGCCTTCACATCCTGGAGTCCCTGACTGGGCCCGCGTTCACCAAACTCTTCCTGGGAAAACAACATGAAGATGGTGACAATTTGAAGGGACACCGTTCTTTTATTGCCTTTACTTGGGAATCTAGTTGCCCCCAAGGAAATTTACCAGAATGGGGGCCCCTGGCAATTGGAAACATATAGCCCATAACAAAAAAAATAAAGGTTGGCTTCCGATGGCTTGTGGGGCTGTGGGAAGAGTGTGCTATGTGTCTCTATGTGACGAAAATCCAGTTTGGGTCACCCGGTTATTCCTGACATGTACAATATTTGCAATTAAGTAACTTAACGGGGCCCGCTTCTTCCAGAGCAAAAGCCACTTTGCATATTGAGGTACACAGGTGATCTCTGTCACTCTTCCCCCTTTTACAAAGACCAGCTTCAAGGCTAAATGTGTTTGTTCAAAATGCCTCCTTCTCTCAAGTCACCAGGGCTGCTCACTGTAACCAGTAATTTCGAAACAATAAGAACACTTTTCAGTAGAATTATAATGTGGTTGTCTGATACCCAGAATGCCCCCTTGTCAAAGCTTCACTTATAATCAACATGAGAAATGCAGAGTGAGCTGGCAGTGGCCTTGGAGAAAGGAGTGGGTGGAAGGGGGAGTCTGTGCCACATCAGTGCCTGTCTGACGGAACTTTATTTTTTCCCCCTTGAACACATCAATACAGAATTATCCCAATCTAGGCACACCCGCTCCCCACCCCCAACTTCGACTGCTGTCACCTTTCCTGGCACATGAAATCAGTAACAGATGTGCCAGGCTTTGAGTAAGAAAACAGAGATCATTGGGTGCTTTGTAATGTGCCCCAAACTAATCCTAGAGCTTATGTACGATTAAATTAAACTGTCTGGATTCACGCTTCAACAAAGTCCAACACTTTGGAAAATTCTATCTCTTGGTTTTATAGGTAAAATTGAAAAATGTCCCTTGAAAGAATTCGCCAATGCTAGATTTACTCTGTATCTCCTAGTACTGATTAAAACTCCTATTACTGGTGAGTTACTGTTTCTTTCAGCGGAGAATATACAAAGATGGGATGGAGGCACTCAAATTCTTATCTTCAGAGGAATGAAGGCTGTTGGGATGTTTTTTAAGTGACTTCCATTGGAAACTTTGCTTAGATTAGAAGAGGCCAATTTCGGGGAGAAGCTGGAAGCTGTCAGCAGGTGTTAGGTTTCTCTTGCACAACAACAGAGTTTACTCCCACCTGGAGTGCGACATGCAGGTCTGGTCACTGCCTCTCAAGAACTACAACACAGACTGTGAGTGTATCCATAGAGAAATACGGGAAAAATGATCCCGGGCTTTAAGGGGTTTCTTTGCTGAGACGAGACTATAAAAGGAACACATTTCTCTCTGGAAAGATGAAAGCTGATCAAAGTGAAATCATGAAAGGTGTCAATACCCATTTATCTAAACTCAGATTACCAGATCTGTAGGGAGAATGAGTTTAGATCAAGTAAAAAGCAGCTCAGGTTTCCTACTATTCTTGAAAACCTTGTCACCCCATGTATTTGAGAAGCTAGATTATTCAGAGTTGAGATGGGATTGCAGATGTCAATTTCTAGTTGGTTTTGAAGGGAGAATGGAGCTACCTAGGAATGTCTTCGTAATTTTCTTCTGTGAGCTTGCAAGGATGACAAGAGCCTCTGACACTCCTACCTACTGGAGCTGTGTGGAAGGTCTGACCCAGGAAGGTACTGTCTTTGTTCCTACGACTTCGAGGAGGGGGAAGGACGAGTTGTAAAACTTTATTGACCTTGCAGGCTACAGGAGTAGGGAAACTGTAGCCAGGAGGCTTTGGGGGCTAACTTTTTCTAGCAGAAATCAAACTAGTCATGATACATCATTTATCACAGTGTTATTACAACGGCTATAGTTATCTCCCTTACAAAAAGAACAATGCCCAGGTCTGAAAAATCTCGCTAATAATAACTTCTATATAAATATAAGAATTGTAGGGAAATGCATTTTATGGAATGGATAAATAGAAGCTAAAATAAAATAAAAGCTGTGGTGCCATTTTCTTCGCTTTAGTCACTGGAAGCCTATGGATCATTACTGCCAATTAAAAACAACAAAGTTTAAAGGTACATTGTAAGGTTTATTCAAGAATAGCATGAGCCTTGGCCTTTGGATGTCATTTAGGGTGTTTTGCAAACTGGATAGTCACAGCTTTAGGTCCAAGAGGGCCCAGAGCCAGTAATTTCAAATGCCTCCTCTAGGGAGTGCTTTGACTAACTGCCACCACCATTGTGGGACGAGGCAGGTGCTGCCAAGAGGGGGTTCAGTGAGCCCTCAGGGCTCTCTGACCAGTTCCTGGGCTTCTAGGGACCGGGAAAAGTTGATCACGTAGTTTCTTCACGGCCTCCCCTTCTTGAGGTCCCACTGGTGTATGATACCAAGACAGACCCCAGGACTGGCCATTGTCGCTTATAGCACCTCACAGGCCGGGGGAGGGGAGGCATGGAGAAGGAAAACCAAAATGTTTTAATGACTTGTTTAGTTCCTAAAAGAGCCTGATGCCTGATTCTTCCCCTGAAAGACAGCCTTCATCACAGGCCCACTAGGAGTAAATAAGGAGAACAGAAAAGTGCTGGGAGATTAGGACGTCAAGCCCTATGTCCCCCTTTCCCCCGTGACCCTTAGAGGGGAAATGGAAGTATCCTTCAAACCAGGAAAGCCAAAGAAAGTATGTTAGTTCTCCCTTCGGATCTGACCTTGGTGCTCTTAGCATCTGGAGTATAAGCACTCCTACCCAGGGCCCCCTGCACCAAGGATTCTCGTCCATGAGGATGGTGGTGGTGGCTCTGAATGTCTTCTCTTAAGAAAGCCACACAAGTTGGTTTCAGCAGGACTAGGGCCCTCGGTCCCCGTGACCCTCGAACTCCCGCCCCAATTCACATCTCCATCCCCTTGGGCCGCTTCTCCGCGGAGCGGATGTTGGATCCTGAGGCCTCCCTGGACAACAGTTGGGAATGAGGGGGAGGAAAGAGTCCATTAAGAGGTTTCTTCTTCTTCTGCCTTTTTTTTCCCTAAATGTTAACTAAAAGTACCTTATCTCTGCCGCTGCCCTAACTACCTCACTAATTCTGGTAGCAAAGTCATGCTGTTAACGAAATAGCTGATTTAAACAAAGCAGGAGTATTTTTAGAACAATAAAAAAACCTATTCATGATATCTAATTATGCAAACTGTGAACAAGAAGATGCTAGTCTTGCATTAGCTGAGACTTGACTCCTGTTATAATTTGCTCTTTTTTCGCAGCAGAAAGCGGTTCTTTTTTGTCGCTTTCCTGCCTCCGCGTGGCTCGGCACTCTTGGCAGATGCAGAGCAGGTCACCGCAAAGTGCGGCTGGTGAGGCGGTAGACGGCAGTTAGGGAGCGCGGCACGATAATGTATTGTCATGCAGATTACGGTGGTTTGCTGCCGCATGATTCACAGATATGATTGCATCTAATTTCAGAAATAAGTGGAACCGTCTGCTCTTTTGTGTTAGCTGAAAAGCTGTTCGATGGCATTCAAATGACTGCTGCCTTTGCCACCTAGAAAGAGAGAAAAGAAACCCACCCATCGCACAGCAGTGACTTTCCTCATTGTACCCCTCAAATTCAGCACCATATTGGTTTCTATAAGAATCCGCGTTCTTCTTCTCTTTCTTCCAAGAAACCGTATGGCCCGATGTTTTGGGGAGTGGATATATTTTATTTTATTAGATTTTCTCGTCTCTTCCTCTTGGAGCAGGACCATGCTAACTGTTCGTTTTCCTCACTCTCTTCCTGTGGTTCTGTAACAATGTTCTGACTCGGAAGAAAACCTCTCCGTGTAAACCCTTCTGTGAGGACTTCCTGAGAAATGACTCAGCATCTCCAAACGTGGCCACTTTCCTGAGACATGTGGGTAATGTGAGACTTTGCCACCGAGCAATAATGATCCCTCTGATTATTAATCGGGTCTCTTTAGGTTGTTGACTCCTATCAGTTGATAGGGTTTGGTGTTGCTTTCCGGCACCCTGGCCTCTACTTTCAAGGGAGGCGGTTCTTCAGAAGCGGACGAATCAGGCACACACTCTTTTCCTTCTCTTTGACCACACACAGTCCTCGTCCCTTTATGAAATCAGCCTCCCCGTTTGAGTTTGCATCCCCCTAATTATGTGCTTTCTTAAATGTTTGTTTTCCGTTGCTCTAACTTGGGTTTTGCATATCACTCTAAAAAAGCCCACAGAAACAAGTTAACTATACTTTTCATTCCAAAGAGAAATTAAACCTAGGTAACAAACCCTTTGGCAGGAAAACAGTGGGATTTCCCAATGAGCCACATGAACGCAGAGGATTTGGGAAGCCAGCAGTCACTTGGGACCCACAGAGCATAGAGGTTAACGTCAGGGAACATCTACCAAAGGTCTGGGAAGGGGCCTTCCACCATTTAACGCTGACAATTTTGTTCAGATTCCACAAGGAGACCAATCACAGGCATTTTTCACCCCCCTCTCATTTCACACAGAAAAAGTCAACCCTGAGTATCAGCATTAAGATTAAGGATATGAACCCAGAGGGGGGAAATTTTTACCCAGAGGCACCTCCTTCTGGCTGACTTACTCATTCCTCAGAGAGGCTAGCCCTATTTCCCCAAGCTGGAGGGGTTTTGACAGTTTTCTAATTTGACCTACAATAAATGTAAAACTATGTAACAATGAGGTATCCCAGGTTAGAATTATTTTATGTGTATGTAAATAGACTCTATTTTCTCTTATGATCTTTAGACATTATCCCCTATTTGGTCCTTAAAAGTCTACCCAAGTGGCATTTTATCTGCACAGATGAGAGTATATGATACTAGCATTCATGTAAAATTCTACCCGTTTTTTTGGGGATGCCAATGTTCACGCAGTGAATTCCAGAACTGTCTGATGCGTGGGTCATTCGTAATCTATCTTTACTGGTCTTCAAAGCAAAGAGCAAAAGAGCTGAAGCTGTTCAGGTACAGTTGGAACATTTAGTAAGATGTCGTAGGAGATTTATTCTCCAACACAGTGATGGTCAGAAAGCGCCTGGCAGGCATCCCGAGTGTCCAAGACAGAAGGACAAGTACCCCTCCACACCTACACACTCGGGTCTTTACTATGGAAAGAGCATAATTAGTAATTATCCCATTGGCCTGTAGCTCTAGGTGGAGAAGCAGCTCATTAGGAAACACAAACCTCTCGAAGAGCAGAGGATTTGGTTTCCTCTATATTTTTAAACTAATTTTAAGATTTAAATGTTTTATTCTCACGATTAACCATCTCCTTCAAAGGAAAACACCACAACCTAGAAGTACATGGAGAAGGATAGAACTCCCACAAAATACCTTTCTCACCTTCACTTTGTAGATCTGCCCAGCTTGAGATGGAAAGCCAGAAGAAAAGCAATATGGCGGGGAGTGGGGCTAGGAATAAGTTCCCATATTAGTTACCGTATAGGAATTAACATAAAATATAAGTTTAATTCCACTAAGAAAGCTCTTTCTTAGTGGAATAGTTAGAATAAGTTAAGCTCTTTCGGTAGACACACCAAATGTTAATAGAATAAGTTAATAGAATAAGTTAAGCTCTTTCGGTAGACACACCAAAAATGTATTCTTTATTAACCCGGTCATACAGCCTTACTATGATGCAGAGATGAGATCAAGAAGGTAAATAGGACAAGATGCCAAATCCACAGATACCAGAATGCCTTCAACTGGAACTAAGAAATTTAGGTTCCCTCGTAGCACCAGTTACCTAGGGAAAGCCTCAGTTGTACCATCTGTAAAATGAGGAGTTACCCTACTGTTCTTCACAAAGATACAAAAATCCCGAAGTATCTCTAAAAGTACTTAAAAATAAATAGTATTTTAACCTACTCTACACCACTGGGCCCAGGGCACACAGCTGGGATTTAAAAGTGGAAGGGACATCAAGAAGGTGATTCTAGCGAGACAAGGGTCTGCGAATTCATGGCAACCCTGAGAGGAATGCCAGCGACGGTATCAGTTACACCCCGGGGGGAGGGGGCACCATGTCACCTACCGGCATTAAAATGCCCGAGTTACAGAGGGCAGGGGACACTCTCCACAGAAAACTCAGAGCAAGAGGGAGGGCGGGTGTGTGGCTGTCTCCTTCTTGCTGCGTGTAGGGGCGGCCTTCTTACTGGCATGGTCTGCCTGTGGAAGAGCATCCTTGTGTGCACAGAGGTCTCATACTCCAGACACAGGAGAGGAGCAACTCGACCCTTAGTGGAGTTCTGAGTCCATGCGCCATATTGCTAACTGGTCTGCAGAAGCCTCCCGAGTTGACAGTATCCTGCCTCTTCCTGTGCCGGGCTTAGACCGCCCGCCAGCCTTACTCAAGGGCAAGACACCATACTTCCCTGTCATTGTTTTTGAGTAATGAATGGGCAATTACCAAACTCTTCTGGAAACTCCTGTCTTCTCAGAGCCCTAATGGAGCATTTGATTCCCAGTATTGGGAAGGCAAATAGCAGTGAGGGTGCCCACATATTTCAAAGGCTCTAGAAGTTATGTTGCACAACATAAACCACCGCAAGTTAAATGACCTTCTGAAAGGATACTGCTGGGATATTTTTCATCACTTTTACAATATTTTTTTCCTCGCTGTCATTTAAAATAGATCCTTGGAAACTTGAAACTAAAATCTGTTTCCCTACCAAAAGTTTTCCTTTCAGCATGCATAAGCGCGCGCACACACACACACACACACACACACACAACTGCTTTGTTATTTTAGGATCACTCATGGACTGGTGGCACTGATTTTTTTTTTTAATCAGAAAAACACATAAAAGCTTTTTCTCCACATATTTTTCCCACACACGCTGTGTCTCACAATGGTAAATTAAAGCCATGTAGACAAGAGACACATCCTCACTTACTATATAGAAGCAAGGGTGATGGGCATCGCCATCTTTTCCACCTAAGTATCTGTTAGAATTATTTTATGGGGGGGAATTTCTTTAAAGATTTAATTTTTTAAACCAAACATATCAAAATAATCGTATTAGGTGCAAGGTTTATGTAATCCTTAGAGTCAGAGCTCCAAGCAAAAACAACCTTCATGCTCTTTGCATTAGAAGGCCGGCAAGTAAATCTGATTTTCATAATAGCTTGGATTCACATACATGTTAGTGAAAGCCTATGAAAATATGCTTTGTATTAGCTCTGCTAACTTTATATCCAGTTTTTCTTTTAAAAATTTAATTGCATTTCCCATTGTTTCTATTGCATTCTTATAACACAATTTGTGTTCCCTTTGGTAGCTAAAATTACACCTGTAACTGTCCAAAACTATTAGTAAAGTCAGCTTAGCCTGTGGGATAAAGTATCTGTCTTGTATTTCAGACAGATTGTGTTCCAACACCATTGTGGTCAGATTTTTATTAAAAATTCTTCATATTTCTTTTCTCTTGGTGCCAAACAGATCGCTGCATTTTCAACACTTAATCATCCTCATCATCTAAAAATATTTCCACATTAAACGAAAATATTTAAACTTCTTTTTGATGCAGCAAAACTTAGAACACTGTACGAAGTCTGGTTTTCATAAAGTTTTGTAAAAGCTTAGTGTGCATATAGAAGCGACTCTATTGTAAATAACTGTCAAGGTCAAGTCCAGAAGAAATGCAATGGTGGCAACCCAATGGTTCTTTCTCTGAGATTTCAGATGGGCTACTTCAGCAAGGAAGTTTGTTCCCTTTTCTGAGCAATCTCTTTGAAAAGCTAGCACTGCTGATGTAAAGTTACGGCTTCCCTCATTGGAGACACCTTCCTCAAAGTTACTGAATGTTTCAAACTCATTCACTTGAGGTGGGGGGAGTGCTCCCGTTCCCAAAAGGCCCCAGGCAAATCCATAAGTACTTGCTGCTGTAACAGTAAAGGTCCAATTGGTAAAACAGAAACCTCTCTGAGCCTTTGAAAATAAGAATTTTTGTGTATGGTGTAAGAGAATGGTCAAGTTTCATTCTTCTACATATACCTGTCCGGTTTTCCCAGCACCATTTATTGAAGAGACTAAAGATAAACTCGAAATGGATAAAAGACCTCAACATGAGGCAGGAATCTATCAAAACCCTAGAGAAGAACATAGGCAGTAACCTCTATGACATTAGCCACAGCAACATCTTTCAGGACATGTCTCCAAAGGCAAAGGAAACAAAA
>CM052810.1:142661289-142787045 GCA_028533885.1 Nasua narica
ACCCCAGAGTTCATAGCAGCAATGGCCACAATAGCCAAACTGTGGAAAGAACCAAAATGCCCTTCAACAGATGAGTGGATAAGGAAGATGTAGTACATCTATACAATGGAATATTATGCCTCCATCAGAAAGGATGAATATCCAACTTTTGTATCAACATGGACAGGACTAGAAGAGATTATGCGGAGTGAAATAAGTCAAGCAGAGAGAGTCAATTATCTTATGGTCTCACTTACGTGTGGAGTATAAAGAAAATCATGGAGGGCATTGTGAGAAGGAAGGGAAGGGTGAATGGGGGAAAATCGGAGGGGGTGATGAACCAGAAGAGACTGTGGACTCTGAGCAACAAACTGAGGGTTTTGGAAGGGAAGGGGTGGGGGGTTGGGTGAGCCTGGTGGTGGATATTGACTAGGGCACATATTGCATGGAGCACTGGGTGTGGTGCATGAACAATCAATCTTGTAACGCTAAAAAATTAAAATAAACATATTTGGGGAGAAAAAAAGAAAAATAAATAAAATAAGAATTTTAATACAGTGGATTGGTTCCTGTTGCAACACTGGAAAGCTAGGTAACCCGAGATTAACAAGAGTGGGGGGCCATGGGCTCTCCTAGATTGGAGGGATGAGGAGGAGGTGAAGTTTGGGCCAGGCAGGAGACAGGCAATACCACATGAGGCAGAAAGGGAGGGGACAGCATGGCTCCTAGACCAGAGCTAGAAGGTCTGCCCTTGAGCATTTTAGAGCCTCTGAGGTCTCCTCCAGTTGTGAGCTCCCCACTCCCCTGCTATGAATGGAGGAATGCTGGGGGCTACAGGGAGGTACAGGTGAAGCCAAGAGGAACTATTTGAGATAAAGGGGATGGAGCTTGAACACAGGGACAAGGATATCTACATGTGTGCACGGAAGGTCACAACAAGTGAGTGGCAGGCCAGAGCCTAGGCCAAAGCATGGGGGGTGGCGCAAGGGGTTGGAGACCAGGGTGAGTTCTACTCATGCCACCATCGCCCAGGAGGCCAAGAAGCCTCCAACTAGCCTTCAAAGGTGACATGCAGGTATAATTGTGAGGCAGGAAGATAGAATGTGTTTTATGTATCAATTTGTTAGATTGCTTTATAACTCTTAAATATTGAGGCATAGGGACATATGGTATGGGGACCTCCATTTGACCTTTCTCTTAGGCTTTGTGGATAGGAGAGATAGACCTGGGAGGGGAAGAAATACCTTTCCTCTCACCCTACAATGTCCCACCAGTGCCTGTTACTGTGGAACCTGATGACACAGGCCTCTAAAATCCCAGCAGAGCAGAGGAGAGCGAGAAAGAGCTCTGAGAGCAAATGGGCTCAGGGCTGGGACACCCTCCTTTTGCAGGCTGAGGGCCTCTGAGCTCCCCAGGCCAAAACCGTATGTCCCTTGTGTGCTAGGTTATAAATCTACTATTTAAAGCTAGTCTTAAGTGGATGTCCCACTCAGTTTTTTTTTTTTTTCCTTACCCAGCTTTTTCTCTTCCTTCCTTCTTCCCAAACTCCATTAAAATGCAAAAACTCCTTCGATGGCAGATTAAACCTCTAGCACTTTAGTGTAAATGTTTCTGTTAAATATTTTTTCTGGGTCTGGAAAGCTTGAGGGAAACATGCTGTCTAGGAAGAGATAGGAGGGAATAGAATGGCCATCTGGTGGCTTTCTGCAAGTCATATTGTAAACTCTGCAAATTGTAAGATACAAATAATCAATGACAATAGCAACCCTGGGGAGGAAGTGGTAGCACGCGTAAAATCAAGCCGAACTTCAGACTGGACTGAGCAAAGGTAAGCAACATCTCTATTCCTCAGTGTCTTCATCTGCACAATAGGGATGATGATAATAAAACAACTTTTCAGGATTAGAGGGAAGTTACAGGAAGTGTATAAAGCGCTTAGCACAGTGCTTGTCTAACACTTAGCAATCACTCAGTTAATGCCTCCTGTTCAGATTTTGCTGTAGGCTGAATGATGGCCCCTTGACGATACCCATGTCCACAGCCTCTGAAACCCATGAATATGCTACTTTATATGGTAAAAGGAATTTTGCAGATGTGATTAAGTTCAGTTCATCTTGAGATGGGAGGTTATGCTGGATTACCCAGGTAGGTGCAAAGTAATCACTGTAACCTTATAAGAGGAACACAGAAGCATTGGAGTTAGTAGTGGCAGATGTGACAGCAGAAGCCAGAGGTCACAGTGAAGCAAGGAGGGAGCCACGGGCCAAAGAATGCAGACAGTTTCTAGAAGCCGAAGAGGCCCGAAAACTGATCCTCCCCTGAAGCCTCCAGGAGGAACAGATCCCCGCTGACACCATGATTTTAGACTCTGGTCTCCAGACTGCAAGAGAGTACATCTGTGTTGTGGTAAGTCACTAAGTGTGTAGTAATTTATCACAGCAGCAGCAGGATACTAATAGACACGATTATCTAAGATGGTCTGGACACAGATGCATAAAGGACTTAGAAAGGCATTTGGGAAGAGAGAAAAGTCAGCTGATTTTATTTTTAACTTCTAAATCTAGGAACAAATTAAGGATGGCAGAAAGAGAGAGAGAGAAACTTATGCAGTACAACATCCAGCATGGCAAAGAATTTTCTTATTCACAGGTGTTCAAGAGCTTGGACATTCTCTGATAACATTACTCGGTTGTAGGGGATTTAGGGTGAGATCCAGCTTTCTTTTCTCAGTGGCTAGTTTTTGGTATGAACAACTTCTGCTTGTCTGTGGGTACCCTCTATGGAGGTACAAAGGAGCGATGAGGAGCAGGAGTTTCGCAGCTAGGGGAGAAAGATCTCAGAAGCCTGCTAGCTCACGCTGGCTGAAATATTTCACAAATTTTGTGGTGGTAGACAGAAACATTTTATAATTTGATTTCCCCCCCCCTTTATTTTATTCTTCTTTGGAATTTAAAGCTTCTTAGCCTTAATTCAGTATCCATCTAGCAATCATGTATTAAACACCCACTCTGAACCCTGTGCTGGGTAAAGTACAAGGGAGACAGAGATGAATGACAGAGGAGATCTTTCGCAGGAGGAGAAAGCTTATGGTCCAGGGCACGAGGCAGATGAGTCACAGGTAATTACAATAAAATGTGATATGAAGTACAATATATAAATGAACTGAGTGCTCACATAGCTAATTCAAGAAGTCAAGAAAAAATTCTTTTTTTTTCAAGAAATAATTCTGAGTGGAAGCACTTTATCCAGGGTTTAAAGGATGAATGGAAATTGACCAAGTGGAAAATGCTAGGCAGAGTAACAAGGTCTCAAAAGGCATGATGCATTCAAGGAAGAGTTAGAATTAAAGGTGAAGCAGGGAGAGAGGGAAGATAAAAATGGGGAACTAGTAGGGATCAGACTATGAAAGGTCTCATGCGCCATAGCCTGGAGGCTAGATAGTGTAAAGCAGAAATAGAAGGGGCTGAGAAGTAGTTGGGTTTATGTGTGACTCTCGGCTCTGATTTTGCCAACTATTAGCTGCGGGATAGTGGGCAAATTATTTCACCTCAGTTTCTTCATTTCTAAAAGACAAATGGCAAATGAAATGGGAAAATGGAAACATCCAGATTTTTAAATCATTCCTCTATGTTCCCTACCCTTTCCCCCAGTTACTGCACTCTCTCATGGTTTCCTTCCCTACACCCACACCTCTGAAATAGCTCCTTTGAAGAGAAACTCTTCTTCATTTACCCTGGTCTGAGCATGCCATCTCTTTCCTGGATACTGACCGAAGCAGTCCACAAAGTATGTGACCACATGATAGGTTCTCAGTACATCTAGATCCCTTCCCTCCTTCCCTTAAGGATCTTGGGCTGCATTTTGAATGTTACTGGGAACTCCTGAGCTTCTTTATGCAAGAGAATGGCTTGACTTAGTTTGCTGTTTGGAAAGATGAATCTGATGAGCAGTCAAAAGGACCTCCAGATGGGAGAAGGAGAAGGCAGTGACCTAATCACTGGGCCCCAACCTGAAGACCTTCCTGGGGAGACTCTGAGGCTGTGACAGGTGACTAGTCACAGTGTGGAGGAAGAAGAGTGGCTTGAAAGAATGATAGACAACTTCACTCTTAGTTAAAAATGGGAATCAAAAAGAGGAGGAGGAGGAGGAAGGAAGAAATACACAGGCAGAAAATCTGAAGGTGCAGATGAGGGATAACTTCCCTTCTCTCACCTTCTGTTCATGAGAAGAGGAAAATGAGGGGAGGAAGTGGGAAGAAAACAAGTAGATAACAACAAACTCAAGGAATCGCTGTGAGGGAGTGTGGAGGGCCCTGAGGGGTATGGCCCTGGTCCTTGCATGTGAATGTCTCCCTCATTTCTCTGTACTGAGGAGAATTAAACTACACAGCCAGCCCAGTCTTCTCTCCTGAGATTCAGCCACATACTAAACACTTCCACTCAGATGTCTCAAAGGAAGCTCAAACTGCAAATGTCCCACCTGAACCCAAAATGTATCCCCCAAACCCGGTCCATCTTCTGTGTTCCTCTTCCCAGCATGGTCAACAGCAGGAACATCCAACTGGGTGTCCAGGTCAGAAACACAGGGACTCTTTTTGACACTCCACACCACCATCCATCCCCACCTGTCAATGTCTGAGTTATCTTGATTCTGTCTCCTCTTCTCACTCCTCTCCGCCCCTCCTTCCATATCTTAGTTCTGGTCTCCAGAGTCTCTTCATGCGACCCTTGCCATAACCTCCAACCACTATCTTCACTTTGCTCCTTCTGAGTCCATTCTCTACATTGCTGTCAGAATGATCCATTTAAAAGGCCAACGGGATTACCTGTTTTTTGAGTGTTGAGTTTGAGGAGTTCTTTATAGATCTTAGATATCAGACCTTTATCTGAAGAAATTAAAAATAGAGCTACCCTATAACCTTGCCATTGCACTACTGGGTATTTACCCCAAAGATACAGATGTAGTGAAAATATGGGCCACATGTACCCCAATGTTCATAGCAGCAATGGCCACAATTGCCAAACTGTGGAAAGAGCCAAGATGCCCTTCAACAGATGAATGATGGATAAAGAAGATATGGTCCATATATACAATGGAATATTATGCCTCCATCAGAAAGGATGACTACCCAACTTTTGTATCAACATGGACAGGACTGGAAGAGATTATGTTGAGTGAAATAAGTCAAGCAGAGAAAGTCCATTATCATATGGTTTCACTTACGTGTGGAGCATAAGGAAAAATATGGAGGACATTGGGAGAAGGACAGGAAGGGTGAATTGGGAGAAATCAGAGGGAGAGACGAAACATGAGAGACTGTGGATTCTGAGAAACAAACTGAGATTTTTGAAGGGGAAGGGGGTGGGGGGTTGGGCGAGCCTGGTGGTGGGTATTGAGGAGGGCATGTATTGCATGGAGCACTGGGTGTGGTGCATGAACAATGAATCTTGGAACACTGAAAAAATTAAATTAAATTAAAAAATAAAAAAAAACAAGAGGCCAACAGGAGCATTTCATTCCTCAATGAACACCTCGATGACTCCCTGTGCCTGTTGTCCTGGTCTAAAGACCAGACTCTTAGTGCCAACAAAAGTTGGCCTCCTAAAATAATAAAAGTGGAGGCTCTACTGCCAAATTGCTGGGTTTATATACTAGCTCCTCGCTCTCTATACTTGTGATCTTGTGGCCTTGATTTCCTTATCTCGAAAACAGGGATACATAAAGGTAGCTCCTTGGCCGGGTTGCTGTGAGATGCTTGGCACACCTTATACACTCAATGAGTGTCAGCTGTTATGTCTCTAGCATCATTTCTCTCCTTTTGCCCCTTTCTTCCTTCTGCGGGAATCACACCGAACTCTTTTCTGCTTTCTCAACTGACTCTTTGTGCATCCAGTGCCTTCCACATGCACACCCACGGCTTCCCCCTACACTTTTATTCTTAAGGACTTGTGTACATCTTTCCTACCTGCTTCCAGACTCAAAGTTCTCCTAGAAGATCCCCCCTTCCTTCCCTAGTACACACTCAGCCCTTATTAAATGATTAATGGTGATATGAATGAATAGTATTTATCACGCTTTATGGAGCTTGCTTTTTTCAATTTTCCTCACTGTAAGTCACAATGGGTATGAAAGTTATCTTGTTCACCACTTAACGCCCTGGTATCTGGTAGCAATAATGGTGCATAGTAGGAGTTCAGCAAGTATCTACTGAAGGGACAAATACATTTGCCATCCTAGGTAAGTACTGACTTTTGAAATCTACTTATACACTCAAATGGATCTATCATGCAGCATAAAATTCAGCAAATTTTGCCAAGTTACGTTAGAGGATCTTTAAAAAAATGTCATGTTCCCTCTGAGTCTTTTACTCTTCCAATACTCATCCTTTAAGTATTAGATGTGTTAGATAATTTTGAACTCTGGAGATTTATTTACTTTGTATCATGTGGCAAAATGCTTTTTGGTGAACTTTAGACATTCTCACTGATCCTGCCAATGGAGTAGACTACATCAGGTTTTTGTAGGTATGCAAAAATTCTGTTAAAAACAAGGCATCAGTCCAACTATTTTATAGTTTCAAGTAAACAAAAATATCTCAATAATTCCCTGGCCTTTCATCATTTTCTTTTTTAATATTAGCAAAACTGCTTTCCAACCAAAGGCCACTTTCGCTTTTTAGACAGCATATCTTTCATTGAATTATATTAAAACATCAATTAACTGTAATCCAAACATTCCATTATCTAAGGTTTACCTTTTGCTTTATGCTTGAAAGAGTTGAAAGACAAAGAAACAGGGCATTTTTAGTAAAAACAACATTAAAACATTTGCAGCATACAGTTAGGGGCAAATGCATATTAATGCAATAAAATAAACTTAAAATTTAAAAAATTTATTTTTAGAAATCATGATTAAGCAATACACCAAGTCACCAAAGATTCAGTTCCTTTCCTCCACTCTATTTGAAATGGAGAAAAATGGAATCATTCATTCGGATGTTTCACTAAGAATTGAAACAAAAAGCATTGCTGGTTCGATCCTTCGTTAAACAGAAAACTTGATTTTACTTGAACTTCCCTATCTTGGTGAATCCTGTGCTTCTATTTTTTTACTATTACTTTTAGTGACATCTTTTTTTAAAATATTTTATTTATTTATTTGACAGAGAGAGAGAGAGAGATCACAAGTAGGCAGAGAGGCAGGCAGAGAGAGAGAGGGGGAAGCAGGCTCCCCACTGAGCAGAGAGCCCGATGTGGGGCTCCATCCCAGGACCCTGAGACCATGACCTGAGCCGAAGGCAGAGGCTTTAACCCACTGAGCCACCCAGGCACCCCAACTTTTAGTGACATCTTAATAAACAAATGCTTTTGATGGACTCTAAGATACCTGTTCCTGGAGAAATAAACGAATAAATAAACGAATAGACAAAGAATATATATTAAGCTGGATCTGACTCCTTCAGTAAGACATTTATCTGACTCAGTCCAATTCTGTAAATTTTATAAACATGAGGGAAATAAGTGACACTAAACCAAGATGTTTGGGAGACGGATGGAGAGGGAAATAACTCAAAACCCTGAAAATAAAGCTATTAAATATTACAAGTGCATCCATGCCTTGCTAAACTCATTTTTCAGGACAGAAAAGCAGATTGTGGAATTATTCACGCCAAAGTAACCCTTGCCTAATTTAATCACCGAACTAGGTTTCCTAATATGGATATTTTTGTAGACTTCAATTTGTTACATAGCTAACTTATTTTCTAATAGACTATGTTGGTAATAAGAAAATGAATTACACGCTCTTGGCAGAGAGATGACAAGTTAGATCTGAATTTATCCCACACAAACTTGGTACCCCCTTTTAAATTCAATAAGCTTGGGATACCTCTATAATATATCAGATCTGGATGCCAATTATAAACAGATGGTAAGCCTCCAAACCCTGAGCACCGCATCGAGGACGGGCCTCATCACGCTTTTATCAGGAACTGTCCACAGGCACGCATGGTCCAGTAAATTTTGCAGAAAGACCACTCAGCTTCCTCTTTTGGACCTTCTAAATGCATAAATCCAGTTGGCTTAGCACAAGTAGAACCTAACACCCCAGGAAATTTAACACTCTCTGGAGAGGACAGTGACTCTCATGAAGAGTCCCCCATTGGCTCTGAATGATGAAATTGAGAAACAATGAAATGGGGTGTCTGATTCCGAAAAGACCATAGGCCTTTCATTATCCACGGTCTCCAAACATGAACCAGGAGAAATATCGATGCAAAAAAAAAAAAAAAAAGCAACAGTTACTATTTCATCAACTCTCCATTCACAGCAGGGACTTATTCGAAACTAATAATGCCTTTCTATGACAGGAAACCTAATTATGAAGGGCATTAAACACCAAGAGATCGCCACCCTTCACACTGGCTGCAGATCGTTTGTCTCACTTGTCAAACATAAGTTCATTTTTGACACTGATTTCTTACATTTCTGCTGACTTGGCAATCCGCAGCCACTTCTCACAAGCTCTGTAATATCTTAAAGACTTCACAGCTAAGCAGTCAGAAAGGATTTGGGGTTTAATTCAGCTCGCTGACCTGTTTAAGAGAATAACGGAAATAAAACAATTTTCAGCTAAAGGCCTGAGAAGGCCTCTCTCCTTCTGAAAGACTCTTTGTATCAATGCCATGAATCAAATGGTTTGTCTAAGTGGTTATTCTGTACCACCAGTGAAGGCCCGGCAATGTGGCAGTGAATCACATTTAATAACTTGCGGTTAGCTGTCATGAACACTTAATTTGATGTTGAACACAAACCCTGCAGGGGCAGAGGGGGCTGGGGAGGAGAGGTGGGTCGGGAGTGGGGGGCAGAGAAAGTCGAGATCCACTTGCGATCCCGCGGAGGCTCCTTTCTCCCCTGACTGGGGGAGAGAAGGCAGTGGATCCTGTCTGCGGGTGTTTCGGTGGGGCTCTGCAGCGAGACAGGAGAGCGCGTTTCTGGCCGGCTTTCCCTCCGCCCTTCAGTTTGCCTGGGGTCCCGCTCGCCCCGGTGAGGAAGGCTAGCCCAGTGCTACAAGAACATTGCAATCTTTTCCAGAGTGCTATTGGAGGGCTGTCAGGCCGGCTAGAAGAATTCAAAGCGTTCAGGGAACCCACAAAAGATTTCTTGCAGCTTTTTAGCTGTCTGGCAGGCAGCAGAAACCCCTCTTGTGTCAACTGCTAAACACTGCTGTCCCTGTGTCCTAGATGGAATGCGTCAAAACTCGGGAATACCACAGCTTCACATGTTGGCCATGTGTGCTGGCGGCAGCGGGCTCCAGCCGCTTCAGACGTTTTAATTTGTCACTCAGGAAAGCAGATGTGTCAGGGAGTTGGAGGACGTGGGAGGTGACCACAGCGAACTCCCCGAGGGGCTTACCCAGCCCGGACTCGGCCGAGCCCCTCCCGTCCCGAGCGAGCGGCGTGGGGGGCGGGGCGGGGGCCGAGGGCCGGGACCGCACCAGTCGCCTCCCCCGGCGCCGCCCCGGGCGCAGCGACACGACCCGCCAGGCCACCGCCGGGAGCGAAGCGCAGCACCGCACCCCGCTCGCGAGGCCCCGTGTCACACGGTCTGTCTGTCATCAGCCCTTGCCTGCGAGCTCGGGCATCCTCGCTCCTCGAGCGACAGAGCGACAGCCCATAGGGCGACACGACCATTTCTCCTGATTTCCCTAACCTGGGGTGCAGATCTTTCAAGTGCATTGCAAATTCTACTTTGCGGGGACAGGAAGGCAGGAATAAATCTTGATAATTGCACGTAGGCCCAAGCTCAGGGTACCTTCTTCTGAGGAAACTGGAATTCGACATTACAATAATAACAACAAAACGACAACAAAATAACAACAACAACAACAACAACAAAAGCGGTAGCTCTGTTTTCAAAGTGTAAAGGAGCACGAAGTACGTTTTCAGGTGGTGTGGACTGATTTTATAGCAAAGCAAGCTCTAACAGATTTATATAAACACTAATTAAGTTGTAACACCTCTGAAAGCATTAAGCACGCTCTTGGGATGCCAAGAACTGCCAGTAATTCCAGGCCTTACCTTATTTCCAGAGCACCTCACCTTCATCTACCTACCCCTGCCCCTCCCCCACCACAGCACCCCTCACCCACCAGGACACCCTGTGCACTGCCTGGCTCAGTGTAACTGCGAAATAAATGCATTGGACCAAATTCCTACAAACTCAGCTGACAGGATGAGCGTGAAAAATATAGATCTCTATTTTGCATATTTTTATTTAATTTATTTGTAGCAAAAACAGGAAAAAAAAAATGTTTACATTAAAAAATAGCCCAAACCCATGGAATAAAAGTAGCAAGCCTACAGCTACTCCATAAAGCCCACCTAAAAAAAGAGAGTCATTATCCGTGAAATACACACACATACATATGAAGCTTCTGCATTCTAAAAATGTAGCAGGTACATCCAAATTAGAGCTATGGCACCACGTTTCTTGGAACAAACCAGTCTCCACAATAAAATTAGAAAAACAAAACCCAAGAAAATTGAACAAGAAAACTAAAACACTAAATGGTGCATTTGTATGTGTTCACTTTAGAAAAGACCCAAGTAATAATAAAATTAAAAGATATTTTAAAACAGGAAAAGTCTGTAATATTAGCTTCATTTAAATTATTTAATGTTTCATTTCAGTGAAAATGAGTTTCACTAATTCAAATCTTTGAATGCTTTTGAAATTATGAGGAGACTCAGCTGCAGGGGTTTAGCAACGTGCACGGAACCTCAGAGCCGGCCCGTTAGTCCTAGGCCACAGATGAAAACTTCACTGCACATCCATAAATTCTGCCTTGCCGCCTCTCTCCAGCAACATCAATAAGAAGAGCAATCATTTATGACAACTTTAAAGGGCAGATACCGAGGCAAATACAGGTAAAAACCACTGAGCAAACTGATCACAGAAGAGAATCATAGGAGTCCGAATGGCTAACTATTCCACAAAAAACAATATTTCTTATTTTAAGAAGTGATTTTCTTAAACCATTTAAATTCTCAGAACATTATGGGTAGACCGAAAATATGCAGATAAACACATTAAAATATTTTTAAACTATTTCCTTCTTTACTTACTTTCCAAGACCTGAACTTGGATTTATGCTTCTCTTGAAAGAATTCCCAAGCTTTCTTTTCCAAGCAGCAGGACTAGGCCTCCATCAGGGCCCTGTGATTGCAAGCTGAAGGCAAGAGAGAACACAGGAATCCGGGATCTGAGCGAACTCAGGTCTTGACGTTCAGCTCAACATCTTCAGGATTTGGCTTCGGCGAGAAGGAAGAAAGTCCTGAATCTTTCAGGACCATACTTTCTCCCTGAACACACCAAGTTTATTAGTTTCCGCGCTGTTAATTTGACACTTGCCTTCTTAGCGTTTACCTAAAAATAGAGTGTGGGGGAGGGGCAGGAAGGCAAACCCCAAAACTAAAATGTAAAGGATTCTGACAAGGATGGCAAAAATCATGTCATTTATAACATTTCAGTCAACAGGCTTACTGCATGCCACATCTTCATAGAAATCCTATTATCAAAGCCACCAGACACTATATTTGCTTCCTAATTATAGACCCTGAGCTAACAGTTACTTTTTCTTCCCTATAATAACAACAACACTTTGTATTTATCTAGCGCCTTTCTTCCAACAAGCTCAAAATGCTTTGCAGACATTAACTCCTGAATCGCAGGTCTCCGGCAAGTGGCATCGGTGATGTCTCTTAGTCTCTACTATCTGTTGCTGGAGAAAATAAGGCACAGAGCAGCCGAGGACACAGGGAGGGACCTGCTAAAGGAGTCGAACCCTTGGGCCTTGGAACCCCCTTCACTGTTTGCTTCCACTTGGACAAGTTCTACTCGGCACTTGCAGCAAACCAGGAGAATTCCTGGGTCCAACGAAGCTTCCATTTTGGACGTTTTCCTTTCTCCTTTTGCTTCCTGATCATGACTTGCAAAAATCTTTAGCAGAGCTTTTCATTAATTCTAATCTTGAGCTTAGCCACAAGGATCTTAATCACATCTATCATTCTCTACCACCACAAGCAGCCCCTGGGGTGCTTAGGGCCCCCAGAAGTGAGAAACGAAACACAGGCCTTCACAAGGGAGGCTGGAATTGCCTTTTAGACAAATTTAGCTGGAGGCCTGGGATTTTTACCTTACACTGTTACTGAAAGTTTCCAAATGGATTTCCTCAGTGGGCTCCTTGAAAACCTAACTAAAAATAAAACACAGGATTGTAGAATCTCGGAGTTAGAAAAAACTTGGAGGCCTTCTAGAATTCCCTCTCTAATATTGCTGACATACCATCATTCAACTGTTGCCTGAACATTTCCAGTTTTCAAGGAACTCAGACAACAGTCCATTTATTTTTATAATAACTCTCATTGATAGAAACGTCTTCACAGGGCTGAAGCCATTGGCCTTACAATTTCATCTCATTCAAGCTAGTTTTGCCCTCAGAGAACCCAGCTTGTAATCAATCACTCTTCCACATATCAGCTCTGTAAAAATTCAAGGATATAATAATTTTCCTTTTAAGGCTTCTCTTTGCTGGGCTAAACCCTTAGTTTGTAGTACTTCCTCAAAGGACATGTTTTCTGGACCCTTTGCCTTTATTATTGCCATACTCCTGCTGAGCTTCGCCTCTTAAGAGTATCCCTGAAACCAAGTTGTGTTCTGTCCAGCATAGATCACTACGGAACTATATTCCCTGTGCTATCTATGGTCCTCTCTGCTTCTAGTACCGTAACTTGGGATTTCATCAAATTCTGCTAGCTGTAACACTCTCCTGGCCACCTGGTCATTTGGAATTCAACTCAACCCCTGGGTCTTTTTCATCTTAAATAAGAGTCAAGCAGGCCTTCTTCATTCTGTTCTTGCAGAGGAGGATTTTCGAATCATTGGTTTCCATTAAAACTAATTTGGTTAGTTTCAGATCCAGCACATTGAAATCCTTCTGGGTTTTAGTTTGCCGTGTTGGAAATATTCTCTCCATATTCGAATCCAAAACTCATTTGGTAAATCTTCTTTTTATGCTTTCAATTGTTCACTAACGTACAAAGTTCACCATGTAGCTGGTGTTATGCTAGGTAAGAGAAATACAAAAAGATTTAAATAAGGTAGTTGTCCTCAAAGCATTGACCATCTAGAGGGATGTAGAGATGGGGAGCGTGAGCCATGAAGTGGGAGAGATAGGCTGGGGTCTGCTTGTGAGGGCCATCACATACCCCATTAAGGAGATTGCACTTGGCCGTGAATGGCCTCAAGGGATTTTCAAGCAAGTAGTCACCTGACAACATGTCTGTGTTAGGAGAACATCTCTGTCGCAGCAAGGATGATGGCTTGAAGGAAAGAATGCTGGAATCAGGCCAGATAGGAAGCTATTGCAAGATTCAGTCAGGTAAGAGTTAATAAGGACTGAGGTACAGCAAGGGCAATGTTAGAGAAGAGGAGGGGACAGAACTGAGATGTTTTTGAAGGTGGAATCAAGAAGATTAGATGACTGATTAAATATAAAGAGTAGGAAAGAAAGAGGTCAAGAGCACTCCCCTCAGGATTTCAGTTTCAGTAACTGGTATGATTCACAAGGTTTAGAGGGCGTAAAAGAGACAGAAACTACTCTAAGGATTGGTGGTTGGACTTGAAAGCTATGGTTTGCAATTTTCTCCAATATTTCTCGGTGGCCTGGGATCATAATGAAAGAGAAGGGGAGGCTGAATTATTCCAAAAGCAGGATATTGGTAGATTAGAAGTAACAGAAGACTAAAGTCTGATGCTGTCATGCAGGTGGATGTCACCTGAGGCCCTAGGCCCAGGGGGAGGAGGAAGCTGACACGTGGTAGGTATAGGGAAGGACCAAGGTACGGGAAATAGAAAGCAGGTTTGGTGGAAATTCAAGAACAGAAAAGGCCAAAGCTCGGGAAATTGTGCTGGCCACCTAGACCACGGACAACAATGATGTTCTCAGTAGTACATTCCCAAAAACCTGTTCTTGGGGCTGACTTCAGCCCATTAATCAATACCAGCTCTAACTACACAATCACCACGGTGACATTTCCTCACCTCCTCGAGGCAGTCATGTGTGGCTTTATCAATGCCTTATGATAATGCTCATCATGTAGAGAATACTAATAACCCAATAAAAAACAAAGAGACCTTTGTTGTCAAGGACTCTTAGCATTAGTCTTCGTTGTCAAGGTTCTAGTGATCTTGTGTTAGCACCTAGTAATCACTGTGTTCTTTTCTAAGTATTTATCTCTTTGATTACCCATTCTTGAACCTTGAAAATAATTAATAATCAAATTTACCATTCTATGTTTTCCCCATTTCTGAAAATCAAGAACACATTTTTCCAGCTCTGTTCTTTAAGCAATTCCCCCCTTTCATCATGAGTTCTCAAAAACCCACAGGTGTTTATGAGATCACGCCATGAAATGTTATTTAAAGTTCTGGCTGTGATTCGCCTGGGTCTTGAGATGTAAAACTGGTAGGTTTTGCTCCAGGACACCACCCCTTCTCTGTTTTCTTAACCAAACTTGCACTCCTCTTTCCAGTTTAAGGAAAAATTATTTCCCTTAATAAACCAGATGGAGTCAACACAGGGGTTGAGGAGTTCTGCTTCCTATATATCACCTTTTACATTACAAAATTTCCTAGATTTTCTTGTTTCTTCCTTTTTGGAAACATAGCTTGAATAGTTTTTGTTCGTATTTTTTTGGTTTATTTGTGTGTTTGTTTGTTTGGGCTTTTTTCTGTTTTCACAAGCCTCAATTCCTTAAGGCTTTTAGCTTCCCTGGATCTATTATCCTAATTCCTATTACTCTATTGTATATCTACCATTGGGAAGTATCTTTGGGCAGGTTTTGTCAGAATGGGACCCTGACACAAGGCTGTGTAGGCAAAGGATTTATTAATAAGGGAAACCCAGGAAAATCTAGTGTGAGAGAATAGAGGATGTAAGACATCAAACGGGAAAAAAGCCACGCAAGGATGTAATTCAAGTGGAGGCCACGCCTCAGCCTGACCCCGCCTTGTTTGTCCCCAGCCAAAGCAAGAGAGCTGTTTTTCAGAATCCTGCCCCGTCAGTCAGTCACTGACTAGAGGTACGGGTGGGGGGAGGGGCGGATGGTGAGTGTGTATGTGGAGTGTCAACTACTAGGTCACTCCGGCTCTCTGCATGGGTGTTTGTGCGTGCGTGTGTGTGCTTGTGTGTATGCATATGTACACATGCACGTATGTGCACACACACCCGCTAGTTCCTGGCCAACTTCAGTAGTTCAAGACTAAGTTCAGTAGTTCAAGGGCAATCTTTTGAAGACAGATAGTTACCGGTGCTAACTGGCACAAGCAAAGGCACACAGAAACTGCAAAGGGAATCGGGGGGGGGGATCTGTACTGAGGATTGCCGGGGTTCATATACTGTCAATACATAACAATACTCATATTGTCATATTCAATATGTCAAATGGTCTATTTTTAGCTTTTTCATACTTTGACATCTGAGGTCATCAAAGGCTTCTTTGTGCAATCCAGTTTGTTTGCAAAGAGTCCCTGTCTTTCCTGTGACAGGATCGTTGGTGTCTGTATTGTCGAAATTCCACTTTTGGAATGGACTGGTTTTCGAGCTGTCTTCTCGATGGCCTTGGGTAAGCCGCCCTGGGTCCCAAAGTTGCTCCCACCAGAAACTTGGTGTCGTTCCCGAGCCCCTTCCTCTCCATCAGCAGCCCTCTCCTACACTCACGTGCACTTAGAAGAGTCACCCATTCCTGTCTTCCTACCTCCAAAACCCGCCTCAAATCCATCTACTTTTTTTCCACTTTTGCTGTCTAGTGTGAGTCATCATCACCTCTTGCTTATATTCCCATAAAAGCTTTCTAACTGTTCTCTGGATGTTCACATTGGTGCCCCCTAGCCCATTTTCTAACTGGACAGATCTTCTTACAGCATCAAGCAGACTGTATCGGTCCACCCTAAGGCATTCTGAAGCACTTAAATGAAAGTCCACTCCTTCTCGTGCCGCACAAAGCTGCTGCCTACAACCTGAGCCTTGCCGGGGACCCCTTATCCCCCTGTCCACTGCACTTTGGCCACACCTTCCTATATCTCCACACCTCTTCTTGATCTCGGGGACTTCCTCCATAGTTTTCCTGTGTCTGGAATGTTCTCCCTTCTGCTGTCCCTCAATACTTCTTCTGACTGATCCTCCAGATCTCAGTTTCTTTCCCTGCCCTGGGCAAAGTTGGGGCCCCAACCTGTTATTCTCTCCCATAATACGCACAACACAATGGAAAGAAAAGCTACGGCAAGGTTCATTTCCTAGATACACATTTATCATCGTTTGTAATTAAATATTAATTTATGCCCCCCCCCAATTTAGGCTGTAAGACTAATAGAGGAAAGGAACGCATCTATTTTATTCTTTGACATATAGTCACTAAGAGTTGTTGAATAATAAGCAAGTTCTTATTTTCCTAAACTGTTTTGAAATCTGTCATCCTATGTTGAGGACACAGGCTTGAATTGCAGACAACATCTCCCACTTACAAAACAGCCATTTTACAACCAGTGTGAAGAAAAGTCATGCTAAGGTGGCAGTTAGGGCCTCATAGACCGCATGATCCAGGTCTTCTCATTTGTGGAGGCTCCTAGTGCTACAAAGAAGTTCTTAGGACTTAAAACCCTCCCAAAGAGCAATAGCAGAGAACAGGGGTATCATGGCCCGAGTCGTTGAATTCACATGTTGAAGTCTTATCCCCAGTAACTCCAAATATGACTACATTTGAAGGTAGGGTCTTCACAGAGCTAAGTAAGTAAAAGTGAGATCATTGGGGTGGGCTCTAATCCAGTGTGGTATCCTCAGAGGAAAAGGAGAATAGGACACAGGCCCACATAGAGGAAAGACCAGGTGAAGACACAAGAAGAAGACAGCCATCAAAAGCCAAGGAGAGTGGCCTCAGAAGAAACTAGCCTTGATGATACTAGATCTTAGACTTCTAGCCTCTAAAACTGTAAAAATAACAGTTTCTGTTGTTTAAACCACCCAGTCAGTGGTACTTTATTATCGTAGCCCAAATTGATTAAGGCACTTGAGGGAATAACATCTAAGGTGAAAAGAGCATTTTTCTTTTCTTTTCTTTTCTTTTCTTTTCTTTTCTCTTTTCTTCTTCTTAAAATATTTTATTTATTTAAAGATTTTTTTAACTTAATTAATTTATTTAGAGAGCAAGCGCGGGGGGAGGGGCAGACGGAGAGAGAGAAAGAATCCCAAGCAGACTCTCTATTGAGTATGGAGTCCAACGTGGGGCTCGATCTCACCACCCCAAGATCATGACCTGAGCCAAAACCAAGAGTCAGACACAACCAACCGAGCCACCCAAGCGCCCCAAAAGAGCCTTTTTCTTGAGGTTGCTGAGGACCCCACAAGTGTGGGCTCACTCTACACCAGCGCAGACCAAAAGTTTCAGGCATTTCCCCACACAGAGGTTGAGTTGCAGCCACAGCCCAAAGGACTCCCTCTTACTGCACTGGAAAAGTGAGTTTAGAGCTGAGGTCCTCACTGCAGGTCCACCGAGAAGCAGGTATTGCCACAGTGATTGAGGCAATGGGACAATTATATTCAGAGTTCTACTTTGGGAGGTAAAAAGTGTGTTTCACCTTTACGCTCACACGTGAGCCTTTTCTCACCATGGCCACTGAAATAATCACTGTAGCTGGAAGTCTCCAATTCACAAGAGGTTGTATCAGTTTTCATTCATCTGAGTATATCTGCAGTCAACAAAGGAGTGGGTATGTCCACAAAACTGGCCCCAAAGATTTTTCAGATATGGGATCCTCAGAGACCCCATTAATTTAAAGTCTGACTTATCTTGTCTATTACTTCACTGTATTACCCTTTAAGATGCATTGTTTTGAGTTAACACATCTTCAGCCTTTTGAATGCTAAAAGTCCTGGAAGGACAGTGTGTGTGTGTGTGTGTGTGTGTGTGTGTGTGTGTGTTGTGTGTGTGTACATATCCACATTTGGTCAAACTATTTATGACATTTAGTTTGTCATTTATGTTAAAGATTTTCTTCTAATCTTTCAACATATATATGATTAAGTGAGCTTAATATTTCATAAATTTTAACTCAAGTTCAAGAAAACCTTTGTTAGTAGTTCTTTAGCCCATACATTGGCTTTAGCCCAGCATATTCTAATCATTCATTAAACCGGTAGCAAAGTTTTATGGGAAAGCCAATTGGGCATAAAAAGGAGGAGTAGGATGGGGGCGCCTGGGTGGCTCAGTGGGTTAAAGCCTCTGTCTTCGGCTCAGGTCGTGATCTCAGGGTCCTGGGATCGAGCCCTGCATCGGGCTCTTTGCTCAGCGGGGAGCCTGCTTCCCCCTCTCTCTGCCTGCCTCTCTGTGTACTTGTGATCTCTCTCCCTCTGTCAAATAAATAAAATCTTAAAAAAAAAAAAGGAGTAGGATGAAATCGAGCAAAGGAAAATATAGAGTGAAAATCTGCTTGAAAGGGAAAGCTGGGTCATAGTGAACATTGAGCTAAGTGGTACATGAGAAATCCCTCATGTACCATTTATTCAAAGAAGACAGGGATTAAAATGAGTTGTTTATACTTTTTGCATGTTTTAGAAAACATATATATTCTTACATGCCTAGAGACTTTTGGACAACCCTGAAAACATATTTTACATATTTAATCCCAGTACTTTAAACCTAGGTGTCTATAATAAGGCCAATTTTGCACTTAAAAATTATTAGAAGTTTTGTGTTAAAACCGAGTCCCTGTGCACACACAGCAGCACCTGCCGGTGACTCCGGCCCAGCCAACTGCATTTGTAAATAGAATAGGAAGCTTCCATTTTGTTTGCTTCCAAGCACACAACTCTGAACAATTCTGCACATCAATTTTCCTCTGGCGTGTTTTGAAATAAAAAATGCTAACATTATAGATGAATCCATATTAAAAAAATTATATTCCTTGGGGGAAAAATACATAAATGTTCATATTATTATTAACACTGTAGAGTTCATTTAATCTCCCAGAAATCTTTATCCACCCAGCAAGCGGATTCTCACCAGGGCTGAGAGATGAGGCCTATTGGGGCAGTCTGTCTCCCACAGAGGCTGAGGACAGCTGGCAAGGGCCGGGAGCCACGGGCTCTGTTGGGAGCGCCACACAGGGTTGACCTCTGTGTGTCCAGCAAGTCAGCGCCTGCCCCCAAGTGGGGCCTGAGCACCAGCAACATGACAGATGGAAGAGCAGCCACCTGTGGGGGGCGGGGGGAGAACTGAAAGGGAGAACCGAACAGGAGGAAAACAGCAGAGGCACTGAGTTAGATCTAGCCACAATGGAGTCTTATCTCTGCTCTGTGACCTGGGCAATCCTAGACTCTTCTGAGGCCCTGGTTTTCTACCTCTCCAACATAGAGGAATGGGAGAAATAACAGTAACCTCCTGCCTTGGAGTGGGTTCCCAAGGAGACAGACTCTGAGATTCCTATGTTGGGTGGGGATGGCTCTGAGGAGCAAGGAGCCCCAGGGGGGCTGGATTGGGCATGGGGAGGGGTTAACTGTGATGACGTCTCAGCAGCACTCTCAGTTGGTCCTGTAGGGATCTCCGAACCAGTGAATAAAGCTCTTCAGAGTTGTCTTGTAATTGAAAAGAGGGGGCAAGGGTTTGAACCCCCACGCCAACCAGTCACCGGATGTAGACAGCTACCCTCCCATGTAGGTGACTTGACCCTGGAAGACATGGTTCTCTTCAGCCGACAGCAATCCTGGGAGGGACGCAGCTGAAGCTCCGAGCAGGCACTGACGCTGACGGTTGGAAAGGGTTTGAGCAGCACACAACATGCGCTGTCTGTACCTCCGAGCTCCCCGTGGATGAGTACAGCCCATCTGGAAAAAGCTCCTTCAGGATTCCAGACTGTTTCTCTTTCTGGGAAGACTGACATCGGGCAGGTTAGTGGCTGAACCACAGCTCCCACCACTGCAGCTGGTCCTACAGCTGCACCTGATACTCGTCTTCCTACTCTGCTACGTGTTCTAGATTACCTTTACCTTTAGCATCTCTGCTGCTCTAAGTGGTTCACTGATGGAATGATCCAGATGCTCACTCCCGAGTGGTCTGAGCCCTGGTTCCCAGGTCCTTCTGGTTATGGTTGTTGTATATGACCATTTACAGTCAGACCTAGGGAACTGAGTACCAGGAGATAACCCAGTGGATCACCTATGTACCATATGAATTTTTCCCTCTGTGTAGTTTAGCAGCTTCCCTACTTCTGATGATTAGATTATACTTGTCCCATGGTGACTCCCTTGTTTGCCTCTGACACACATAGACAAAAGCGACCAGGTTGCAGCTGTAGCTTAGAGTTGAGAGGAATTCTTGCTGTAAGCCCCACTGGAGGTATTTTCCCCCGGAACCAGGACCGATCCTCAGAGCCCAGACTGCAGGGCTGGGCAGCACAAATATCGGTATGTTGCACGCGTCCTGCAGCTCCTTCAATGTCTCAGCTCTTTCCACCCTCAGCGGGCCCAGTAGTATATCCCTGGCCAGGTGGTGTTGGAGTGTGTCCCTCATTAGTGATCAGCAGCCACGAGGGGAGCTGGGGGTAAATCCTAAGGCAGGGATAGTGTGTTTTCTTACAAGATGGAGGACTCTGCTTCATCCTCAGACAAGGGGAGTGCTGGCCTGGAGCAGGGAAGAGTGGGCTACTTTTGCATGAGCCCAGGTTCTAAGGACACCTAGGATGCCGAGGGTTTTAATGGATCCCCCCAGGGTCCTCATTCCAGGTCTCAGGGTCCCACTCCTTCCCAGTCAGGGCTCCGACCTCATCATAGCTGACTCGTCAGAGAGCAGACCATTCAAACTTGTCTGGTTCTCAGCTATGCTGGTAATTAAGTCCTGAGACTGATCCTCCCACATTTTCTTCTCTCTGGCTGCAGGTGATGGGATAGTCCTTTCCTATGCTTCTGAGAGAGCCCTCTGAGTTTATACTTTGTTCGAATTGGTGATTATTCACCCTCACTTTTTTATTTTCTTTCTTCAGTGCATTGATTGAACTCAGAAAAAATAACCCAATTCCATTGTCTTTATAATTCTTTTCCTGAACCTTGCCAACATCTGAGATGTTGCACTTCCCAGCACGTTTCTTTCCTTGGTACCTTCTCTCCATTCACTGCCAGTGAAAAATTTAACAACTACATTGCTACAACACACCAGGGACTGTCCATATTCCATCCATTACCAGGAATGGGGACCTCATTGCCAGTCAGCTGGCAGATGACCTGGTTCCCAAATTCCATTTTAGAGACTACTTTCCAGGACTGTTTCTGGCAATGAGGTCTTAAATTGGGTTCTCAGGGAGGCCAACTCTGAGATGGGGATTTGCATACGGAAAATCTATTGGATGTATTCCTTTGAACAGTATGTGTGGAGAGAGGGGAAAGAGAATAGGATTGAGCAGAAAGAAAAATTGAGCTGCAGTGAAATTGAAACAGAAGCTCCAACTAATCTTCTGGGGGATCTCTGGATCTGAGATAGCCCTTCAGAGTTGTTTGAATTGAAGTGAGGAGGCTGGGCCCATGATGCTCCCTTACTGACCAAAAAACCTCATCGGATATGAGCTGCCCTTGGGCCAGGAACACAGAATTGCTGAGGCTGCTCCCTCTGGCCAAGGGTAGGTTCTGGGAGATGGCCTTACTAGGCACCACCAGCAGGCAGTCATCCCAGAGGTGGGGTGAATAACCTCAGTCCTGAAGGAGGGGCCGGGGAGAGAAGTCTGGGCGGGGAGACAAATCGCCATTATATCTACCAATGATGTTATGAAAATTTCACGAGATCATGAATGTAGAAGGCCTTTAAATTTGTTCAACACTTTATAAATCCGTTATTTTTATTACTTCACAGTTTTGACTTGGATTGGCCCAGGCAGGGAATCAGCAGCCGTAGGAATGGTCTCTTTAACAACAAGTCAGACAGTCCCATGTTTCAAGTCGTTGGCCTTCAAATAGTCCATCATCTCATTCTAAGACTCCAAGTTCCTTGTAGGTTTTAGAAAAATCTCTAACTGCGCATCATGTGAAAATGAAGGAGCTGCATTTGACTTCTCTTTTCCTGTCCAAGATTTTTCCTTCGATGAGCAGTTTCAGAACATCTGAAGGGTTAAAGGCTAGTATTGTTTCAAGGTTGAAACAGAACCATAAGTTTAATATTATTTTAAAGTTAAAACGATTTAACATGACACCAAGCTTAAGTTAACATTCTACATGGTTGTAGAGATATTAGGGCTTAAACAGATGTCAGCAATTTTTTTTTTACAAAACGGAAATTGAGTTCTACAGATGGTGAAGAAGACGGAGGAGCTCAAAGTGTTGTATAAAAAACTGTACACTCACGTAAAAAGTAATCATCATTATATTTCAAGTTTGAAGACGCCCTTCTGGTGATGAGGATAACTTCAAGCTGATCGGACAGAAATCTATTTACCTTTCACTTCCATATCTTACTATTTTTCCTCTGCTACGTTTTCTAATTATGGAAAATACTTGTGAAGTAATTAAGACTTTATCCTTTCCCAATTCCCACCCTTATTCTAGCTGATATTTCTATTAGCACAATATTGTTCACCCTGCCTTATCATCACATTTTCCATAGCAACAGGCCATGGTGTCGTAAAAATAATCATCTTCTAGATTTTTATTATTTTCTATATATAGTTGGACTTCTTTTAGGAAGTTGTAACTTTCATGCATTTATTTAATGGAGATGCTCTTGCCATTTAAGGAAAGGTTTTCAAGGATGTAAGAAAATAGTTAGGTATGTCAGTCTCACTTATTATCACCAGTTCTTTTAGTTATATTATTGGGACTCAAAAGTATAAAATTTTTCATAAATGATGAAACAAAATCCACATGTTAAGTGAGGAAATGTAAAACTACATCACCTATAAAATCATTTTCTCCCAAACAATAAGGTAGGGTTTGTTTTGTTTTGTTTTTTGTTTTTTTCCCAAATGTAAAATCAGTTTTGTGTACTTGAAACGCTGACTTCTGGAGAAATTAAAAAATCCACCCCATGATTTTGTTTGAACAGGGAGATTTGTGAGGCTGAAAGAGGGTAAGGGATCTGCCACCCACTGTGGACAACATGTGGGCGCCTCCGTCTATATATATCCTGTTGTCTAGCCTGGGTGCCTAAGACCTTGGGAAAAGTGTCTTCAAACAAAAAAGTACCCTGCTGGAGACTATCTGTTCTATTTCCAGCCTGGGGGAGATCCACACATACATACTGCCACTGACTCCCAAACTGTCCTATCCCCGGGGGCTATAATTCTCATTCACAACTGCCCACCACCATACCCAGCACCCTCTTTCTCGTAGCTTCAGGAAGGAATGCCAGAGCTTTGAAGGAGTTGAAGTCATCTTAGACGAATGACTCTTTAAGCAACTCCCAGGGGGACCATAATCCCAGCTCACTCTACCAGTCTCTATGTAGAGAGTTCTATCGTTTTGGGTCTTTCTCTCTCTGGCTTGGCACTACCTCACTGTCTTTAGAGAATGTCATTAGCTGCTTACTACCTGGTATTGTCCTTCAGCCATGGGAAGCAGGTTGCCTTGTTTCCCTCCTTCCATCTTCTCTTGCAAATCACCCTAAGTGGATCCTATCTTTTAAGAAGTGAGGGCTAGACTCTGTATCCCTCTCTGTTCTTCTTTCTTATCACCATTTCAACAAGGACACCGGCTACCTTTCATTTACATCACTCAAATAGCTCCATTCCTTATGATGACCTTATAAGATTGAGTTTTACCTCAACTTTCTAATGAGAAAACTGAGATTCAGAAAGATAAGTAACTTGCTCAATGCCACAAAACTAATAAATGACAACAGTTGGAGTAGACTCGATCTTTTATCTCTTCCAGCATTACCCTTTTCCCATGACAGCATATTGCCTTCTGAGATGGAAAGGGAATTCCCACCCATTACAGAGAAGGATGTCATGAAAGGCTGTGGCTAAGGTGGCAGGCCTCCATTCCCACCACAGTTCCCGCACACTCTAAAGTAGCAACATCAGAGCAGATAGAAAAGGAGGACAGAATGACTGCAGACCAGTGAAATCGGATATTTCTGAGTAGCTGTGGGGAGATTATAGTTTTTCAAATAATATTACTAGTACTGATGACTCCCAAACTCAGGGCTGTGATTTACCAAACCAGTAAGCAGGTTTACTCAAGAAGAGACCAGAGTTCTCTTAGACATTCCGGACAAGTCCCTGCACGGACTGTCGCTCACTTCTGCCTGAAAAGTGGAAGGAGATTCAAGAACCTGTCACCGTTCCAGCACTACTGATCCTAATATCAATAGGATTGCAAACATAACAGATCTTCACGCCTCACTTAAGATCTCTGGACTTCCCACACAGACACCATTAGCTATGGTGTCATTAGCTATGGTGTACAGAATTAGCTATTGTGATCTATTATTTCTTTCAATCCTATTGTTAATAGTATCAGCATTGCCTGAACATTGAGAGATCCTAGAACCTCATTCCGCTCAGCTCACTGAGCGGCAGATATCTGTTCCATATAAGAGTATCTTATTGCCATTTTTTGCCTTTATATTAAACCTATTTTAAAAGCATAGCCCAAAGCCATCCCTGCCATTGGCTTCTTTCTCTTTGCTCTTTCTTTGAGCTAGGAACTGAGCACATCAATAGCTGCTCTGAAAGCTTTGATGCTTCCTTGGCAATGACTTCAGTCCTCTGTCTTTACCACAGAGCTGCAGCGACTGTCTTATGTGGAGAGGCATATTTGTGGTTGATAAAATGCTAGTTCAATAGGGGGGAAAAAGAGAATTGATTATATTGAGCATTTTTCTAACTGTCACTTTTCTAAAAGACAAAAGAGAATAGTTTTGGTTCCTTCATCTATTCCATATATACACTGATTTTTTAATTACAATCAAACATTATTAAAGGAAATCCAAGTGAAACCAGGGGGAAAATTATAACTAGGGTTTAGTACATAGGACTCTGTTGGGTCTGGGGTGGGGGGAGTCTGGCAGGCGCTTTCAAGCACTTAGATTTGTGCAATATTTGATTATGTATACAATTACTCTAAAAGTATTGTATGCAGTATAATTACATGGAGAATAATCCATGGTATGGAAGGTATTGCAACTGTCTTTTGCAGTCTGACTTCTGAGAAATAAGGATCCTACTGCCCTCTGCCTAAAAGCATAGTTTGATTCTACCATATGCTATTTTCTTATCGCAAAGATTTTTTTTAGCTGAACAACTTTGCCTTTGTAAACTTACCATTGTTCTTCCAAGAGAGGCAGTGAGATAGCACTTACATGCAGGGGCCCAGAGACAAACAAACTTGTTTAGGATCAAGGTCGTACCGCTCAGTAGCCTTATTCACCTGCGTGGCTGGTTATTTAATCCATCTCAGCTTCCTCATCTGGAAAGTGGGTTTAAAACACTACCTGCCTCATAAGATTATTGGGAGTACCAACTGCAAGGCTGAGCACCAAGTTATTGGCACATAGCAAATGATAAAAGCTAGTACATTATTACCAGAGTGATGACAGTAGTGGAGCTGTGGGGACAGACCGTGTGTGTTTTAGGAGGTTCGCTTGCCACATGAGAAGCAGTTTGATGGAGATTAGAAAAATCTCCCTAGAGATGTGGATTCTGCTTCTGGAAATAGTTTCTGGAAACGGCTGCTGCTTCTTCCGAATGACCAAAATGGTTCTAGGTCCTTCCTGGCAGGACAAACTGAGGCCACCTTCCTTTGACTGACTATGCAAATGGATTCAAAACCGGAGTCAAGCCTTGGTTTTGACATTATTATTCTTTCTTTTAAGACGATCTATCCTTCTGGGGACTCCTCAACTATGGTGATAGTGACAGCTGGCTCTCTGGAAATAGTTTTCAAATATGGAAAAGTTATGTGGGGGTTGGGGGTGTTTGGGGAAGACGGGGAGGCCTGCTCGAAACTAGGATTTGCAGTCATCTCTGAGCTCTGCCGCTGTTTTTCTATTAATGAGCTCTTAATTTGATTATTTCCTCAGTATATCTCAATGAGTGGTCCCTCTGAATCACCAGGTTGGGGGGGAGGGTATTTGTTAAAAGCACAGATCTCAGCGGTGCCTGGATGGCTCAGTCAATTAAGCAACTGACTCTTGATTTCAGCTTAGGTCATGGTGTCAGAGTCCTGGGACTCAGCCCCATGCCGGGCTCCACGCTCAGCGCACAGTCTGCTTCAGGATTCTCTGTCTCTCCCTCTGCTCCGTCCCCTGCTTACTCTCTCTCTCTCTCTCTCTCTCTCAAATAAATAAATACATCTTAAACAAACAAACAAGCCTACAGACGACTGGGTCCCACCCCAGACTTTGAGGCTCAGAATCTCTGGGGAAGGAGAGAGGCAGTTTGCAGCTTAATCAGATCTCTAGCCGGTCCTCAGGCACACCCAGGTGGGAGAACCTCTACTAGCAAATAAAAGCACATCATTGTGACCACTGACATGACTGCAGCTTCAAGCACTCCTCACTTTGTTTTGAGAAGGAGAAAGAGATGATTAATACCTAAAATTAAGTATTCATTCATGGGCCACGGGCCTCCCACTTTCACTTTTCTGTAAATGGAAGTTAGGAGGGCTCCTGAAGCCTCTTGAATGTAAGAATGAATACATGTTTAGCATGTGGGGCTCTCTGCTAAGAGGCAGTATAAATGTGCCAAGCATTATTATAGGAGAAATATGTAGGTGGGGTTGACATATGTGTGCCCCAAATCCCCATTTGCTGTAATTTAAGAAAACAGATACCGAGGTGGTGCCGGTGAATCTTATAGCTAAGCTAGTGTTTCAGCTCCGCGGAGGGAGGGCATGCCTCACCCAAGGGAGCTATAAAACATCAGCTGAGCATTGATGGAGTTGGGAGTCAAATAGAAACCTGTTCTCCTGTGAAAACATGCACATATGTGGAATTGCATTGCTATAATCAGGACACAACCAAATTCACAGATGTGCCCAATTTTCTGTTTCCTCTATATTTTACCAGTTTCACGGCACAGTGACAAATGAGGAAAATACTAAACCGATTTTGCATAGCATCTCATGGGCGCCGCTCACAAATCTCACTGGTGGGAATGAACCTCACAAATGTTAATAGTTAAGTGCTACATCTGTCTAATCCATCTCTGGGACACACTAAGCTCTCTGTTACTTTGCATATAGCAAATTGAAGAAATCCCATCATTCTAAGTCAAGTTTCAAAAAAAAAAAAAATATTTCCTTAAAAAAAATCCATCTCTCCCCAGTGATTTTTTTTCTTCTATTTTCACATTTTCAAGTGCATATGATTGATAATTATAAAATGGAATCAAAAAAGAATATCTGGCTGAGAAAATCAGAACGGGGGAAAGATAAACCCCTAAGTCTCGTCACTCCCACTGTATGTATTTCTCACTATTTTTTAGCTTGTAAAATTCCAGGAGGCTCTTAAAACTTCTCTACCAACACCTCCAAAAAGGAAGGCAGGTTTTTCATAGTTTGGAAAAAGAGAAAAAAATATTGTAACGGACAATTATTTTTTCTCACCGTTAGTGTCTACCCCCAGTCCCACTCTTTTTTTTTTAATTTTCCTTCCTTCCTTCCATCCCTTTTTTCCTTTTTTTTTTTTTTTTTTTTTGGTAATCAGACTCCAGTTTCCTTTGCCAGCAATCACCTGACTCTCTTAAGTGCAGTCTTGAGGGTCTGTCAATTAAGATCTTAAGAGAAGAGGGTCTGTCCTCTCTCCCCCTCCCAGTGATCAAGAGCCTGACTCACGCTGGGCCCATCAGACATGCTCTCCTGAGCTTTGAGTCTTCAGCACAGGATAGGAAGGACAGCTCAGTGCCCACTCCCAGGGGCGATGCCTCACCAATACTGTCCATTATTTCTTGTCATGCAGAACCCCAGAGCTACCCTTGAGTCCCGAACTTTTCCTAGTATGAACCTTCACTCAGCTTTGCTCCTTTAGCCCCTCCACATCTTTCCCATGAATTCCTCTTTTTCAGAATGTAGCCAAAGTTCTTTCCTGTTGCTTCTAATCAGAGGCGTGAGTCAAAATCTTTACCAACTGGCTTCCCAGTGGGAGAAGGCAGTGACCAAATGGAACATGTTCTGCACCAAAGAGAATGGATTTTGGTCACAAAGAAAGAGCTTTCACTGCAGATATTAGATCTCACTGTTCTGCTCATTTTAGGAACGGTGGTACTTAACCTGAATCACCCAGCTTTACCTGTAGTCATGTGATAGAAATCATAGATGGTGATATTAAAAAGAGAGGGGGAAAAATACTAACCAAGCAAGGATGGGCAGAGGGATTGGTGATGAACATAACATTGAGTAGCATGAATGAAAGGCTGCACAGTGCAGAGGTCTGCGTGAGTAGCTCTTGGATCTGTAGAATCCTAGAGATTCTTCTGTGATTCCCACAAGGCTTAAGAAAGACAGTCCTTTGGTAGAAAAACCAGTAAGCACACACAACTGGAGAAAGGTTTCCTTTACTGAGTTAAATGGTATTGATAAATCCCTCACTGACTTTTACGCATGCCACGGGAAATTAGAATAAAGCCATAACTTCCCCAATTAGCATAATGTTTAAGTGAAGCTGTGAAAGACAGCATCAGGTTTACCTGGGAGAGAAGGCAGTTCTAGCACATGAAGGTATGATGCTGGAGGTTAAAAATGGACCCAGGTAGAGAATGTGATCGAGTCTGTGCCCATCTTTGCGGTCTCCTTCCCATGGTACCACCTCAGCCAGGAGCCCTCCAATCCGAGGACACAGAACTAGCTACAGTTTCCCCAGTGCACCATGCTGGTCCATGTCCTGCACAATCACTCCTTCCACTTGGAACGCCCTACTCCCACCTCGTCTATCTAGGGATGTCTACTCTTCCTCCCCAGCCCCCAGATCATGGGGCATCTCTGCGTACACTAGGAAAAGCACCCCTTGCTCAAGACACCCCTTGCTCATTTCCCTCTGTCAATTGTTGATCTATATCAGTTTTGTTAAAACAATACATTTTATCAAAGTTTTTAGGAAAATTACTATTTAAAATACACTAATCTATAATAAATAATGTCCCTCATGTTCAACAGCACACAACCTGCATACTCTTCTGGATGTTTTGTCATCCAGAGATGCTCACAAAGAAAAAGCTCAAAGCTTATAAACTTCATCTGAGAAGCATTCCTTGTGTGTGTTCCCACTCTGTCTAGAATGCCCGCTCCACTGTGTACCTAACGATGGTTTTAAATGTGTTTGTTTACATACCAATCACCCCCATAAAAAGGGCAAACAGTTGAGAAGAGAGATTGTTTCTTATTCGCCTCTGTAACTCCAGTGACCAGTAAAGTATTGGTAAATGATAGATGCTAAGTAGACTTTTGTTGAAGAAATGAAGAAATGTTAATACATGGTACCCAACGTAGGGCCTTGCACATAAATAGCATTTACTCACTTAAACTCTTGGAAACAAAAATTGGTGGCATCGGTACTTTTTTACCCAACCTCCCCCTCTCCCGTTTGGCTGTGGGGGGAGGGCGCAAGCACACACATGCACACACGTACAAGTTTATGTGTGTTTTGAGATCTTAATGATGAAACATCAAATTCTAAGTGAGGGTATTTTCATCGTTTAATACTGTATCTTGCTAGTACCTAACACAGTATTATATGCTCAATAAACATTTGCTAAATGAATAAATGAGTGATCATGAATGAGTCAGTGAGTGAATCAGAACAAAGAAAGTGTCATCATCACTCTTATTTATAGGCTAGAAATATTGAGACTTGTTTTCTTAATGAAGTGTGGAGCTCAGAATAGTTAAAAGTCTATGGGCATCATGACAAATGTTTGAGAAAGTATATTTTCCCTTAATATAAAAGGAACATATCTCTCCTATTAAGATGTTAGGACTAGTGATACAGAGAAGGGTAAAAGCCCACAATATTAGGCGCAAAATAAAATGATGCTCAAAAAATTAAAGGGTTTTCCCCAATTTTTTGAGTAAGATAATGTTCCAGAAAAGACAACTTGTAAACTATTACACTGATTAAATGTTTCACTGGCCTTTATACTGTAATGCCCACAAATTCACTGATCAGCAGAGGTCCCTCAAAGCTGCCGCTGAGCTCCACTTTCACCAGAGCAGAGCCAAGGCTCTAAAAATAGTTGAAAACACAATTTGTTTTTTTAAAAAGAAAATCAATGTCCAGGAACTACTGCTGGGTCACCCCAAATTCAAACACCATCAGAGCCCATTCAATTAAAATTGACATTGCCGGTAGATAATCCTCATCATGAAAGATCTCATTTTGTTGTATAGATGCTCTTTTCTGGACAGTAAGCTAAGGCAGGGAGAACTACAGGAAACATGCTTTCTGGTTAACCCTGAGACAGTTCAAAATTCCTTTCATCAGAAGACTCAAACATTCTAGTTACTCCAGGTTTCACTGGCTTTAAATTGGTGTAGGATCAGCAAACTCTATGATAATGTATTCGTCAGCAGAATCAGGGAAGTTTTTAGTGACAAGAACTTTTCAAAACATTGACATGAGGTTTAATGGGGAAGACCACGTGCACCGAACTTACTTACAGTGCACCGAACAAGGAAGGAAGGAATGGATGTCTACACTCACTGAGGCCAGCAGACATTGTCAGATTATTTTCCACGCTGAGTGTTAACTGCACGATATCTGGAGCCTCTGAGATTTCCAGGGACCTAAAAAAGAGTTTAAAGGATGTGATTTTAAAAAGTATTCAAAAATGCAAAAAAAGGCAAAATGAAATTAATAAATGCTTAATTAAATGTCTCCAAAATGTAATACGATGTCAGATTCATTTAATGTTAAATTTAGAATTCGTGAAATTTCTTATATTTAAAAGCCATTTGTTGGCTAGATTTTATCATTTTGCCAAGTGATCACAAAATCAGTCAGCTGTGAATTAAGTACGTTATTCATAGCCAAATAATTTTTAGCATGAGAATATCAGCATCAATTTTGTAAAATGTATAAAAATTATAATGTGGGTACATTTCCATATATTTGGTACCAGGCGAGCTGGAAGAGAGATTGCCTGGGGTCTCCCGAGGTGGCTCAAAGCCATAGTGACGCTAATCACTTGCAGTGAGAAAGAACCCAGGACCTGTCTCATCTTTCCTTCTCACTCTTCTCTTCTGGGGTCAACTCACAGGGGTCTCTTCTGGGGTCAACTCACAGACTGCAGGAGGCAGTCGTGTCAGGTGAAAGAGCACTGGATTTGGAGTCAGAGAGCCAGGTTCAAGTTCTAAGTGGGCTCCCTCCTTTGTTATGTGACCTTGGGGGCTGAGGCTCAGCACAGCTAATGGGCTCTGTCCACAGAGAACAATAAAATGGGACCATACATTAGGCTGTACTAGATGAAACATTTATTTGTAGGGCAAAATAGACTACCACCAGTAGTCTCCTGTGCCTCCACCTAATATTAGAAAGCATGTGCAAAGTGTAAGTAATTACAGAGATTATGGTGCAGAGGGACTTAGAAAGTAAAGCAGAGGAAGGGCGACTGCCTAAAGAGACTGGGAATAGCAGTGGGAAGGTTCCAGAACCACAGTACCAAGGCTTCTAAGTCTCCCATAGCTAGAGGCAACTCTTTGATCCCTAGTCTGGCACCTTCTGTGTTAACAGTTATATCCTCCTTGCCAGCATTCCCCCAAACTGTTGTTACTCAGAGGTCTGTGAAGGACCTTTGTGGATCCCCAAAGCAGAAAGAGGTACTGCTTTGACCTTTTGTCCTCCCTCCCTTCCCCTCCCCTTCAGAGCACATGGAGGGAACAGGGTGAGTATGGTGGGGGCCGCGATATGCTCTCTCAGGAATCTCTAGTCCTAGAAGCTTGCATTTACTTTGTGGGCCTAATAGATTAAGAATTTCTAATAGCCTATATAATACCCTATAATACGTTCCCACACCCATCTCTGTTGAAAACTCCACAACTACCGGCGACGTGATGACTCTATATATTCTCGAGGGATGCTGCCTTGGAAAGTCCTTCTTCTTCTAGGTTTGCAGCTTATAGAAGCTCTGTCTTCTTAGCCTGGTTTTATTCATGGAGGAGAAGAGACTTAACCTGGGGGCTGACAGAACCCTGAAGGGGAAAAGGTTCCCTCACTCACAGTGGGGAAGGGGAGGCCCTTATCTTGCTAGACTCATTTCTTCTTCATTAACTCAAAATAATGATTACAGCTAAAAGGCGAGAGGGTACCACAGGAAGCTTTTCAACTGGCTCTCTTGCTAGAAAGGAAGCTTTAGCAGTAAAGCTCCTCCCTGCCACACTTTCCTTCCTCACTCTCAAAGTCTTCTTTCCACTTACAGGTTTGACGGGGATTAGAGGGTATCAGAGAAGCTTTTAGAAGGTTCTCTAGAATCCCCAGAGTCCACCACACTTGCTGGGTTATGGGAGAGGGAGAAAAAGAACTGAAAAGAAAAAGTAGGGGGAAAGAAAAGGAGGAACCAGCTCTCTGGTCTCCTAACACCCACTTGGTTGTGGCTCCTGGCTGCTGAGGGTCATCTATGAGTGGTTCCTGAGGCAAGGACTGTGACCACCCCGCTATAGATTAATTCTTTCCTCTTACAAAGTTGGGCTTGAATGTACTTAATGAGGGAGAAATAGGATGTGATTTTCCTCCTTCAGAATCACTCCAGTATGATCCGCAGAATGATTAGCGTGGCTCAGCCTCAGTTGGGATATTATGGCTTAAATTATTCCTATTAGTTTCCAGCTGACCTTGGAACACAAACATTACATCTGATTTCAATGAAACTTTAGACTTTGTTGTTCTCAGTCAACTAATGAAACAGTTGAACCTTCCCATGACTTGCGGTAATTATAATAAAGGGTAAGTATTATCACGAATAATGCAAACTGATTTACAAGATGGCAAAGTGATATTCTGGAAGTCGTGCACGAAGACATTAAAAATGTGAACCGAACACAGAAAAGAATTGTAGTGCCTTCTAAAAGGTTGATCCATGATTGTCGAAATACATCCCCACCTGGCAGCATAGCGTTTTACAGTGAGTTTTGGCACAACTGACTGGTTACAAGAAACATTATGTTAACAGGAAAAGCCACTTTAAAAGTCCGTTTGATGCTTCAAGCTCTCAAGTACACCCTGAACGTTTAAACCAATACTCCAAACTGATTAAAGCATTTATGGAAAATAAAAGTGTTTTGCCATGGGGGAAGAGCTGAGGGATCTTGGTTGTTGATGCTTGTTTGTTTGGTTTTACTGAGGTGTAGAACAGAAACCCCAAATTTGACAGATTTCCCAGTTCTAATTTAGTTTTAAAAGTTTAAGAGTTTATGCCACCCCAAACAATTTATCCAAACTCAATGAGTTTTCAAATCAAATGTAATAACCCTCCTGCCCTAGGAGTGGGATGGTGCCCTCTTCGTGGTTATATTCTTATAACTGAATATAGTACTCAGCACACAGTAGATGCTTAATAAACGAATAATGAAAACTAACTTCCGGAAAAGTGAGGATGCAGCCTCAGAACTCACATTGGAACATCCTAGCATCACATCATATTGGAGTGGACATTTCACAGATGTGTCACATGTGCTATTTTTTGGCACAAGAGTGTCACATCTCAGCTTTTTCTGTCCCCAACAGCCCATATGCCCAGTGAACTCCTCTTCATACTTCAGATCCTTTTTTCAGAAAAGTCCCAGACCCGTGATGCCCAAGCCTCTGGAGTGAGACAGTCTGTGTTCAATTTCTCTGCCACTTTCATAAGCAACTTGACTATTTGTGCCTCAGTTGCTCCATATGTAAAGTGGGTTTTTGTAAGGATTAGTGGGTTAATGTGTATCATCTGAAGGTCACTCGACAAATGTCAACTCTTAGTGCCCTGAGTCACTTGTCACACGGTACCACAATTATTTGTTTACTTATCTTCCCTGTGTTCAATTATAGCTCATCCGGTGTAGGCCTTATGTCTTTTTCTGCTGTACTCACCAAGTTTACAAAGCACAGACTCCAAACTTTGAAAGCAATAAATGATTCAAATAAACTAAAACCAGCTCATTCCCGAGTCGGGTGTGAGGCTAATTTCTCTCTTATTCTTTAGAGAGATCCTCCAAATGGAGAAGATCATTGGGTTAGAAACCAGTAAGTTCCACCTCCTGTAATTCACCTTGCTGGGAATGAATTAGAGAATTGTGAAATAGCTAGTATGTCACTCTGGCCATGCTTTTTTTTTAGGGGCATACATGTGGAGTTGCAGTATGATTTTCTCTTTAAGAAACGACTGCCTTGGGACGCCTGGGTGGCTCAGTTGGTTGAGCAGCTGCCTTCGGCTCGGGTCATGATCCCGGCGTCCTGGGATCGAGTCCCGCATCGGGCTCCTTGCTCCGCAGGGAGCCTGCTCCTCTCTCTGCCTCTGCCTGCCTCTCTGCCTGCTTGTGTTCTCTCTGTTAAAATAAATAAAATAAAATCTAAAAAAAAAAAAAAAAAGAAACGACTGCCTTTCCTTGTTATTATTTTGGATAAATTCACCTCATTCTTACTGCATTTCGTTTTCTGAATGAAAGTCACCTCCTTCCCAGTTAGCATGGCCAGGGTTGGGGAAGAGGAGAGGTTTAGGGTATACCGCTTTCTTCCAAAACTATCATTGATTGGAAGAATCTGTTTTTTCCCCAACTTTTAACCACATTTTAAAAACTTGTACAAAGCATTTCCCCAGTTTCTGTTCTGACTGATGTCATTCCCCACGAACCTAAGTATTCAAAGAAAAATCATAGTAAAAAAATGCACTTTTAGGCCACAAAACACAGGATAAAACTGAGGCTATTTTGTTGTTTATAGAAAAATAATTGCTTCTATACTGAACACTTGGTGTTAAGCTCACGCATTAGGTTAAAAAAGTGTGGACGTATTCATAGCACAATATCAAAAAATACAAATAAAACTATTACTTGTATAGGACAAAAACTGTGACTGTGGTAGTTGAATGACGAAGGCTTGAGAAACCCCGGGTCAGAAAATGTTCCTGAAGTTACTCAACTATTCTATGAGGAACAGAGGAGCAGTTATATCCTGGAGCTAGGATTTCCCCACCAGTCTCCTCCTCTGTGCTCCTTCTAGCACCTACTTAAGGAAACAGGGTGGTCATGCCACTAACTGTCCTTGGAGGCCTGGAAGCCGAGCCACCCCCTGAGGCGGTCATTATACAAGTCCCCCAGCACAGTCTTGCCAATCTCTGTGCCGTAGCCGAAGAACTTCAGTCTCTTATGACTCTTATGCAATAGTCTTCTCTCAGCTGAGAGGATTCAGGTCCCAGTTGATGGCTGGTTATTTTTCGTTCCTATTACGGAAATGAACCACTGAGTTGTCCTCATTGAAAGCAGTTTGTCATTTAACCAAAGGAGAATTACAGGCAAAGGAGGTTTCTTAGGTCATTGGGTCCACTGCCTGCCAGCCTGGGGCCCTCCCACCCACCACAGTTTTATTTCCGGTTCTTTGTCCACTCCATTTTCTGTGTCCCACCTACTTCCTCTGATGGTGGCTGTGTCACCTGACAGTGTCCCTTGTAGGCTTGCACTTATTCTTGACTGTCTACATCATCTCTCTCCTAGGCAGTGATTCATCTTGATTCTCCAGGGGGAAGTATGCCTTTTGGGCTTCCCTCACAACACACAATCCCTCAGGGCCTCCTTGGCACGAGCCCCTGAGGCCAGGCCAGGAGAGATAAAGGTCAGGAAGACCCAGTTCCCGAGTGCCCAGGCCTTTACACAGTGACTTATTTTCATATCTTTCTTCTCTTGCCAACCTCCTGCTGTTCTGAATTATTCTCAGGACCAGCCCCAGGCCTAGTTGGGAAATAGGGCCCGACGGTGTGCAGGGAATCTGCTTCCTCTGCCAGCTCCTCCTCAGGCATCCTTTGCCTGCACGCAGGTTCCCTGTAGACCACCCCACAGGAGGTCCACCTCCGTCCCCATCTTCTGAGAGCTGAGAGCAATCAGTGCCAGGGGTCAAGACATTTATTTTGCATTTGAGCCTTCCCTCTGCTTGTGAATAGAAAGTTTTTGTTTTCTGTTAAAGGGGACTTTTTGAGTCCAAAATCCTATGCCACGTTTTACCCACAAAGAAGGCTAGTCCGAGGGGGCAGAATGGACAAATTGGTTGATTCTGGTCAAACTCGTCTTAAGGCCCAACTCTGTGACTAACTCCTTGGATGACCCTAGCTAAGTCACTTAACTTTTGTAAGGCTTAAATGGCTCATCTTATAAGTGGAGTGGCCATTCCTTGGCTAACCTACTTGAAAGCATAATGTTTAAGTTCCCATTGATGGGTTCCAACGGACGATATTCGTGAAAGTGCCCATGATGGCCAAGTGCCCTGCAAATGCCAGTAATTTGATTGCTTGGTGACACTTTACTTTGTGTAGAACCCCACTCTGCTTGTATCTACTGGATGTCCTTTGTCCTTTGCATTCCCTTACTCTCATGTTGAGGCCCTATAAAACCTCTGTAATTTCAGGGGCAAAAGCAGAGTGTGTTCTCCCTGTCCCAAGTCAAAAGCACAGACTCGCTTGTCCCATCTATGTGTCTTTTCTGGTGTTTTTGGCTGCAGGCATCAGTATCATGAGGACCTAAAATGCTCTATGGCAGGAATCCAGAACCTGGGGTGATGGTTTGAAGGTTCCGTATGTGGGCTTTAGGGATTTGATATATCTGTTGAAGTGGTTTGCAAAGTTGTATGCTCATGTGTATTTCCTTTTTTGTTTGTTTTGAGAAAGTATCCATAACTTTCACCAGGTTTTCAGAAGGGCCCTTGGCCCAAAAAGGTTAAAAAATTCACTGTGCTAAGATAGCTTTTAAAAATTATTACATTGATATGGATTGGGTTGCTTCATAGTCAGGAAAAGCTTGGATAGAACTAAAATTTTATTATATACTATTTTTAGTTGATAAGTTGCCACTCTATGAAAAAGATTCTCAGAGTCTCCATTTTCTTGGAGTCCCATCTAGCGGTTCCAATGAGACATTAATGAATGTACTCTGTGAACTGGGAATTGCTCTACAAATGAGGTTTTACCACACTTTCCCTGCTTTTGACATTTTTTCTTCTCTCTGCATCCTCCATTTCCCTACCACTTACACTCTTTCCCATAGTTATAAAATATTTCACGCTTGGATGTGAAGTGATGAGAAACACTGAAAAATCAATATGTAAGACATATAAACATTATGTATATAATTATACATATAATTTTCAATTCATACATACATACATGTACATACATTATTTTATAATTTTTGTAGCTTTGTTTTTCCTGTTTATTGATTTCCCTTTCTATTGTTTATATTAATATTATTAATTACTAGAATTTATTCTTTAGTACTTGCATAGATCCTGAATAAGGCAAGACTTTTATTTTATTTTATTTTTATTTGTTTTTGTCCAAAACAATCCCTTAGAGGAAAGGGAGTCATCAAATATTTAAGCCCAAATTCTTTCATATCACAGGACTCTTTTCTCAAATCTTTTGCTGAACACTATAGTTTAAGCACCTGACCTACTCTTATGTAAATGGTACCTGTAGCTTAGAGATTCCTTTTGTTCAAGCATATAAAGAAATTTTTTCAGAACTAGTTAATGGGCAGTATGTTTTCAGAATTCCTGCATGTCCTCACATTTAATTAGTAGTTCAGCTGTGGGAACAGAATGTGAAGCATTCGTTTTTTTCCTTATAATTTGAAGACATTGCTTCTGTGTTGCCTAGCACAAAGTGTTGATGATGAAAATTCCGTTGGTCATCTGATTCTCATTCCTTTTAGGTAGTAGAGCAATCATGAGTCCTGCCCACCAAGTGTTTAGGGTGCTTTTCCTTCCCAGAACTTGGTAAAATTGCACTTCTTGGACCACGTGAACTTAAATGGGGTCACACGACTAATTCTGGCCAATGATTGTGAGTGGAGGGATATGCATCCCTCCCAGACCAGAGGGTTAATTCTGAGAACCTCTAGAACTCTCCCCTTACCCTCCACCATGACAAAGGACAGTGTTCACGCAGTGGAGTCATCAGTCTAGCTCCCAGAGTGAAAATGCTGATGACCCAGTAACACAGCCTTGTCATATCTGTTGTATATTCTGGAGATACTCAACCTCTCCTGTGATTCTTTCTCCACTCCCCCAAGCCCTCGCTACAAAGCTTTGGGCATAAAGCACACACTTCCTTTGGAGTATTATATTCTGGCTTTATCCTAAGGGCAAAAGTTCCTACTACCAGACATTATGGTGGGAGTAGGGCAGAGATGCTCTTTCAGAGAATTAACCTGGTAACTGACCTACCTTAACCTTTGCATTTAGTGACTTCAAACATGGGGCCTTTCTGGGGCTTCTAAAGATGTCCCTTACTTATTTCTGGTATATTGGGTTACGGTTTCTTCAGCTCTTTCTTTCTATTCTGATCACATATGTTTTTTGTATTCTAGGAATTCTTCAACATTTTTGACCAACAGATGGTTTCCAACATGGTTCTGCTTTTATTTAAAAACAAAACAAAACAAAACAAAACAAAACCCCAAAAAAAGAAAACAAAAAAACAAACAAAAAAAATTACTGTCATTTCAAAGGAATCTTTGGAGGGTAAAGGAGATAGTTGTTTGCTCAGTCCACCATTTTTAATTGGATGTTAAGTGGCCAATTTTAATTGAGTTTTCAACCCAGTGGAAAGAAAAAGTCGTATTGATTCTGAGTGGTCTAAGTAAAGGGTAATACATGAGAGCCTTAAGAATACAAACTATCTCCTTCTCCTTAAATCTTTAATAAGTAATTTTATGAACCTTTAATAAGCAATTGTACTTAAGTTTTAGAAGCACAACTTAGAAGGGCATGGCAAGGTTAAAGAGGCCTAAAAGAATATAATAAAGATGATTTGAGGCTTGGGTAATAGGGTATCTGAGAAGTAAATGGAATTAGTACTATTTATTTCAGCCAAATAAAATTTCAGAGTGTCCTAATATAGTAATGCATAAAGTGCTAATGTGCAGATCAAATTTTCTGTATCTCTACCAATGCCAAAATAAGTAGAAACTGACTTCAGCTTCACAAAAAAAGCTCTAGGTGAAAAATACGAAAAGAACTTTCTGAATGTTAGGGGTTTTAACATAGGCAGTGGAATACCTAAGGAAAGTACAGAAACCAGTTCTCCAATTCTTACCCAAAAAAACCCAAACAACAGCAACAACAAACCCCAAAACTGGGAGAGTCGATTTAGTACATAATCTGTGTGAATACAGGAGCCCGCATTAGACTCTGTCCCTACGGCCCTATGGTTCTCTAAGGATGAAGCGTGGTAAGTGTTTGGCACGACAGAAGTAGACCCTGAACTGCCTACAAAACTGTAAGCAAGCATGTCCGCCATCATCCTTGCAACACGACATAATTCAAGAGAAGCCTCAAATAGGAATGTTTTGTGCTGGAGTATTTTTGCAGACTATTAAAAGGCTCTTATTTAACTTCTCAGTTATGAACTTGAGCCTTCTTTGGGAGTCGTCGTCTTCCCACAAAGTCTTCCCAGATAATTTTTTCCTAGCAACATTTGACCAGACAGCCTAACACATACCCTGTTAGTTATAAACCCTAAGCTGCTTATTGTTCTCTATTCAATTATCTCTAGTACTACAGGTTTTTTTTTTCTCCCTATTCATTGTTTTGGTAAAATTGCCAACATGGAAAAACAGAAGAGAAAATAGTTTCTAGTAAGGACTATCTGTTTCAGCCAAATAAAATTTCAGATTGTCCTAATATAATGAGTTTTCAAATGCATAAAGTGCTAACATGCAGATCGGGTTTTCTGTATCTCCATTAAGACCAAAATAAGTAGAAAATGACTTCACAGGGAAAAAAAAAAGATTTAAGTTAAAAAAAAAAATCCTGAATGTTAGGATTTTTAACTTTGGCAGTGAGATACCTACGAAAGGTATCTTAACAGCCTTTCTTCTCCAGGACAAAGTACACTCATTCCTATATCACTCGACAAATATTCATCAAGATCCTGGTAAGTTTCAGGTCCTGTGATAGGTCCTGGGTGAATAAGAGTGGATGTGAATGGCACAGTCCTTGCTCTCAAAAAGAAGCCTACATTTTGGTAGCAAAGAGACATTAAAGAAGCAGATAGCTAGGCAGTGAGATTCAGCAATTCATATTATCTCCATTTTTCAGATGAAGAAACTCATCCCAGGCCATACATCTTTTGTGAGGTAGATAGGACAGACAGTATATTATATAAGAGCCTATAATTTTACGAAAGAGAAATGACTGGTCAAAAATAATCCAGTGATACAGTTACTGATTAAGTAAGAAACATATGATTAAGTGTTAATATGAGGAACACAGAAAATAGCAGCCTGGAAATTCAAAGAAAGGGTATAAGCTTATAGGTACAAGCTGCTATGCTGACGCCCCCAGCTCCAGACCACACCAACGCAGTGGTTTTCCAGTGTTGGTCTTTTTTTTTTTTTTTTTAAGATATTATTTATTTATTTGTCGGAGAGAGAGAACACAAGCAGGGGCAGGGGTAATGGCAGGCAGAGGGAGAAGCAGGCTCCTCACTGAGCAAGAAGCCTTATGCGGGGCTTGATCCTGGGACTCTGGGATCATGACCTGAGACCAAGGCAGACGCCTAACCAACTGAGCCACCCCAGGGGTCCCAAGCAGTGGTTTTCAAACAGGGTGCAGGAAATGATGTGGCCCCGCACCCAGGGGACATGTGGCAGTGTCTGCAGATATTTTTGATTGTTATAACTGGGTGCTAGTACTGGCATCTAGTCAGTACAGTTTGGGTAGGGATGCAGCTGAACATCCCACGATGTATAGGACAGCCCCCACAACAATTATCGGGCCCCAAATGCCAGTAGGTGCTGAAACTGAGAATAAGAAATCTTGCTCAAAAGCTCAACCTTGTTTTCCCACTAGAAACACCCGGGAAGACTTAAAGCACCCCAATGCCCAGGCTGTACCCCGGATCAACTGAATCAGAATCTCAGGTATTGAGGAACTGGGACTTGAATGACAGTATATTTTAAAGTTCTCCAGGTGATTTCTACATATACCCAAGGCCCATGAGAACTCTTCTAAAGGGTGGAAAATATGTAAACAGTTGAAAATTGTGTTGGTTAATACATTTGCTCCCAGATTTATTCTCCACTTTTCCTCATCCTGTTTAGGTGCCCAGGAAGAGCCATATGACTCAGGCACCCTTGCCCTCTGGCTGCTGGGTAGACTCAACCAATAGAAGAGGTACCACCTGGACCTTGGCGGTAGGAACCAAAGCCAGTAGGTTATTTTCCCAACTGCCTCAGTGTGTTGCCACAATTTAGCAGTTCTGTTTCTTGACAGCTACCGCTGCTTTGGGGTGGCTGCTTTTCTATGGCTTTAGCTCTCCCAGGCTTCTGCTCCTTATCCTCCCTTATCTCTTCAGGCCTGGGGTAGCAAAAGTTTGCTACTTTTGCCAGTTCATCCGTGCATGCCTCAATATTCATTTTTGGGTCCCTCGACTTTGCACACATCTCTGTGAATGATTCCTCACTTAAAAAGTGACTTCAAAATTCCAGGTGAACATGCTGTCTGTTCCCTGCCAGGCAGGGCCGGCTTCATGAGTATGCAACCTGTGCAATGATATTAGGCCCCAGGCTCTAGAAAAGTCCACACTTGGTTTATTCCTCTGCTGTATTCTGTCTTGGGATTCGTAATACTGTTGAACAAGAGGCTCTGCATTTTCTTTTTTCCCTGGGACCCACAAATTACACACTGATCCTGCTGCTGGAACTCTGGCCGATACAAAGTTATTCTCGATAGGAAGGAAATGACAGCATGAGCAAGACCAGAAGTTAAAAATGTATGTAGTGTATCTGGTGGATGGTAAAGTGTGGCCATTTCCAACCTTGCTGAAAGGGTAATCCATCATCACAGGTGGCAGCAATCTCGTGGTGATCTGGAACAAGCTGATGGATGGGGACTATTTCAAGACAGCATCACCTGGCTGCAAAGGATGTCCAGTGGGTCCTGGCTTAGGTCAGGTGAGGATTGGTTTAAGAGTAACCAGTTTTCCACATTTCAGCTCTTGATGTGTCTACACCTATTCTGAAAGTCTCAGCCTGGATATGAAGAGTAAGACTCCACAGGTAATGTGTACACATTCCAAGAAAAAATAAGTTAACATACATTAAGTAAATTTTATTCTTATAACATGCCATAAAGCAATAGTGCGGCTGGAGTAACATGATGTTTGATAAACATTTTTTTTAAAGATTTTTTTAAAGATTTTATTTATTCATTTAACAGAGAGAGAACACAAGCAGGCAGAGAGGCAGGCAGAGGCAGAGAGAGGAGCAGGCTCCCTGCGGAGCAAGGAGCCCGATGCGGGACTCGATCCCAAGACGCTGGGATCATGACCTGAGCCAAAGGCAGCTGCTCAACCAACTGAGCCACCCAGGCGTCCCTTGATAAACATTTTTATTGAAATATAACATAGAGAGAAGTACTCAAATCATAAAGTATATATAGTTCAATTAATTTTCAAAGTAAACACATCTAGTACTCTGATAAAGAGCATTATCAGCTCTCCCAAAAGTCCCCTTGTGCCAACCCCTCTCCAAAAGTGATGACTGATGCCACAGGGAAGTATTACCTATTTCATGGAAAAAGAATCACACAATATGAGTTATTTTGTCTCTTGCTTATTTTAGTCAATATTACAGTTGTGAGATTTATGTTGCATGTATTTTTTTTGAGATTTTATTTTTAAGTTATCTCTACACCCAATATGGGGCTTGAACTCACAACCCCAAGATCAAGAGTCACATGCTCCACTGACAGAACTGGCCAGGCGCCCCTTATGCTGTATGAATGAATGATTTGTTCGTTCTCTTTGCTGTATAGTGATCCATTGTAAAAGTATTTCACAATGTATTTACTCATTCTAGTATTTATGGGCATTTGGTTTTCAGGTTTTCATTATTATAAATAATACTGCTATAAAAATTCTTGCCATGTCTTTTGGTGCACATGTGTGCATTTCTTTGGGGTTTATATTTAGGAGTGCTGTATTGATAGGAAAGTTGTCAGCTTTAGTAGACATTGCCAAAAAAATATTCCAAAGTGGCTGTATCACTTTATACTGCTACCACTGATGGAGGAATGTTCCAGTTGTTTCAGATCTTTAACAATACTTTGTGTCTTTTTTTTTTTCCATTTTAATCATTCTGCTGGGTTCACAGCAATTTCTCATTGTGACTTTAATTTGCTGTCATTCCCCTGATGATTAATGCAGTCAAGCACCTTTTCATATATTATTGTCCATTTGGGTGTCTTCTTTGTGCAGTGCCCATTGAAGTTTATGCCCATTTTTCTATTGGATGGTAACTTCTTTTTTTTTACTCATAGCTTTTGTGCAAGTCCTTTATTGTTTACATATATGCAAATACTCAGCCCCACTCATGACTTGTCTTATTCCTTTCTTGATTTCTTTTGACAAAAGGAATTCTTAATTTTAAAGTAGTTCAATTTAGGATCTTTTCCTCTATGGTTAGTACTTTTTGTGTCCTACTTCAGAAATATTTGTCCCAAATCCATGAAGATATCTTCTATTCTCCTACATTGCCTTCTAGAAGATTTCTTGCTCTACCTTTCACATTTAGATGATCCTTTAGTTTAGATTTACTTTAGATCCTTTAGTATCATATCTATCTATAATCTATCATCATAGATTACAGTTAGTAATCAAAACACTAATTTGTGAGAGGTAGATGTCAGGGTTCATTTATTTCCACATAAAAAAATGAACTGTGATCATTCATTTAAAAGACCACCCTTAGGCGCCTGGGTGGCTCAGTTGGTTAAGCAACTGCCTTCGGCTCAGGTCATGATCCCGGAGTCCCGGAATCGAGTCCCACATCGGGCTCCCAGCTCCATGGGGAGTCCGCTTCTCACTCTGACCTTCTCCCTTCTCATGCTCTCTCACTCTCTCTCTTTCCTAATAAATAAATAAAATCTTTAAAAAAAATAAAAGACCACCCTTTTCCTTTTGTTCTCTAGTGCTACTTTTATTATAAATCAAGTATCCAAATAGGACTGGATTTAGCATTATGGTAATGCTGGGCTTATAGATGAGTTATGTAGAATTAACATTAGTTATTTCCTAAATGTTTGGTGGAATTCACCAGCAAAGCCATCTGGACTTGAAATTTATTCCCCTTCCCCTCAGGAAGATTTTGAACTATATTTGATTTCTTTAATAGATATAGGAGTGTTTAGGTTATCTCTTCTTATTTTTAAGTTTTTTTTTTTAACATATAATGTATTATTTGTTCAGGGGTACAGGTCTGTGATTCATCAGTCTTACACGATTCACAGCACTCCCCGTAGCACATATCCTCCCCAATGTCCATCACCCAGCCACCCCATCCCTTCCACCCCCTTTCACTCCAGCAACCCTCAGTTTGTTTCCTGAGATTAAGAGAGTCTCTTATGGTTTGTCTCCCTCTCTGGTTTCATCTTGTTCCATTTTTCCCTCCTTTCCCCTATGATCCTCTGTCTTGTTTCTCAAATTCCTTGTATCAGTGAGATCTTACGATAATTGATAATATTTCCCTGATCGACTTATTGTGCTTAGCATAATACTCTCTAGTTCCAGCCACATCATTACAAATGGCAAGACTTCATTTTTGATGGCTTCATAATACTCCATTAGATATATACATATATGTATCTAGATATAGATATGGATATATATACATATATGTATATATCTAATGGAATACTAAGATGAGTCATCTATGAGGGATCGAATACATATATATATCCATTTATCTGTTGATGGACATCTAGGCTCTTTTCATAGTTTGGCTATTGTGGACATTGCTGCTATAAACATTGGGGTGTACATGCCCCTTTGGATCACTACATTTGTACCTTTGGGGTAAATACCCAGTAGTGCAATTGCTGGGTCATATGGCAGCTCTATTTTTAACTTTTTGAGGAACCTCCATACTGTTTTCCTAAGTGGCTGCACCAGCTTGCATTCCCACCAACAGTGTATGATGGTTCCCCTTTCTCTGCATTATCTCTTTCTTCTTGACTGAGTTCTGGTAGTTTGTGCCTTTCAAGGAATTTGTCCATTCCATATAACCTGTATTTATTGGCAACTTAGTTTTGTTGATCTTTTCTATTGTTTTCTTATTTTCTGTTTCATTTATTTTTGTTCTAATCTTTATTGTTTCCTTTCTTCTGCTAACTTTGGGTTTAGTTTGTTCTTTTTCTTAATATATGCATTTATAGCTACAAATTTCTCTCTTAAAACAATTTTTGCTGCATCCTCTAAGTTTTGGAATGTTGTGTTTCCATGTTTATTGGTCTCAAGCTATATTTTTATTTCCCTTTTGATTTCTTCTTTGATATATTGATTGTCCAGGATAGTACATGTTTTTATGTCTTTATGAATTTTCTGGCTTTTTTTCTGTTATTGTTTTCAGTTTCAAACCATTGTATTTGGAAAAAACACTTGATATAATTTCTATCCTCTTGAATTTGTTAAGACATGTTTTGTAACCTAAACATATGATCTATCCTGGAAAATATTCTATGTACACTTGAGAAAAATGTATATTCAGCTACCGTTGGAGAGAATGTTCTTTATATGTCTATGAGGTTAATTTGGTCTACAGTGTTGTTCAAATCTGCTCTTTCCTTCTTGATTCACCGTCTGAATGAACCTCGCAGGAAACTGTTCCCCCCCGGACGGGGCAAAACCTTCAGGGCAGGAGAAACCTCATGCCCCTAGGAGGGCACCCCCCCATTCCAAGGCATGCCTCTTCCCAAACCAGGAGGCTGAAACTCCACCAGGCCCATGCAATCATCTCAGCCGCCAGCAGCACACACCTGGGTCCCGCCAGATAGGTCCTGTTGTGAATGTGTTCCCTAAACCTAACACTAGTTTCGGAAGTCCACCTACCGTTCTTGGAGGCCTGGTCCTCAAGACCTGCAATCTATCCATTGTTGAGAGTGGGTTATTTAAGTCCCCAATAATTATTACATTGCAGTTTACTTCTCATTTTAGTTGTTAGTATTTGCTTTATGTATTTAAGTGCTCTGATGTTGGATGCATAAATATTTATATTTGTTATATCTTCTTGATAAATTGCTTTCTCATTATATAATAATTTTCTTCATCTCTTTGACCATTTTTAGCTTTAAGTCTCGTTTGTCTGATATAAGTAGAGTTATTCTGCTTTCTTTTGGCCACGTTTTGCTTAAAATACTTTTCTTAATCCCTTATCTCTAAAGTCTATCTGTCCTTAAAGTGAGTCTCTTGTAGGCTGCATTTTGTTAGGTCTTGTTTTTTTTTTTTTTTAGATTTTTTTTTTTAATTTATTTATTTAACAGAGAGAGAACACAAGCAGGCAGAGAGGCAGGCAGAGGCAGAGAGAGGAGCAGGCTCCCTGCCGAGCGAGGAGCTGGACACGGAACTCGATCCAAGGACGCCAGGATCATGACCTGAGCCGAAGGCAGCCACTCAACCAACTGAGCCACCCAGGTGTCCCAGGTGTTGTTTTTTTTTTTTTATCCATTCAGCCATTCTATGTTTTTGACAGGAGAATTTAATCCATTCATATTTAAAGTAATTATTGGTAGGTAAGGACTTACTGTTGCCATTTTGTTAATTATTTTCTGGCTGTTTTGTAGCTCCTTCATCCCTTGCTACCTCTCTTGTTGTCCTTGTTGTCTTCCTTTGTGATCTGATAACTTTTTGTGGCAGCATGCTATGACTCCCTTATCATAATCTTTTGTGTATTTACTACAGGTATTTCCTTTATGTTTACCATGAGGTTTACATAAAATATTTTATATTTATAACCTCCTATGTTAAACTGATAATAACTAGCTCCTGGTAACCAAAATTCTACATTCTGTCTCCATGAATTTGACTACTCCAGGTCCTTCATTTAAGTGGAATCATACAATATTTATCCTTCAGTGTCTGGTTTATCCACCTAGTATAATATGTTTAAAGTTCATCCATGTTGTTACATGTATAAGAATTCCACTCCTTTTTAAAGGCTGAATAATATCTCATTACATGTATGTATTGTATTTTGTTTAAGCATTCATCTGCCCATAGACATTTGGGTTGTTTCCACCTTTTCAGCATTGTGACTAATGTTACTGCATACAATGATATAAAATATCTGTTTAAGTCCCTGCTTTTAATTCTTCTGTGTATATACCTAGAAATAGAAATGTTGAATCATATGGTAATTCTATGTTGAATTTTGTAAAGAATCAACATACTGTTTTCTACCAAAGATGGATCATTTCATATTCTCACAAGCAATGCACAAGGGTTCTAATTTCTCCACATCCTAGACAACACCTGTAGGTTTTTGATTGGCTGGTTGGTTGGTTCTTAATTATAATAGCCGTACTAATGGGTGAGAAGTGGTATCTCACTTTGGTTTTCATTTGTATTTCCCTAATGATTAGTCATGTTAAACATCTTTTCACATGTTAATTGGCCATTTACGTTTCTTCTTTGAGGAAATACTTATTCAAGTCTTTTGCCTATTTTTGAACTGGGTTGTTTGTTGTTTTTGTTGCTGTTGAAGAAAAACACTTTAAATAAGATAAACTGATATAATATTGCCAGGATATAATATTTCCTAAAATGATGTTCCCAAGAAAGTTTTTGAAATAATTAGCTGTGCATACGTCTCACAAAGGACTTTTATTCAGGATATGTAAAGAATTCCTACAACTCATGAAGACGAACAACCCAATTTGGAAAGGACAAAAGATTTAAATGGACACTTCATAAAAGAAAATGTACAAATGGCCAGTAAACACATGAAAAGATACTCAACATTACTAGTCATCCAGAAAATGCAAATTTAAATCTCAATGAGATACTATTACACACCTATAAGAGCGGCTAATATTAAAAATAAAAATACTACTAAACATGAGAATGTGATATAACTTACACACACTTTTATGGGAGTATAAAATGGTGCAACCAATTTGGAAAAACATTTTGGCAGTTTCTTAAGAAGTAAAACACGTTTATCACACAACCCATCAATTTTACTCCTAGGTGGTTACCCAAGAGAAATAAAACATATCAATACAAAGACTGGTACCTAAATGTTCACAGCAGCTTTACTCCTAGTGGCCAAAAGGTGAATACAACTTAAATGTATATGGACAAACAGATCACGATATGTTATAAAATGGAATCTACTCAGCAATAAAACCAAATAAACTATGGCTACTGCAACATGGATGGCTCTCAAAAATATGATGCTGTGTAAAAGAACCGAGACACCAAAAAAGTACCTACTTTATAAATGAATCCATATCAAATTCTAAAACAAGAAAAACCAATCTATTATGGTATAAAGTAAATAAGGGCTTGCCAAGGCCTCCAAGGGAGGAAATGCACTGAAAAGAAAAACAAAGGAACTTTTGGGGATGACATAAATATCCTACAACTTGATTGTGGTGATGGTGGTTCCATAGATGTACGTATTCCTCAAATCTCATCTAAACACACTTAAAAAAGGTGCCTTTCATTGTATGTAAATGATGCCTCAAGAAAGTCAATTTCTGAAAAAGTAATTTCTTTTGGTAACCAAGGAACTATGACAATAATTGAAGTTTCCAGACTGTGAGGATATACTTAGATCTGACCTAAGTATGGCAAATCAACACCTTACACTGAGGAAGGCATGTAAGTACCTAGCTTCCTTTATTCATAAACGGAAATAATTGTCCACAATCCCATTAGTAAAATAATTACCTTTGGTCTTTCTTTTTTAGATTTTCTGAATCAACCACTACATTTTGAACAAATAAACTAAAGAATAGAATAATATATATTTAAAATGTTTGGGTTACCAGAGAGCAAAAAACATTATTTATAACATTCCCCAAGTAAATGGAATAAAGCATTTCAAAATTACTTCTTTTGTATTTCAAACATACTCTGCTGTGTTGAATGGCCCTTTAAACATAAACCAAAAACATGGGAAGTTCCAAGTGTGTCATCTAGGTCTTCAGTTCTGTTACTGAATTGTTACACAAAATTGCCTACATTTTTTTTATTTCAGAGCTCATGAAATTGTACAAAATCTATTTGCAATTTTGTGTGGATAAAATATATAAGCCCAATGAGGAAGGTTTCTCTTTAAATCACAAGGAATTCATTAAAAAAATAATTATTAAAAACAACATATAGCATTTTGATACAATGAATAAAAAGGACAACCCAACAATAAAAATATACTCTTGTATTCTACAGATGACCTTCAAAGGATAAAATATTGATACTAACCTGTGAAAATAAATCTAATTCTTGCCATGGACATAGCCTGGGTAGAATGCTGGATCCAATGGACTCATCTCCTAGGGTTTGAGATTTTAACACTAAGAAAAGGTTCTTGCTTTCTTATGTTTTCATGACAAAATAACATTCTTATTAAAAGGGTTAGATTACAGAAAAGGGAGCGAGAAGGAGGGAAAAGGGAGAAAAATCTCACCTAGAATGTCGGGTTTCAGGAAGATGTCCTAATGACCTGAATCTGTATATCTCTCTGGGAAGTGTGACTTCCACAGTGTGGTTGCAGTTAGCTGTGGAAAAATTACACAAATTGCACTGAGTCGTTTTACTCAGGTGAATTCACCCCTTAAAACTAGGAAGTGCTGCCAATTTGACCAGAAATCTTTGATTTTAAAGATTTTTGAGAAAATAATTTCTCTCTTCTTCAATTTGTACCACGGGATCCATTAACAAAGCCAACTCTTCTGTCCATCCAGAAGAATGTTATCTCTGTGTGTTCTGATCTTCTGGTTTTGAATTATACATAATCATGGAATTCGGGATTTGTCTTCCCTCAAAGCTTTTCCACTGCGACAGCATGATTTACTAGAAAGTTACTTAACATATAACACAGCTTCAAAGACCAAATCCCCTTTATTTGCTCCTTAGAATTTTTCATTACAGCAATATGAATTAATGCCAGTTGTTACGCCAGGAGAGATCAAACTGAAACTTCCACAGAAGTCAAGTAATAGGAATCTCACAGGGAGTGATAGAAACTGTTCTATGCTCTTCAGTGACTGATGGACTATGCTTTCTGTTTATGGAAAAAAAAAAAAAGGTAGCAAAATTGAACAAGCCCCCAGGGCATAAAACAAACTGCGAAAATAAATACAAGGAGAGTAATTCATGAATTTAAAAATATATAATCAATAAGGATGGGTGAATATGGCAGCATTTTGAGATAGAACTGCATTTTCAACTATTTTTAAAATGTTTCCCATTTGGCAGAACCCCAAATGGGCCTTGCCAAGCACTTTTTCTTCTTAATTTTTAAGTGCGTATGTATTTCAAGGAAAATTTAATCCATATGTTCCTCTCTCATTTACACAATTTATCAAAATGTTGCTTTGAATGAGCCATTTAATGTCTAAGAAAACTGAAATACTTCCCCCCCATAGTAGTTTTTAGGTTTTTTTCTTTGTGAATTAAATATGTGATTGGTACTACATATGAAGCTAATTGAAAAATATTCAATTCTGTTTTAATATTCAGAATCAAAGTCCGAGAAATTAAAAATAACAGAAGATACATTCCCCTATAGTACTATATTTTCAAGTTTCTAAAAGCCTTCTTTCATTCACATGGTTCCTATAAATCAAAGAATGCTAGAATGAAAAGATACCTCAGAAATGTTAAAGTTTTTTCTCTCACTTTAAAAACTAGGAAACTGAGTCCCAGAGAAATGAAAGAATCTGCCAAAATCACAAAACTAATTAGTGGCAGAGCCAAGACATATATCTTCCCATTACAGTGACTTCTTTGGTTTTTCTGATTTTCATTAGGATTTTATCTATATCTAAACACATAGAAGTATCAGTATAACACTAGATCATAAAAAAAACAGTGGAGCTCACTTCTGCATGGAATGTATCTGCCTGCTTCCAGAAGATCAACACCTGGACAATGGATAAGCTGGATATGAAAAGTTCAACACCTGGTATTGCCATTGAGAATTTCAATGGCTCAATGTACCATGTGATCCTAATTGCATCTACCCATTACCATTTCCACAAGGGTAGGTGATAAATCCATAAAAGAAAAATTAAGTTCCATTATACTCTCAACCATTACCAGTAAGATGCTACAGGAAAACAAGATGATTAGGCTTTAAAGTTAAGGACATTTCTTCCTCCCCTCCTTCTCCTCCACTTTCTTCTTCTTCCACCAAAGGGGATCATTCTGTGTGACCCAAAAATCTGGTGATGGACATTCCGTGATGTCTGGGGGGGTCTTGGTAAAGACATGAGTCCATGGGATAGGACCGAGGTACACCTTCGGTTCGTTCTCTATTACCAGTGTCTTCAGGCAAGAAAAAAAAGGCACAGATGAGTAAAAAACTGCTATTCTCAGGGAAAGAAAAGAAAAGAACAGAAGACTATTGGGGCTTCCATTTGTTATGTTACCAGGCAGTCATAAACTACAGACCACAAATCACAATCAAAAGAACTTTGTAAAATTCTGTAACCTTGTAACTTACCAGTGTTTATATTGTGTTACTCTCTGTTTTGTAGTAGCAATTCCCAGGAAAATCTTATTTTTTTAATATGATAAGACGGGGCATATAATATGTGTATGTCTTTTGGGACAAAGGAGAGAATCAAAGGACCTTTTTCTGGAGGAAGAAACCAAAATCATACACTGCAGAGCATCTCAACCACTTACTAATTGTTTAACCTTGGGTCTGTTACTTAACAACCTCTCTTTGTCTCAGTTTCCTATCTATAAAATGGAAATAATAAGAGGACCTACTTCATAACGATTAGTGAAATAATACATGTGAAGTACTTAGGACAATGTTTGCATATAAAAAGACCTCAGTAAAAAGAACTGGTGGCACTACTGTTTTTTTCTTTACACTGAAATAGGAAAATAGGCTGAATTCCCAGGACTCGTGGCAAACAGAAAAAGAAAATACAGGAAGATCACTTAGGACTTATAAGGAGCTCTGAGTCTTAGCAATCGTAAAGCTATTATACATTTACTGAATTGGGATTCTAAACTCAACTATATATTCAAATGCCAAAGAAGGACTCAACTGATGCTACTATAACAAGCGCCCATATCATTAGTACCTGTGGCATTTGAAACACTGTAACTCTACCTTCTTCTATCTTGATCTCCAGCTATTAAAAATAATAGCGTATTCAAAGACTGGACAGCCATTTGTACCCAATGCAAAACACTCAGGAGTCTTCTCAGAACTCCTGGTTTTGAGAAATGGTTACTTTGGCAATAATGACCTTAGACATGATAGCTTTGGGGTAGAAGTAAGATGATTTCTGAGTTTTCCCTTGGTGAAGTTTTTCTCTTTTGATTGTAATTTGATTGGTTTTGCCAAATGATACACAGATAGGAGAGCACCCTGGCTTAAGAAGTGGGAGGTCCATGATGGCAGCCGTGGCCTTAGGTACCAATCTGAAGACAACATTCTATTTCTAGGGGGTTCCTGGTTATGTAAAAATGAGTTGAGATCTGGTGGTCATAAATGTCCCTACAACTCTAATATGTTGTGGACTTATAATGGTATACTTAGAAAACAGTGCGATTAGTTTTCCTGGCCCTCATTCCTCTATCATCAGAACAGATTATACAGCACCTTTCTTTGAAAGTTCCATGCATTCTATACACAACAACTGAGAAAAGAGAGAGGAATATGGTGCATACAGTATGCTTTTGCATTGGATCTGAGTTCAAATTCAAAGTCTCCCACTTTATCAATGGCTCCATATTGAGCAAATTACTTAATTTCTCTAAGTCTAAATTTGCTCAATCATTAAATATGGTTCACTTTACCTATTTCAGAGGTTGTTCAAGAATTACGGAGAGAACATAACTCTTGGGCTTACCTCCTAACAGGTGCTCAAATAGAAGAGAGTTATTATTCTTGGTGTACGAAAAGAAACAACTGATTCAAGCCTGGAAGGTCTTTCATCGAAGGGAGTGTCAGATTGCATTATGCACATGAATAATGCTCCCCAAGCCTAAAAGACTGTTGTCATTTTTTGTCATGATGCTAAAATCAGTAGAGACCCTGGAGGAAGCAACGTGACAGTGTTTGTTGAATGAATTGATAAAGTTGCTCCCTTCAGCCAGGACTCTTGGGTATTGCTGAATACTTTCACAATGTGTTAGAGTCAGATTATATCACACAATTGACCACTGTATCCATTGTACCAGACATTTTGAGCCTAATGGACACAAACATATATTGATGAGTAAGTGAAGTGTTTCATATTTAAATGATTTAAAAAAATTAAGTTTGTTCTTGATAGGTCTGGAATGGCTAAAAAAATTAATTTTTCATTAATGGGAGGAGGTACACGAGAATACACCCAAAGAAGATAATTTTAAGCTGTGCATAGCAATAGTGAACAAATATCCTCTAATCAAAACAGCTTTACAGATGGACAGTTCCTTCTTGATATTAGGAGACATTAGTGATACAACTGATCTTCAAGCTTGGCCCAGGGCCATCCTGAAGGAGGGATACACGTGACTCTCAGAGGAGGGGGTTTGGCTGCTGAGATCACGCAGGACCACTGCATTTGAGCTCTTGGTTGACAGAGGAGATCTGGAGCCAAGAGATCAAGGATTACTCTGTCTGCTCTGCGACCTCCCCCAGGTTCTTATTTTTGTGGCCTGGGTCAGTTTCCTATGATGATTATCAATAAAAGCTCTAAAGTAATTAAAAAAATAATAATGTGTATTCTGGAATAGTGGTGGAACACTGCTCCATACTCTGCAACCAGACTTGAATGTGGGGAGGAAGATCACAAAGGATGGAGGAAGCAGGCTGGGGCCCAGATGCCTCTGTGGGGAGGAACGGAGATCAGCAGGGCCAGAGAAGGGATTCTGAGAATCCCAGATACAGTGTAGGCAATACAGACACAAGTAAGATCTGGGATCAGGGAATCCAGATACAAGCAAGGGAACTGCTTTCTCTTAGTTTCTAGCAATACAGGTTTTGGGGATTATTTTCTCCAGGTTTGCCATCTATTTAATCTATCTGTACTCTAGTACATAATAATTCTTTCTTAGAACTTTTTCACAGTGCTTTCTGAAAGAGTTTATTTTCTGGGTTTGGGAATGCTGAGAAGTCCAGCTCACTAGGAAATAAATTCAACCTGATTACTTAACCAAACTTCCTGAATGGCCAATATATGAATTTATCTCCAACTCAAAACTGAACAGAGCATTTTCTTACCAAATATCATCATTTCCTGCCTTTGAGAAGAGACTAGAAAGACTTGTGATGAACCATTTCAGAGAAGTTTGAGATATGTCTTCAGCTGAAACCTGGAAATCAAAGCAAAAAGAAGAAAAATGACTATATAAAAACAAAATTTGTGAGCTTTGGGAAACAAGTGGTTTTAGAGAAAAGCTAATTTTCAAAGGTCTCCATCTGCCCCATGGCCACTCCCTTCTCTTCGAGGGCCTTTCCGCCTCTCTTCATTTCAGTTTTGAGTTAGAAATACTGGAACTGATCACTTTTCAGCCTCAATAAGTCCTTGCTAATTATTTTAACATTTCAGGTTCAGGAAACCCAAACCCAGTGTTTGTTAAGTGCTCTTTGCCTTGATTTGTATGCCCTCTTATATTTCAAGGGAAGTTGGGTCCATGTGTTTCTGATTCATTTTTACTTAACTCATCAAGACATTGTTTCATGAAGGCCATTTGATGTCCAAAGATTCTGCTGAACCTTTTGTTCATTAAGCCATATAGCCAGTGAAGCAATACGTAGTTTATAACAAAACAATAGAATTAGGAGACCCAGGAACTAACTACCCTACCTCTGTCCCTCATGTGCTTTCATACAATGATGAATCACCTTTCTAGATATCTGCGTTATCTGCGGAGAAACAACAATGTTTTATGCAAGGTTTAGAGAATTTTATAATAAAATATAATTTTGGAAAGTCTTTGTTAAGAGTAGATCATGTTATAAACCAATACCAAGTTGAAAGAATGAGTTTTTGCCTGGTGTTGAGGCTGTTATACTAGTTTTCCTGGCCAAGTACCACAACTCAAAATTAAAATTTCCAATGGTGATTTCATGTTTCATCTGAAAGCATAGTTCTTATATGGCTTTATACAATGGGAGAGTTCTATATTTCCCACTGGTTTCCTTTTTGAGTAAACAATCAAACCACCCATCTGTTTAAAAATTTGGAGAAAATTAAGAAGTAGATATTTACCATAGAGAGATATCCCTGTTTTTGACTCAAAGACAGAAATTCTCCTAATTGTTTTATCTTGAAGTATGGAATACTGAAGCCAAATTTCCTCTAAATGGAATGGCAACAACTTTAGCAGGTATCAACAATAAAATAATTTATTTTTACTCATTCATTCCAGTTTTCCACTGGGTTCATTATCCTGGACCCAGTTAACTTGCTGGTCTCGGGGTTCTCAGGTGGCACCCTGATAGTTTACCAAGCCTCCAGAGGGCAAAACAGGATTCAAGAATCAGTTTTGAGTGGTGTCAAAAGCAGAAATAAAGGGAGTTCTCAATCAAAATGACAAGGAAGTTGCAGGAAACATGTTCAGGTAAACTAATAGGATTTGCCTTTTGGGCGTTTTGCTTCAGGAACCCATCTAGAAAAGAAGAGAGTGATCACAGGGTTGATGAAGATGTTTGAAAATTAGCTTTTTATCCAAAACGCTTGTTTCCCAAGCTCAGGAATGATCTATCTATCTATCTATCTATCTATCTATCTATCTATCTATTTTCTCTGGATCACTTGACCTCCAAGCAGTGGCCTGGTATTAGGCAAAGGGTCCAGTCAAACATTGCATAATCACCACCCAGAACAGACTGAGACACATAGGCAGAGGGTCTGTAGCCATGTATGTAGTCCCCTTTTCTCCACTTCCCAGGAAGAGGAGTGGTTGGACTGGGCATGGCCAGATAGGCCATGCGTATGCTGCAGGAGAGGCGCCTAGCCCCTCTTCTGGTCTTTTGGTAGAGTTCTCATGAAAGCATATAAAGGGGGTAAAACAAGCTAAGTTTTGTTACTAGCTGCTTAGGGGAAGTACATACCAGTTGTCCAGCACCAATATCCCTTGGAGAACTTGTGGCAACTTGAAACCAGCCATTGACCTTCATGCTGAGGGGGTAGGTTTTAACTAATACCGGCTCACTCCTGCCAGGCATTCTGGAAAGATTCACTGGACAAGCCTCTTTGTCTCTCCACAATTGGTAAGCTACTGAAACCTGTTTGGAGAGTCCCTACTACTTGCACAGGGACTAGGATGAGGAAATCAAGAGAGCCATAATAACATCCATATTTGATCCATGGTAGAAGAAGGTGGGACAACTAAAGGCTAGCCTTCCAGGAGTTCCCAGTCTAGTGAATGATGTCAGAACAAACACTGACCACACCACACGGAAAATGATCTCACAGAGGTGTGAGTTACAAATGACGTGATGATACTACAAATGACATGGTGATCAACTCTGGTGGCAGGAAGGAGGTTCTCAGAAGCCTTCCCAAGAAGGATATGCTCATGGGGAGGCAGGCTATGGGTGCAGGCTGAAGGAAGGGCATGCCAGGCAGAGGAAACCACACGTAGGCAGGAGCCCTAATCATAGCCAAGCCAAACAAAATTTGAAGAAACACCCCCCCACCCCAGACACAGTCTTATAAATTCTGGAGGAGTTAAATCATAAGAAGCTAAAGTCCAACAGTGTAACAGTCCCAAAATTTCATAAGCAATTAAGGAATGCCAGGTCCATTTCCAAAGCCAAGATTCTTTTAGAACCCTCTAGAGTAATGACTTGTCCCTCAAATGTCTTCTGTCCCCTTCTATCCGAGTGGCCTCTTCCAATTGGTCACAGAGCTGGGGCAATACTAGCTAACCTGATCTTGCTAGTTGGCTTTCTTATCTTTTGGTCTGGGTGGTATTTTTGTCCCACCTACCGTACCCAACAACCCAAGGACCCTATATACCCTAAAAAGAAGCACAGAACTCCCTCTGGTCAGGTCAAAGAATATAGCTCCTCTAACAAAACTTAAAGTTCTGGAAATAAGAGAATCCTTCTTTTTAAGTTGACTGTATTTGTTTATATTTCTTCCGGCTTCAGAAGCCGAGAGGCTTCATACTAGTGGAGTCACAGTGTCATCTCCCACGATCTGGGTCACCGGAAAGTTGATATACTAAATCCTTTAAAGGTTTACATGTCTTTGCCTTAAAAAATGACATTCTGTTTGTATCAGGGATGCCACTGCACTCCAATCACCTGCTAACGACTTCCACAGTCCCCTCGGTAGCCCCTGTCCCTCTCCACCTCCCTCCCTCCTCAGCCAGGCAGTGGATGAAGTGACATTCTCGGTAGCTTAGAAAAGGCTTCAGGGAGTTGTGAATTTTCATATTCATACCTCTCAAGCTGGCACGAGAGTCTTGGCTTTTGCTATTCAATAGGAGAAATGGGAATAAAATTTAGAAGCCCATAAATAGATTTCTTACTTGTAAATCTTAACATGTTTTGAAAAGCTTGATGCATTTAAGTGGGTGAATCTGGCTGATGTTAATTTAGTGAGAGGGTGTATTTGTTATCGACTGCTGTACAGCAAATCTCCCCAAAAATTTAGCAGCATAAAATAATAATAACCACTCACCTCTCATGCTTCTGTGATTCAAGAATTTGGGAGTAGCTCAGCTGGGTTGTTTGGGGTCTCATGAAGTTAGCAGCAAATGGTGTCTGGGCCCGAGGTCATTTTGAAGGCTTTTTCACACACAAGCCTGGTGCCCCAGCTAGGAAGACTCCAAAGCCGATGGCTCGAACAAGTGAGGCTTCTCAAGGAGGTCTCTCTACTTTTTTCCAGATCAGCTTTAGGGTATCTGAGATTCTCACATGGCAGCTCAGGCCCTCAGGGGCATATGTCCTAAGAGTAGAGGGTAGAGAGAGTAAGGTGAAGGCCGTGTCACTGCCCCTAATTCACCTGCAGAAATGTCAGAGGATTGCTTCCCCTCACTGCATTTGGTAGAACTGACTCATTAAGTTTGACCCATGTTTCCCGGAAAGGTAATTAGCTTCCACGTTCACATTACAAAAGTGTCAAAGAATTTGCAGACTTTTTAAAAAACAATCACAAAAGACGTCAGGAAGAGGGGACTGTCAACTGAAAATGACATAAATAGGAAAACATAAAGCTAATTATCGTAATTTCCACCGACATTTCTTTTTTTTTTAATTTTTTTTAATTTTTTTTTTTAAAGATTTTATTTATTCATTTAACAGAGAGAGAACACAAGCAGGCAGAGAGGCAGGCAGAGGCAGAGAGAGGAGCAGGCTCCCCGCGGAGCAAGGAACCTGATGTGGGACTCTATCCCAAGATGCTGGGATCATGACCTGAGCCAAAGGCAGCTGCTCAACCAACTGAGCCACCCAGGCGTCCCTCCACCGACATTTCTTTGAAATTTGTCATGAATCAAATTCAGACTTTTAAAAATGCCTTAGTATCATTTTTGCCTTTTACTTAGTTTCTAGTTTTTTGTTACATAATTCTATTTTTTCTTAATGACATCAATTTTTTTAATTTAATTGATTAAATTTTATTTTACACCTACTGTATGCTAAGCATGTGGTAATTCAGATACAGATGCAAATTTGTACAGTCCATGCTTTTAAGGAATTCACAGTCAAAATTACAATTCCTTGTGACAACTGCAACATTGGAAGCATAAGCAAGGCATAGTGATGAAATAGATATGGGAAAGAAAAATCACCTGATAAAATCATACCATATATTTTCTTTCTAATTCACAGCCTTGCAAAATGAGACCTTCAATTGCACCTGTTTTAAATGGGCCATAAACCCTACAGTTAATATTAATTTGAAGTATTCCTGAAGGTAGTCTTTAGATCTAAAGCAAGACAAAGGTTTTCCGAGGTTAAAACACAAAGGCTTAAGCACAAGATTCTCATCTAGGTATAAATTATTGAGATGTCATCTGGTCTAGTCCCGTGTATCCAAGCAGATCTCAGCCCAGCCCGAATCTATAGAAATCTATCCTACTGTTTTCAGGATAGTGTTACTAGGAATAGCACTTGCATCTCATATGGTGAAAGATATTTGCTTGACTGCAAGAGGCCCTGATGTGCCATCAGGTATGCAAGCCCTGAGCGGAGGCCTATGCAGAGAGGGGAGGGCACAGGACAACACCCTGGGGAAGCTGTACTCAGAGGCCGGAAGAAGGAAGAAAGTCACTGAGGAAACAAGAGACCGGTAGTCAAAGTTAGGAAAGTAGAGAGGAAAAGAACCAAGACGGTCCAGTGTCAGTGACAGCCCAAGAGGGGAGACTTTTCATAAGGAGAGGGGTGACAATCCTGTGAATGAACCATATAGGTCAAGAAGGATAAAGGCTAAGATCGGTGCTTCTCAAATCACAAAGCAGTTCAAGGAAGTCACTGATGATCTTTACATCATAGCTTCAGTCGAGTGCTGGAAAGAAAAGCTGCTGAAATTGCCCCAGATTACTCAGTATCCAATTACCAGGCAAGGGGCCCTGCAGTTCTATTGGGGTTGCAGCAAATTCTCCAATGCAATTCAACAACCATGCACTTGGGCATCTACTCTGTTTCTAGCCACTTTTTAAGTGACTCGACACTCCCCACCAAAGAGATTAAATTCCTTAGCCCAATATTCATTGCTTTCCAATATTATTTAGTCTCATTTATCAACTACTATGTTCTCACATGCACACTACACTTTGTCCTAATATGATTATGCTTAAAAAAAAAGAAAAAATCTCATGCCTAAGTTTATATTTCTCTCTTGCTGCCAGAAAAAAGTCCAAAGAGTCTAATTCAAAGATTCACCATGGTAGGGATGTGTTATAGGAAAAGAGAATGTTTAGATAAAAATTTTAGGCAGAATTCAGGAAAAAATTAGAGAACATTAGCCGAGAGGATAGGAGCTGATTTCCCAGAAGAGTCCTTAATTGCATTAAAGTTTATCAGAAAATTGCTTAAGCATTTATCAGGAATGATAATTTCTTTCCAGAAGAATGTTGGTCGTGAACTGTCTCACACACAAAATATTTTATCCCAGACCAAGTATGGGACAAGCTGCTCTCCCATCTATTTCCCCTTCTGTAGGAACACTTCATAATTTCTCCACATCGGAACATATTTGCTGCCTGAGCATCCCCACTCCCCAGTCCCTGTCATTTCTTGCTGCTTCTGACCAAATCAAACGTTCTCTTCTCTTTATCATGGACTATTCTAAACTAGAGGGTTTTTTTTTTTCTATTCTAAACTACAGTTCTTTTATTGCCATTCTTAATTTTTATTGTCGTTGACTGTATTTATATTTCTTATTTTAACTACAAGAAATTTTATCTTTTCCTCTGCATGTACTCATCAATGTTAAGTAAAGGTGGAATACTAAGTGCCTAATCCATAGTATATACGATGTTCTATAATGCAATCTTCAATACGTTGTACTTCATGGAAATATATCATAACCTAATTACTTTATCATTAGTCAGATTAGATTCAATATTAATCCTCAGTATGTGTCGTCTTACTTAGGGTATAAGATGGATGCTTCATCTTCAGCCATTGCATCCTTACTCTTGCCAGAAGGAAGAAGAAAGGGGAAAGCGGCATGCCCCTTCTTTGTAAGGACACATTTCAGAAGTTGCACACAATATTGTCAGAATCATTAATGCAATGAAAAGCCAAACCGCATTCGATGACACTCCATTAGTTATAATTTAGTTACATTACAACACCAACAGTAAGGGAAACTGAGGAATGGGCACAATTTAAAAGTCATGGGTTCCATTACTTAGGATGAAAAAAGAAGAAATGTTGAGGAAGAGCTAAAAGTCTTTCCTTATATAGCTGGCTAATTCTAATATTTACCAAACCTCATTGGTCAGAAAATTATTGTTTTAATTTAACTTGTTTTTCCACGATCCCAGCATACTTACTCCTCTTGGGTTCTCAGTAAATACTAAGAGACTCCATTTTTTAAGGTAGCAACATAGCAGTTTCAAGCTCTGGGAGTATATACATATTATATATAACAAAAAATGTTGCGGATCACTTTTATGTAAAACACCATGGTTCCGAACTTTTTCTGATCATGAACCACAGTCAATAAATATTAACCCCCACAATATATTTACTTTCATCTACTAATATACTTACAAATGTACTACTATATTACATTATATAAACTACAAAACATGCACAAAAATTAAAATTGGAAAGATAAGGTATGACTACAAATAAAAGTTGTAATACTTCCTTCCCTCATGCCAATAGACTTTCTGAGGCAAACACCAATCTAACAGATGTTAAATATCTTGACTTGGGCTCTTCAGGTATCACGCACATCATCATTTCAACTGAGAATGCAACCAAAGCCTAACAGAGGAGGCTAGGACAACATGCTAATAATATACATTGTTGCATTGTTTTGTCCCACATGGAAAAGAAGTAACAATTGTTGAAACTCCCACATTTTGGGTCTGACAAACAAATTAAGCGTCTCGACAAAATGTCTGCATTGAAAAACCCATTTGGGCTTTTTCACAACATAGTTGACTTTGTTAAAGAGTTCAATGTCTTCTTGTTTATGAAGTTTTAATTTTACTACTATTGAGTTACTCAGATGGAATAAACAAGGAACACTGCTGTTCTGCTCATTGTGGTCATGAATTACAGGGCCCTGGAGAAGCATGTTGAGGTACTTTGGAGTCTCAATTTCAGCATGCTGCGTGTATACTCTGTATGCTTCGATACAACATGAATGTAGAATTTAAAGTTTTTCAAATGAAGCTGTAGTTGAGTTTGCCGGACCAGTCATGTTGCATTTCCCTGAGGGCAAACCCCAAGATTGACAGCTCTCCCTTTGTGTTACAGAATAAAACTGAGCAATCAGGCCCACGCAGACCCCTGTCACATAGCTACTCACTGATATCAATTACTTAGCCTAATTATCTTGACAAAGTATACTATTCATTTAAATCTTTCATTTTCTGGAACCACGCCATCTTGGAATTGCTAATATCTAATATGTAGGCTTTTGATCAAAGTCAAGCATGAATCCAATGCCTTAAGAATAAAAAAAATTTAAAAAGCAATTTAGAGGAAGTTCAAATATGGCTTTAGGAAGAGAGGCTTTGAAGGAGAACATGGCTTAAGAGAGATTTGGGGGCTCTAAAAATGAAATTTTGACATGATAAATAAATGATATGATATGAAATGATATGATAAATAAGTGCAGAGATAAAGACATCCGTAAGACTGCTCAGAAACTCTCTGATGAGTTTAGATTTTGAAAGAATACATATAAAAATGCAAGGAAGGTCATATAACCAAGAACACAAATTGTGAAATGTATAAGAAGATTGTCAGAATCAAGCTTTGGCTTGATAAGCCAAAGCTTACAAAAGTGACAGAGGCAATAAAACCTATCATTTCAACTCTGTTTCGATCACAGATGTGAACAAGAAGTAAAACGTACAATACTGGAGATGACAATATAATGCTGGTAGATGAGAGAAGCATTTCAATCAAGGAAAATTATCTTCAAAACTTAGGAAGTCCAACATAGGTTAAAAGGGTACATGAATTTTGAGAAAGAATGGGCTGCTTAAGTGAATCCTATATTCCATCTCCAGAGGACTTGCACCCCAGGATTCTAAGGGAACGTCTAGGCATGATTGTGAGGTGACTTAGGGTTATCATTGAATCAAGGAGACCCTGAGATATATCAGGAGACTGGAACAGAGCAGATTCACTTCGGATTTTTCAGAAAGTGGGCCATTCAGTGTTTGGGAGCAGAGTCTAGAAACTGTAAATAAGTAGATATGATGTGGTTATCTTGAAAAATCCCGGAGAGGACTATTAAACAGGTGGGCTGTTGACCTTACAAAACAAAATGCTGATCCGGAGGCTCTGGTATATATTCAGTGAAAATCCACTCTACATGGGCTTCATTCCCTTTTCAGTAAATAAAGTAAAAGACAAGTAATGAACACGTACTATAAACATGGCACAGAGGAACTCTTAGACTCTTTAAATACCAACATGAGAAGCAACCTTTAAGCCACCTTCAGCCACAAAGGACTTTTTCTTTTTGAAAAATTACTTCATTTCTAAAAATATAAGCAATATTTTTTTAAAGCATGTGGACATACAGTTCTTTCTTGACTCCAAGATGCAATTCATTTTGAGATAATGCTTCAATATAAAAACAGCTTTTTGGGTTGAGAAAGGAAATATATTAAATGTATAATTCATCCTAATTTATGAAGCACTAAAATATGAAAATGCACCTGAGAATTCAAGAAAAACACACACACACATATTTTTACGATTGAAATCATACATTTTTTTTTAAATCATACATTTTATTCACTTGGCATCTGATTACAATCTTTGACTCCATGTCATTTAAAATTTTACTAATATAATTTCTAGTGAATTGGTAACACATTATATTCAAGTATTCTGAATTTTTTGTTTTTATATAAATAATTTTGTGATTTATTATTCAGAAATACTTATCGTCATTTCTGAATATTTCCTTAGGATACATTTCTAGAAGTGAAATTAGTGAGTAAAAAGATGTTTTAAAGATTCTTGATACACAGTACCTAACTAATTCTCTGAAATCTCGCACCAATTTACATCATCACTAGCAGTGGTTTGAAAAAAAAAAGGCCATTTTCCCACGAGTCAAAATGATCTTTACTTTTCAAATTCTTTGTTGATTTGGTAGGCAAAAACATCATTTGACCAAGCAAATTATTTAATTTGGTTTGGATTTTATTGACTAGGGCGATATGGGAATGTTTTTCCATACAAATATTATTATTTGTGTTTCTTCTGTGAATTGTCTGTTACTGGCTTTTATTCATTTTTCTAATGGAAATTTTTATGTGGCCTTTCTATGTCAAAGATATTAACTGTTTTCTGTTTGATTTGCTGTGATTTTTTTATGTTTTTGTAGTAAACATTTGTATCATTTTGTTTTAAATCTGCCTGTTCTCTATTTTAAATTCATCCTAAAGAATAGATGCTTTTTCATCGGAAAGCTTACAAAGCTTGCTTCAATTGTTATATCTGATATTTGACTTTACCTCTAGTATTTTGTTTATTCCTTTTGTTTCTGAGTAATGTCTTGCTGTTTATTTTGTGTGTGCCTGTGTTTTGGTCTATGATTGGTGTTTTGATTGCTTTTATCTTCCACAGTGATTTGGAACATCATATTTTTTTTTTTTACTTGTGATTGCTGCTAAGTTTTTCAAATCATATGTGAACCTATATTTCACAAAATATTAAATTCAAACAAAATCTGTGATTCTCATTATGTGATATTAGGAATTTGGTATGTTTATATTCTCCCTATCCCTTACCTCCTTCACTTTCTGGCCTTTATGATATAATTTGGGATTTAGATCTAGATCATTACTACTAAATTATTAATTTTCCATTTTATAATTTTAAAATATTTTTTATATTTCCTTTCAAAGGAATAATTTTATTTTTGCATTCAATTTTGTACAAAGGTAATACTGATTATTTTTATTTAAATGTATGTTTATTTGGTTTCATTACTCACACGCAGCAGTAGTCATTTTATATTAGAACTTTAATGTTTCTGGGTCCTAGATATTTTATGTAATTATCAGACAGCTAGATTTTGAAAGACTAGAACAATAGACTGACCAGATAAAATTTAACAATGAAGATGGAAAAGTAAGGAAGGAAGCATCCTTGATTGGCAATAATTATAACGAAAAAGACTAGGACATTTGAGTTGTTACAATCTCAATATGAGCAAACCATATAAATGATGGTTTAAAAAGCAAATGCAAATGCAATTGTCATGCTAATAAGCATAAGTCATAGGACAAAATGGTAGTAATTCCATTTACTAGTTACAAGCCAGACAGTTTTTTGGCTGCTGTGCTCAGGTCAGTTCTGAGCCATATTAACATTTAAATCTAGCAAGTGTCCAGAAGGGCAATTAAAAGAGAGAAGAGTCCGGAAATCATGTCATGTAAAGATTGATTGAGAGAACTTGGGGCTTTAAACTAGGAAAAACAGGATTTAGGAGCCTGTAGTACTCATGTATTTAAAGGGCCATGAGAGGTATCAAAGACTCATTGATTCTGAAGGCAGATGTAAGAGAATGAGTCAAGTTTCAGAGAAAATCTTGACACAATAGGAGGAAATTTCCCAACAGTACGAGCTGTCCAAAATTGGCACATGCTGCCTGACGCACTAGCATGATTCCCATCCCATGCAGAATGGAGGCCACCTGTAGAAGATGGCATATAACTTTTTTGATATCGGCAAAGAAATGACTGAGTTGAAATATTCTTGGGACAAATCTCTGACCACGCATGATCTCCCAGCTTTCTCCTCCCTGTTACACAACCTTCCCTCTCCCCCACTCCCAATCTTGCTTTCACCTGCTCCTTCTCTCCTTCCCCCCACTCCAAGCAGGAAAGAATTCTACCAGCAGACAACCTTCAAACTTAAACTGCAACATCAGCTCTTTCCTGGTCTCCAGGCCCCCAGCCCACCCTGCAGATTTTGGACTTGCCAGCCTCCATACTTATGAGAGCCAATTCTTTAATAAATTATATTTTTCTCTATACACACACATACATCCTATTAGTTCTATTTCTGTGGAGAACCTTGGCAAAAACAGGTATGCTATGCATTGTGGCTACAAAAAGACACTGCATGGAAAAGATCAGATTACATGAACTCACAACTCTGGTTCCACTCTGAGATTTGACTTTCTTTCTTTCTTTTTAAAAGGTTTTTGTTTATGTGACACAGAGAGAGAGAGAGAGAGAGAGAGCACACAAGCTCCACCAGGGGAGTGGCAGGCAGAGGGAGAAGCAGGCTCCCTGCTGAGTGAGGAGCCTGATTTTGGGGGGGGGGTGCTGGATCCTAGGACTCTGAGATCAGGACCTGAGCCAAAGGCAGATGTTTAACAATTGAGCCACCCAGGCACCCCTGAGATTTGACTTTCTAACAGACTCCAGATTCCATATAAAATTATACTGCATTACTTACCAGACACAGTGTTTGTATGAACAGGGCTGTAGCTCACCAAAACTTTGAAAATATCTTATCTATCTACAAATAGATTAGGCAAAAATATTCAGGAAGGCATTGTTTAATTGAGCGATGATAATCAAGGCATATATACATTACGTATATTGGCAAAAAATGTGAGTAAATTTTTGAGTTAAAATAAAACTGGCAGCATATAATACATTTCTCATTGTCCCGTGCAGACAATGCTGATTATATCAGCAGACAATCTACCTAAAAGGGATTACTTATCATCAAATGCTACAGTGAGCATTCTTCTGTGGAAGTATATTGTAGGTTCTTTTCAGAACATAGAGGAGATAATCTATCCTCCAGGAATTCATATTCAAGACAGATTATTCAATCAATGACATCAAGTACCCCATTCTGCAACTATAAGGAAGGGACACATTTTTTTTCAAAGACCGAAGACCCTTTCATCTCTCCTCCCACTACACAACTCCATTTAGGGCTGAAGTTTTACATCCAAAACTACATGAGCTTTTAAGACTTACATCTGATTCATCACAATCCTTTCCAAGAAGAATTATCTTTCAGTTCCTTCCAAATTAAAACAGCAATAGAATGCCATTCCATAAAAAGCACAATGATATTACATAAATTGGGAATAATGTATTAAAATAGAGTTTGTATTTGGATTAAGTTGCTAAAATAAAGAGCAAAGAAGGACAAATGACTGTGATGAGTCATAATGCAAATGAAAGGCCTTGGCTTACAGCTTATATAAGCCAGGACAACAAATGGTAGAATCCTTTCTTGCTACTCAAATATTCATATTTCCAAATAAATTGAAGTTCAAATCCAGTGTATCATTCAAAGGTATATTAAAATTTAAATTTCTTACAGCTTTAATAGGCTTGTTTTGAACACCACCAGTGACAATCCCATGTGACTAAGACTTCCATGTAAGTGGAAGTTGGCTAAGTGGCCTGAAATATCCTACTGGAATCTGATACTCTCGGGCTTTCTTCTGGGAGTCTGCAATCGGCTGGTGGAAGGAGGCAGTGGCCTGTTCACACGCTTGACAGTGTTTCCCTGTGATCCCGAATGTATTTCTGTATGCATAGACCCTTCGGGTAAAACTTGACTGAGGCAAAAAAAAAAAAAAAAAAAAACCTGACTGAGGCATTAAGATTTTTAGTTCCCTGTGGAAATCATAATCCTCCATATTTTGTCTTAGAGCTCACATTGTCTACAGCAGTTTGCCCAGGGATATAAGGCAGCCAGTAAAGTCATGATGCTTGAAAAGCAAGAGGATTGAGAAGTGCTCAGTTTGTGCATCTGATGATCGGGTATCTGTTCTTCCTTGTTGATGTCCGGAGGGCAAGATATGTGCCCGCTTTGTTAGTATAATCCAGAGTATAGAGGCAGTGGCCTATGGATGCTTCACAAACACTATCAGGTAAAGTGATGATGGTAACTGTTGCTGATGTTATTATCACTGGTCAAAGAATGAGACTACTGTTATACTTTCAGTAATTACCTCCTATGCCAAATTGTTCCCAGATGGACCCAAACATTGCCACATTAGACTAGATTCACATGATAGTAGTGATTACTTAATTATTCTACTGTGAGCAGTGGCCAGTTTGCAAAAGAAGCAATTTTCACAACTCATTAGACAAATCTTAGGTTAGCTGAGGGCAAGATCATCAACCACTAAGTTGAGAATGAGGTGGGAGGGGGATGCAGTAATTTTTACTGAAGACAGATGGCGCTGCAAACTGCCCTGCTTTCCAGAGCTATGGCACCTAGAGTCCCACATTTTTTTGATAAAGCAGTTATCTTGCTATCCACCTCCAGTAGGTAACCTTAAATAAGGTCTACACAAACATGCACCATGTCAGTGGCTTTTTTTTATTGAATTCTGCGCAACTTCATAGAAAGACTGAACGTATGGATGGGGATAATGCATATACTGCCACAGACTCAGGGACACCCAGCAGGCCACAGTCCTATCCTCCTCTCCTCAGTTAATACTGGCAATTTCCAAATTCTCTGGATTAATTACCTACAATATTGAATAAGAAAATTTTTATTGAATCTCAGGTTAGGTGTCAATTTAGTTGACAGGGGAAGGAGGGCTTAAGGGGGAGGGCAGATTTTGGAGAATATCAAAGTCACTTATAATGTTTAAGGAATATTTTACTTTTAAGCATGAAGATAGATATAATTTCTTTATAAAAATTATTAATTCAGTAAAAAACAACTTTTGAGAAAATGTATATACTTTCTAAAAATGTGGCAATAAAACAGGTGGCATACCTAGGAATAGCTTTAAAACTCTAAGAGATGGTTGTACTTAAGCTTCTCCATAAACAGACAAACGTTTCTGTGGTTTTCTTTTTTCCATTGAGCCTATAATCTTTTATGATAATCACTTCATTAAAATTTACCACATGCTGACTTGTATTTCCTCTGTGGAGTTGGTGCTTCCTCCATGTTGATGTTGCTTTCCCTTTCTCTAGACTGATCTTGATTTGACTAAAATGATGTGCCATTGAAATAATGTGCAGTCGAAATAATAACCTAAAAATGGAAAACCTTTTATTCCAGAGTGTGATATAATCAGCTTCAGTAATCTATAATGGAAACACTAATACAAAGAGAAAAACCAACCTAGAGGCCTATAAGGATAGGAAATATTCAGCCAATAGTGATCATCATTTTTGTGCCTTGGGCAAGAATATGACTCAGGTGACAGGATTTTGAAATAGAGCCTTAGACTGGATAATAATATCTTTGTCCAGATACTGTGCTACCTCAAGACCCCCTAGGACACCCTCTTCCCCAATATATAGGTACATCAGCTCTCTATCTTTACTGCAGGCCACCTATCCATTCTATATTATATTCATTTGACCGTACAGATTTTTCTAAGCCTAAAGTCTCCCAGAATTTACTGTGTGGCTGATCAGGATTCGAGTCTTCCCACAACTCCAGTGTGCTTATGTATGCATATATAAGGGGGAAAATTAAAGCAAATCCAGTTGGGTTGCAATCAATTTCTATAATTCAGTCAGTAAATGTTTTTAAAATACTATATTCCTAATCCAATGTTGTAGGAATACAGAACCCAATTTTCTAAGAGCTTTTAATATTAGCGAGGTGCAGAATGCAAACTCACAAACACAAAAGTGACAATAAAACAACTTACATTAAAATATAGTGTAGTCGAAGTAAAGAGAAAGAAGAGCTAGGATGTGAAAGATAAACTAAGCAATCAAAGGCTCTCCTTGACCTGGTGTGTTCGTGGAAAGCCCTACGGTCCTATTCACTTCATATGTGAGAAAGACTGGACTGAAGTCTTCGTTTGCAGCATGAATAGTTATTGCAGTTATGAATAGTTATATTCTACATTTTACTTAGTAGACCATTGGGAAAATTTCAGTTAATAACTGAAAACTAATGTGGGGTGTGCCGGAATGGCTGGGGAAGTATTCCAAATGCACTGCAAACCTCAGAAGGAAGCCAGTGGGCTATCTCCACCATTCACCATGAGTGTGAACAGACATATGATCACATTGGTAAAAACAAATTGGATTTCTAAAAGGAAACCTCTGGTAGTCAGATTTAGTTTTCTTTGTCATGAACTATGAATAAAATGATACTCATATCACTGCAGGGTTCAAATGATTTCCTGGAGTGCCATTGAGCTTGGGAACCCAGTGATCCCAATTTTAAAGTAATTCTTGGGAGGGAGGGGCAAAGGAATTGGCACTGCACAGTGAATCATCTCATCACCTAAGCTCCCTTACCTCCCACCCGGAAAGAAAGAAAGAAAGAAAGAAAGAAAGAAAGAAAGAAAGAAAGAAAGAAAGAAAGAAAGAAAGAAAGAAAGAAAGAAAGAAAGAAACTTCTTTATATTTTAAGTAGAAAAATTCTATGACTTCAGCCTGAGATTGAGTTTCATCATTCCCTAGGTTCAGTTAACACGCTCTAAATGAAAGAATACAAACAGACATTTGATAAGCTATCTACCATGTACTGAGTTCATGCCAGCTGATTAGAAGAGTATATTCTGAAATAATTGACACTTCTTTGACAATACTAATTTATCACCTGCCAAGCTGCAAGGTACACTTTTGACATACCTAAGTGAAATAACATTGGAATAAAACTATAAGTTAAAACCCGAGTTATGCTATTCCAAACAGATCCCAGATGACTATGAAAAAGTTATTTGTCTGGAGAATAATAATTAGATAAGTAATACATGTTATTACGTAGATGACAAACTTCAATGCAGTATATCATGTAAGTGCTCCTACCCTATTAAAATAAAAAATAACATTGAACCCAAGAACTCAAATGGAATACAAATTTGGAATTATAAATTTGGAGAGCAATAGATGGCAAAAGTTTGGAAAGTACTATTAAGGATATGACTTATTTCTTATAAGTCAGGGGTTTACCTCTGTGTTTCAAACCCATATATTAGAGGAAATGTGTTATAATTGTTTCACTTTGGGTTAAATAGCTGATATTTTCAACATATGAAACCTGTTATTTTGTAGCTGAGGTTTATCCTACTTTCCTATAGTTTCACAAACTTTCCATTTTAAATTACAGAACTTCCATGCTAATTATAAACTTTTATCTTTAAAAGTGCTGCTGCCTTTTAATCATTTGCTACAATCATTGTAGTTGAACCTTATAGAAGATGGTACTGTTCTTCATTTTGACCAAGAAAGATTTTATTTGTCTAGCAGAAGCTCGAGGTCTTACTAATATTCTAGGAAGTCTTGGTCAAAGGCAGAATTTAATGCAAAGCAAAATGCCTAAACACAAGAAGGTAGACTTACAGCATAGAAGTGTTTGTCTATGTTAGCAAAGTAAATAAAAGTTCTTATTTTTTTTTAACCTGTGGAATATATTGAGTGCTATTTCTCCCTATATCAAAATTAGTCACAGCTGGGTTGGCTCAGGTAATGATTAAAGCTGTGGTCAGCGAGTGGTGAACCAGCTAGCATGGTCCTCTTCTCTGTGGTCTCCAGCTGTACTCTCAGCTTGAAAATCTGTGCCCCAGGAGGTGGAGGGTAGAGTGGTAAGTGCAGATCCATCTCCAGAGGGGCCTGGACTGCTAAATATATAAAGTCCAGGGACAGTTGTTCAGTGGACTGGACCTGAAGTGATAAAGAGACAAAGGAGTGGATGTCCTTGGAAGACTACATTAATGCTGGTCTTTAAATACCAGCCAGTGTAAATGGCAATGATAATAATAACTGTGACTTATTTAGTGTTGCTTAGGACCAGGCATTGTGCCATGTACTTCCTCCCTCTGCATGGTTTGTTTTTCTCTACATTTTACAGAGGCCCAAAGAGTCCATATAACTTATGCGATAATAGTGATGGACCCATGGTTGGGAGCAGGCATGTCTCATCCCAAAGCCCACGCTTACAATCCAGAGGCTTTCAAACCTTGATCTGTAGACCGAGAAGATCAGAGTCACCTAAGAAGTTTCTGATAAGCATATTACCCAGCCATAAGAGCCAAAGAATTTGATTCGGTGAATCAAGGGGCAGCCCGGGAGTTGGGTGTCTCTCTCTCTCTCTCTCTCTCTCTTTTTTTAAACTTTTCTCTAAGAGATCCTGACCCTGATCCACACTAGAAAACCACTGCTCTAACCAGTGCCTCCCAATCTTATTCATATCAGGTCATATTAATAACAATACTCCCTGTATGGATTACAGGGAGTAGAGGTCAACACTGGTCTCAGACAGAAGAGATGGGTATGGATCTAGCCAGAGCTGATCCTGCCCAGGCCTGAGGGGTCAAAAGTCCAGCACACAGGTAAGCCAGCCCCAGAACACTAGTGGGATTGGTGGTGCCTCAGTTAGGATTCCCCAATCCAAAACCCAACGCCAGGCTGTGAGAGCCCTACGCTGCTCAGTGGTTTGATACCATTATCTGAAGAAACACTTGTATGAGAAACCAAAAGAACCAAACTCCTGAAATGGTTTCACATTTCCAAGTCTCCGACCTACTCCCCAAGAAAAGCTGTTGTACTGAGAGGCTTATTACTCATTGGTCCCAGTCTTGACTGAGAAATTAATTACCTTTTGGGCAAAACATAAGGAGCTCAGGCTTAGAACTGGGAAGCTAGAGAAGAGAAGGGAGAGAATTTTTCTTCACTTGTTCCATGAAGGTGATTTTTCTAATTTGATAATAAAAATAATTAGCCCATAAGCTAGCAAATACTCAACAGATGGATGGGTTTATTTAAATTCTCTCTAATGTTCAGGCAGGATGGCTCAAGGGTCTACCTAAGGGCACTCTCATGCAACTTCACTCAGAGTTTTAAAATCTGGGTTTGCATTCTGACCCTGTCACTCACCAGCTTTATGACCTTGAGCAAAAGATGTAACCTCTCTAACCTAATAATGTGCACATCCAGTGAGGACTAAATGAGATAGTATGTGACACAGCAAGCATCCTTTAAAATACTGATTATCCCAACCACATGCACTGTGAGCCTGTGGTAGCCCACATAGTGACACGGGCACGAAGAATCCCCCCAGCTCTCTGTATTGCTAGGATCATGCTGGGAGCAATTAGCTGTGGCTGGTTTCTTCTGTTCTGAATAATGAGGGGCCACCCTGGTGCAAGCCGTACCACCATACCAGCAGCCATGAAGTGCACAAGCTGGAAATCTGGTGTCACCATGGTTCCTCCTGCTCCACATGCTAGAAGTCTTTCAGCTCCACTACTGCAGCTTTATGTATAATAGCCAAGCTGTGGAGGCAACCTAAGTGTCCACTGATAGATGAATGGATAAAGAAAATACTACACATACACACACACACACACACACACACACACACAATGGATGGTGGGTAAAATAAAGGGGATTAAGAGGTACAAACTTACAGTTAAAAAATAAATAAGTCACAGGGATTAAAAAATACAGCATAGGAGATATAGTCAATAATATTGTAGTAACATTGTACGGTGACTGCACTTTTCCTGGTGAACATTTCATAATGCATATGACTGTATTATCACTATGCTGTATCCTGAAACTACTATAACATTTTATGTCAGCTATACTTCAATACAAACAGATGGGAAAAAACCCACTAATGCTTCTTTGTTATCTCTCTCCATGTTTCTTCAGCCTAGAGCACTTGATTTTCCATCTCCTTCTACTCTACTGGTTACCCTTCTCTCAAAGAGGCCAATTCTTTTGTACAGACTTCTCCGATGCTAATGTACGGCTCAGGTGTCCTCTTGCAGCTTTCACAAAACCCGATTTTTCCAGTATCTTAACACCCAGTGCCCCGTATCATAATCGCTTGCTTCCCAGTCTAGGTGAAGCTGCTGGTACTGTATGTGCTGGGAAGCAAGGATCTTGCGTTGATGTTTGTGATCTCCCCAACACAGAACACAGCGGCTGGCACGCGGCAGTGACTGGGAATTATTTGTTGAGTGAGAGATTTAACTACGGCAGCTTTCCCTGCTTGAAACAAGAAATGTCATAAGTAATTAAAACTCCCTTTGTATTTAACCAAGACCTAGGCAAGTGCTCTCAAGTCAAGCCTCTGAGTTCACCTTAAGAAAGAGGTGTTGCCTTTAAACTGCTGGCTCGCGGCTCAGGACTGCACAGGATGGGAGAGGCAGCACGGTGGAAGGAAAGGGTGTGAGGTGAGAACCGCAACACCCGAGTTCTACTCGCCAGTAGCACTCTGAAAACTTCATTTTAGCCATCTAAGCTCAGTTTTTCATCTATAAGAGGAGAAAGGTTAGACAAAAAGACCTGTATCAGAAAAAGTACATGTCAGGCTTGGAAGCCTAAAATTCTGTATCAAAAAAAGTACATGTCAGGCTTGGAAGCAACATCAGTGCTGTTCCGCCTTTGGTTGATACTGAATTCCTTCATTTAGGGCGATGGAGATAAAGTGCCAGCCCCAGGCCCTTGCAAGCACACATCCTCCAGATTTTCTGTTGCCCCCTTCCTGCCCTCTCTATACGCACCACATAAAGAGCTTTGCATAAAGAAATGACTCAGTATGGCTAATAGACACTGGAAAAAATGTTCATCATCTTTAGCCATCAGGGAGATTCAAATCAAAACCACATTGAGATACCACCTTACACCAGTTAGAATGGCCAAAATCAATAAGACAGTAAACAACAAATGTTGGAGAGGATGTGGAGAAAGGGGAACCCTCTTATACTGTTGGTGGGAATGCAAGTTGGTGCAGCCACTTTGGAAAACAGTGTGGAGATTCCTCAAGAAATTAAAAATAGAGCTACCCTATGACCCTGCCATTGCACTACTGGGTATTTGCCCCAAAGATACAGATGTAGTGAAAAGAAGGGCCACATGTACCCCAATGTTCATAGCAGCAATGGCCACAATTGCCAAACTGTGGAAAGAGCCAAGATGCCCTTCAACAGACAAATGGATAAAGAAGATATGGTCTATATATACAAGGAAATATTATGCCTCCATTAGAAAGGATGAATAACCAACTTTTGTATCAACATGGATGGAACTGGAAGAGATTGTGCTGAGTGAAATAAATCAAGCAGAGAGAGTCAATTATCATATGGTTTCACTTATGTGGGGAGCATAAGGAAAAATATGGAGGACATTGGGAAAAAGAAAGGAAGGGTGAATTGGGGGAAATCAGAGGGAGAGATGAAACATGAGAGACTGTGGACTCTGAGAAACAAACAGAGTTTTGGAGGGGAAGGGGGTGGGGCGGGCTGGGTGAGCCTGGTGGTGGGTATTGAGGAGGGCACGTATTGCATGGAGCACTGGGTGTGGTGCATGAACAATCAATCTTGTAACACTGAAAAAATAAAATAAAAAAAAGAAAAGAAAAAAAATGTAATTAAAAAAGAGAATGACTCAGTAAATGTTCACTTGAATAAAGTGGTACCATTTTATTTACCTTAACTAATAGAGAATAAAATAAAAGGATTGTTGATAAAAGAGAATTTTTCTAATGGTTTTAGCCTCAGCATTTGGATCAAAAGAAGTTAAAAAGTTGGTGATATAAGGAATAATGAGTAAGGCAGAATATTCATTCCTAAAAGAAAACTTCGAGCACATAATACAGGACTTTAAAGGAATCAAGTTATTCTTCCTCCACAATCTTTTTCATTTGGATATTTCCGTATTTCCTGCCATCCAAGACAGGAAGCTGGAAGTCATCCCAGATGTCTTCCTTCTTTGTTTATTTTTGATCATCCATAGATTAAACATTTATTTAGCACATATTATGTGACAGGTAGTGTGTTTGGGCTACAGGAAAAAAAGAGAACAAAGACATAGCTTCTGACTTCAAGGTTGTCTCAGTCAGTTTGGGTTGACAGAAAAGTCAAGATAATTACAAGATCTTTTGCAGATGCCTTCCTTTTTTGACCTATCACATTCAATAAGTCACTGATCATTCTTATGTGATTACCAGCAATACTCTCCTAATATGTCACTTGGCCTATAAACCACACCCCTCCCCAGGACAATTCTCTTTTTTTTTTTTCTTTTGAAGATTTGTTTATTTATGAGAGAGAAAGCACAAGGTGGGGGGCCAAGGGAGAAGGACAGAGAATCTCAAGCAGACTCCATGCTGAGCATGGAGCCGGACGCGGGGTTCAGGCTCATGACTATGAGATCACCACCCGATCCGAACCAGGAGTCAGTCACTAACCGACTATACCACCCAGGCATCCCACCTCCAGGACAATTTTCATGTTTTCTGGAGGACAATCTGGCAATATGTATCAAAGTCATTATAATTGTTCCTAATCCTTCAACCAGCAATTAAACTTTTAGGAATGTATCTTAAGAACTTTAATCAGATATGAGCACAAAAATACATATACACAATGATGTTTCATGGGCTACTGTTTACGATAGCAAAACACATGGAAATAATGCATATATCCAATAATTATTTCTCAATTGGAATACTTCTACATGATGGAATGCTACGCACTTGTTAAAAATCATTTTGTAGGGGCGCCTGGGTGGCTCAGTGGGTTAAAGCCTCTTCCTTAGGCTCAGGTCGTGATCTCGGGGTCCTGGGATCGAGCCCCGCATCAGGCTCTCTGTTCGGCGGGGAGCCTGCTTCTCCCTCTCTCTCTGCCTGCCTCTTTGCCTACTTGTGATCTCTCTTTCTCTCTGTCAAATAAATAAATAAAATCTTAAAAAAATAAAAATAAAAATCATTTTGTAGAAGAAAAGTGATGGGGAAATATTCAAAATACACTCACTATTACATGAAAAGATAGGTTATTAAACAGCAAATACACAAGATACATACTACGTTATACACATATGTAAAAGAGTGATCAGAAAAATCAATACAAAGATGTTAACAATAGTTTATCTCTGAGTTGTTGGAGTATTTGTATTTGGGAGTTTCTACTACATGCATTTAATGTGTTTTATTTATATAATAAGAGAAATTTTATTAAAATGCAACCTCACCAATCCAATTATGTCAATTCTTCAAGTGATCCATCACCTCAAAAAGCAAAGTCCTAACATGGCACCTAAAAGTCCTCCTAACTTAACTCCTGTCCAACTTCTGCATCTTAGGGTCCCCATGCTCCCTTCCATTTACCTCACTCTCCAGTGCTATCAGACCTGTTTCCTCTTTCACCCGCTGTGAAATGCCCTCTCCCTGAAATGCCCTCTGCCTTTCTGTGACTGGCCAACTCCAAATGACTCTGTGGAGATCACTTCAGAGAGCCTCCCCTCAGAGATATTTCCCATGCCTCTCCTGCCGCAGGTCTCTGAGGCAGTCACCACTTCCTTTGGGCTACCTCCAAGGATCTCCATGGTTTGCAGGTACACTCCCTTCAACTAGAGTTAAATGTTAACTTGTCTGTTTTCCCTACCACACTGTGAGCTCTGTGATAGTAGGGACCAGGTCTTGGTCTCACCAGAATCAAGTACTGAGGTGGGAACATTACAGAGATTCAAAAAATACATGTTAGATTGAAAAAAGTGACAGAGACTGAAGGAGGGAGTTCTGCTTCCTTCGCATTTTTGGTAGTCAAGCTTCAAGTTCACAGCCCACGTCCTCTACATTAATTTACTCCAGGTTCTAAACTTTTGGATCTGATGAAATTTGCATGCCCTAGACTGCACAAGTTTAAGCATCTTCCAAAATACCTAATTTCCATCAGATAAGCTCATTAAAATAGTAAAACAACCCACATATATAAATAGAGCTCTAAAGTCAATAAATAAAAAATGAAGAACAGTTTCATTGGCTATGAGTAAAATGGTTTTGAGGTCTAAGTAAAAGAAGAAAAGTGTGGTAGTTGTTTTGGTGTGTTGGTTTTGGTTAAATGTTTTGGTGAGAATAAATATGGCCAATTTTTATCAACATAAAATAATTACAGTTGACATAATAGACACACTTTTGAGGATTATATTTTTCTATGTAAAATATTTCCTCAAAAAAACCCCCAAATTACTTTAGCTATGCCAATGTTATAAATGGTAAAGTGTAAGTCCAATAATATCATAAAACTGGAGATAAAAATTATTTTTAGTTTGGTCCCTTTACCAGAATTTCTCAACTTTGGGAATAAAACATCATTAGCATTTTTAAAACTGTTTTATACTGTTCTTTTGTCATATCCTCATAATATGGATGATTCTGCCTTGAATGCAAATCATATTGAAGGTCACTCATGATTCATTTTAGCAAGTATTACAGCTTTGTGTGTTCTCAAGTCTCTCTTCCTCTACACCACACATGTACATAATTTTATGAGTTTGGTATTTAATGTGAAATTGTCCTCTAACTTTAAAAGAACAAATTATTAACCAATCATAGCAGGACAAGAGATACAAAAGCTTTTACTAATAGGATTCACAGAAACGACCTGGGCTGACTCAAAAATGTCTCCACTCATGCATCTATATATTTTAAATAGCTTCTACTAAAATATAACAACACTCATAAGGTACATTCTATGCTATTAACTCAAAATTTAGAGCTTACTAGTGGAGGCAGCAGTAGAAAATGTGCAAGACCAAGAATGGCAAAAAATGACATTATCCAGATTTTTTTTTTTTGGTAACAGATCAGTCTAGCTTCATTCTTCTAAGGCCTCAATAATACTCTACCAGGCATTAATTTGAAAGCCTCAAGCCACCTTGAGTCACTCAATAGAAACAAAAATCTAAGCAGGGGGCAGAGAAGACCAGCAATTTTTTTAAAAAAGAAATGCAACTAGAGAAAATAAGATGTGTTTTGTTCCACTAGAAATATGACTCTTCACTTTCCCAATCTAACCGGGGTTTATTCTTGTAATATGAATAATATAGCTGTAACTCATCAGAATTGTCTACATTCTAATTTGAAAAATAGTTCCTATGTTAATCTTTAATAGCCTGTCTTCTGGACCAACAGAAAGAGTTACAAAAGAAGTCATTTACAGTGGCTTAATTAAGGCCTATGAGAAGCATATTTAGTAATGTGGTGCTGTTCTCCTTTTCATCCAATGGCCTCGCCGGTATATAGATCCACCATTTGATCAGTGCATCTGGCCCCAGGGGCTTCATGGTCTGCAAGCCACAACCTACTAATAAGCACCCTCCAGCTTGTTTGCTAAACAGATCAGTCCTGGCAGGCACCCAAAAACTCCAGTCCTTGAAACTTGGAGCTCTTTAACTTGCAAGGCCTATTGTGTGGCAAGCAAGAGAATAAACTATGTACCTCATAAATGCAGAGCAATTATGGATCAGTTAGTAATACAGCTGTGGCTCAAAAGATTGCTTACCTAAACCAAATCGAGGCCTAATTTATTTTTGTATTGTCTTTGTTAAAAACCAAACAAACAGCTCTACAGAGCTTATATACACAGTAAAGAAAATGGCTGCATTTTCCTTATAAACAAGATGGTAACTGCTGGCTAAAAGAAATCACACTCACTAGCTGAGGGTTTTCACTATGAACTGAGCCATTGCTTGTTGTAGTTTTATTAAGGTTGCTTAAGGAGACATGTAGAATGTTTTATTTGATGGAAGTTCAATGTGTTGGAGGTTGGGGGACTACATGGTGCTATTTCTAGTTATAGATACCAGGCAAGGTACCATCAATTTCAATCACAAGGCTATAGAAAAAAGTAACCTTCATTTACAAAAAAAATGGTAATGAAATCCTCAGTGTACTCAATAAGTTATCTCCCAAATGTTTATCTTAGTTTTTGGTAAGTGAGTATTATTAGCAAATCACCCCCGACATGGATTCTGAAATCAGTCCTTATTTCATATGACTCTTTTTCTAATGGTCCCTCAGATGTCAACTGAATCATGCCTCTAGCAGAATATAGCTCTGATTGCAAAGAACCTTTTATATGCAGTATTACCCAAATGCTAAAAGGTGAGGAACTAAGGAATTCTACAACCAAGGTTAAGAGTTGCTATGTCAATTCATATCTCTCAACACATTCCTCAAAAAAAGAAAGAGAAGTAGTAACAAAGAAATCTACATAAAAACATGCCCTCAATGTGAATAAAACTCAGAATGTCCAAATTTCAAATTATTGCAGGTAAAAAAATATATATCAACTCCCAGCCAGATATCTTCATGCTCCTGTTGCCCCAGGCCTCCAAGAGAGAAAAGGGCAAAGACCCTAGGCTGATCTAAAATCACAGAAAGAGGGTGCCTGGGTGGTTCAGTTGGTTGAGCAACTGCCTTCGGCTCAGGTCATGATCCTGGAATCCCAGGATCGAGTCCCACATTGGGCTCCCTGCTCTGCGGGGAGCCTGCTTCTCCCTCTGACCTCTCCTCTCTCATACTCTCTCTCTCTCTCTCTGTCTCAAATAAATAAAATAAAAAATAAATCTTTAAAACCACAGAAAGAGGGGTGTCTGGGTGGCTCAGTGGGTTAAAACCTCTGCCTTCGGCTCAGGTCATGATCTCAGGGTCCTGGGACCGAGCCCAGCAGCAGGGAGCCTGCTTCCCCTTCTCGCTCTGCCGGCCTCTCTGCCTACTTGTGATCTCTCGCCTCTCCTTAATAAAATCTTAAAAAAATAAAATAAAACCACAGAAAGTCCATCTTACCTGTGAAAATGCTGGGAATGAGTCCTGGTCAATCAGAGCAGAACCAGGGAAAAGATTTAGTATGTGCAGGACAAGAGGTGGCATCTTGGAAAAGCAACTTTTCCAGAAAAGGGGAGGGAGAGCTGTAAGTGTAAAGGGAGAGGTAAGTGCTTTACAAAATTGCACCATAAGGGGGAAAACCAAGAGTGGGAAAGTTGGGATCCCAAACATCAAAGAATGTACAACTCTTCCTCCCATCAATGCCCTCAACACACACACACACACACACACACACACACTCACTCACAGAGGAAACCAATAAAAAACCAATTAACCAACCAACCAACAGAAAAACTGCATCCATACTTTGCCATACTGACAGCAGAGGGAACTCTTGAACTAGGAAGCTCCAAACCATCCCACAGTACTACCTCATCTACAGGAATGCAGAGATGTATGGAATCTTGAAGAAAAAAATTCCATAAAATGAAGATTAAAACAATTCTGATGATGAAAATTACTGCCTCCCTCTACACACACAACCCCTCACCCTCCAGCAAGTCAGAAAACTGAGATTCCTTGGAGGCCTCCACTCAGGAGTCAAGATTGTTCTGCTAGGACACTTGCTCAGAGAAATATTTGCCTGTGAGGTCATGGCCCCTGAAATAGCAAATGAAAGCACAGAGGCCAATTAGGAGATTGTGAAGGGGAGACAATGTTGGAATGCTCTAGGAAAGGTGGTGGAAGTAGTAGGATTCAAGACATATGTTAAAAGTAACACCACCATTGTTGATGGACTGGTAGTAGATGTAGATGGGGAAAGTAAAGAATATATCCTAGGGCTTTTATCTGGATAGCTGACAGAATGCAGGTACTGTGTGCTGAGACAGCACTGGGGAAAGTGAATGAGAATCAAGTATTCGGGCATCTTAAGTTTCAAGTGGCTTCTAATATAAATTTATGAATTTCATGGTTTTTAATGCTATTATAAATTATGTTATTCTTTTAATTTCAATTTCTAATTTTTAATTCCAGAATATAAAATCATACCTCATTTTTATACATTGATCTTGTGTCCTGCTACCTTGCTAAACTCACTTATTAGTTCTACTAAGTTTTTTATAGATCCCTTGGAATTTTCAATATAGATAATCATGTCATCTATAAGTAAAAGCAGTTTTACTTTGTCTAATCTGGTATATATGCTTTTTATTTCTTTTTCTTGCCTTATTGCTCTGGTTAGGACCTCCAATACAATGTTGAATTGGAATACTGTGTGTGTTCATATTTGTCCTGTCCTATTTTAAAGGGAAAGCACTCAGTGTAATGTTGTAGAGTCTCTATAGATGCCCTTTATCAGGTTGATCAATTTCCATTCTGTGTCATTTGGTTCCTCAAAGAAGTAGATGCCAAGTTGGGATTAGATGTATAAGAGATTTACTGGGGGCGGGGGGAATGCCTGTGAAGGATAAAAGGGGGAGGAAGAGAAGTATTCAGGAGAGACTTTATATCTGCTGTAGGTCTGACACGTATGAAAGGAGAGTAGGAAGTCTTGGTGGCTAACCAAGTGATATGAACCAAACCAAACCTTCACACTTGACAGGTCTGAGCTCTTGCTAATAATACCTTTCTCAGGTGGGGATTGCTATGCATGGCCATTTAGTTACAACAGGGCAAAGGAGTGGCGAGAGGTGTCTAAGTGGATCACCTGGGTTCCACATTTTAGGCAGCTGAATACTTGAGTCTGACTCTGGAGCTCAGAGGAGAAGTCTAGTCTGAAGCTATAAATCTGGGAGTCATGTGGAATAAATAGTTCTCCAGAACTGATTGTACTGTATAGAGATAGTGCTTCTTTCAAACCTCATGGCAGCTGGGGGAGAACTGTGGGCTGGACCCAGACAGTAGCTCCAATGGGAACAAATTTTAAATATATATTATTTTTACCTATGGTATTAGAGAGTGATAGGAGAATAAAGCAAAAGGTTAAGCCCTAGACATTCTACTACTTAGAGATTGGGAGAAAAGGGAAAATCTATCAAGGGAATTGGGAAGCAGCACTCAGTGGTGCTAAGGCAGCACTTTAGTAGGAGTAAACCAGAGAGCATGGCATATTAAAGGCCAAGTGAGTAAGATGTTTTAAGAAGGCTACAGTGATAAAATGGTGTTAGAGGTTAAGTAAGATGAAGGGTGAGAACTGAACACTGGATTAAGCAAAATGGAGAGTTGGTAATCCAGCAAGAGCATTTTCAGAGAAACAGTAAGAGAGGTGAGGGAAGGAAGCAGATAGGTCATCATGAAGAGGAGCAGAGAAGGCATCTAGAAAAGAGGGGAGGTGGGTGAGAGGATGGGTGAAACAGGTGATGGGGAGTAAGGAGTGCACTCGTGGTGATAAGCACCAAGTGATGACGGAACTGCTGAATTACTCTATTGTACACCCAATATATATCAGTCTATAACACTGTATGCTAACTAACTGGAATTAAAAAAAAAAAAAAAACTTAAAAAAAATAAAGGAAATGGGATTTTTTTTTAAAAAGGCAAGTGTTCTTTTGTGGTTATTCACAGACATGGGCTGAATGGTGAAAATTCTGAGTGGCCCAACATGTACATTGCTAATCGAGGTGACCAAGGCAACATTCTGACGCTGTAAATAAGAGTCCTGTCACAGCCTCTGTAGTGCCACAGTTTTCACATTTTTGTGCTTTTTGTTGGTGATTTCACTGTTTAAGATGTCCCTTGAGTGTAGTGCTAAACTGCTGTCTAGGGTTCCTAAGAGAAAAAGTGCTACTTTATGCAGAAAGTACATGTGTTGGATAAGCCTCATTCAGGCCCGAGTTACAGTTCTTTCTGTTAGCCATGAGTTCAAAGTTAATGAACCAACAATGTATTTCACATAAAATGTCCTTAAGGAGGAACACAACATACAAACAAAGTTGTGTGTTGACTAGTTGACAACAATGTTGTGACCAGAGACTCATAGGACCCAAACCCTTTATTCTCTCTTAGAGCAGTGAATTGGTGGTTGCTAATTAGAAACGACATTATAGAACATAACTGTTGCAAATTAGTGAGAATTGACTGTATTTCTTTAAAAGAAAGTACAGTATAATACAAAAGGCACTAGACCAAGAATTTTGACACTGGTTCTAGTTCTAATTCTTCCAATGACTAGGGAGGCTGCAACGAGTACTCCGGCCTCACTGGGTTTCTTCATCTATGAATAGAACTCTTTAAATTAAATTTTGCTAAGGCCCCTGAAGCCCTAGCATTCTATGACCTTGACTCATCAGGAAGGGAAATTCCCGACAACAGTTGCTTCCCAAGAAAATCTCTTCTGCTTTAGATCAAACCTCCTCACTCTGTAAGAGGGGTGAGAGAGGGAATAATGTTCTTATAATAAGACAAATGAGCACCATGTTCTAGAGAGTGCCACAGGGATAAAATAAAATACACTGATTTTAAAAAACTGGGAAGTTTTCCCAGGAAAAGAGTTGCTGATGTCTTTGGAAGTCATATCAAAATAACCCCCACATGTTAACAGTACATGTCACATTAAGGAATAGATATTAATGAGGGATTTTAAAAGAAAACAGTCACAGTAGGTTTAAATAGGGTGCAGCCTTCTGATGACAGCTTTGAATACAGAGTGCCAAAATGTAGCCAGACTGAGTGAGGTATGGGCACATTACTAAAAATACAAGGAATACAAAGAGTACGGTAAGGTGGCAACCTGAATTCACACTCGGGGTTTTTAATATCAGAAGCAAGAAAGACATTTGCAACTCTTTGCTAAAGGATGAGGTTCTGGGAAGTGTTAAGAATACAGGCCCATATGTGTAATGACAGAAGGTGAATATCTTACGGGGGGTGTGAGGGGGCAGGGAGGGGATTGAAAAATGAAAAAAAAAAATTCTCTGCATAATTTGGCTTTTTTTTTCTTTATTAGAAAAACATGTATACCAGTCACTTGAAAATCAGGAATAGAATTTTTTTTTAAATAGTTTTTCCCCGAGTAGCCTTCGGTGCTTCGTGTGGGGCTTCGATACTGGGTTGTAGGGGATCTACACCCCATCAAAGATTATACCGGATTGGTTGTATGGGACGATGCCATTTTGCAGCACCCGAGATGAGGTTTACCAGCTGGTCCGTGTGGGTCAGAATGCTAGCAATAAATTGATGGCAAAAATCAAACTGGGATTGTCTCGGGATGGTTAAAAAATGGTGTGGGCAAAGAATAGGGCAGTCCCCCCTAGGACTAGGAACAGTGAAGCTGTTGCCACCCCTCTACGGAAAGGACCAGGGGAAAGATGGGCTTCCAGATCCTGGCTTTCCAGACATTGAAATTAAAGAGTCATGATGAGAAGGTCACCTTGGGAGGAGCAGGGACAACTGGTCAATCATTAGTCAGCCCCAGACAAGTCAACAGGAAGGGAACTAAAGAATATATTTCTCAGCAGTACCTGTCTCTCACCTCCTGATGGCTTGACTGTAGCTCACTGCACAACCAGAAGCCAGAGAGCCTCAAGATGTGGCCCAGCCAGGAGGATCCAAAAAAAATTCCAGGCAGAATTAGCAGCTTACTTGCAAGGTAGAGGTAGTCTGAATACACATTTTGGCCAACAAAAACCAAAAAAAGAGTAGAATGAAAATCTGTATCTAACCAAAGCAAAAAATCAGCATCTGTGAATGAAACTTAGAGATGCAAGAGTAAATCTGAAGTTTTCTCAAAATTGTTTAATTTTCAAAAAAATTTTAGTCAAATTTTAATAGGGCAAGAGAAACAATTATTCAGAACTGTCAGCTACTAACTTGCTCTCGCTGTCACTGTAGCATTTGGGATATTAAATTGGCATTCACTTCAACTGGCGCTTTTAATAATGTCACTAATCTTTTATATGCAAAAATACAGAGTTCAGAAGAATATTTTGAGTAGTGTGTTTTCTAGAAGAAACCTGATACCTACACTGTACCACTATCCTTCATCTTCAAAAACAACAATGGTTAGCAAACTACAGACATCATTTTGGTAACTTTTGAAACAATTTGCAGTCTCTGCATTAGGTTTCCAGGGCTGCCATAGCAAAGTTCCACTGACTAGGTGGCTTAAAACGACACTGATTTGTCTCACACTTCCGGGGGCTCCAAGATGGAAATCAAGGTGTTGGCAGCCCACTCTGAGTCTCTGGGTAGATTCCTTCCTTGCTTCTTCCTTGCTTCTGGTGGTGGCAGTCAATCCATGGTGTTTGGCTTCCAGGCTCATCTCCAATCTCTGCCTCTGTAGTCAGATGGTCTTCTTCCCACCTGAGACTCAGTTCTCTTATGGTCTTCTTATAAGGACACCAGTCCTACCGGTTTAAGGGCCCACCCTACCGCAGTATGACATCATCTTAACTAATTATATCCGCAATGATTCAATTTCCAAACCAAGTCACATTCTGAGGCAGTTAGGAAGTTAGGATTTCAAAATATCTTTTTTTTTTTTTTAAACTGGAAGTTTGCACCTTTTACTCTCTTTCGCCTATTTCACCCATCCCCCATCCCCTCCCCTCTGGCCACCACCAGTTTGTCCTCTGTATTTACGAATGTGCTTCTGGTTTTGTTTGTTCAATTGTTTCATTTTTAAAATTCAACATATATGTGAAATCACATGATATCTGTCTTTTTCTGACTTATTTCACTTAATATAACACCCTCTTGGTCCACCCATTTTGCAAATGGTAATATTTCTTTCTCAAAATATCTTTTGGGGAGACACAGTTCAGCCCATAATAGTGCCATCAACTCAAAATAATAGGGAATTGCTTCTTATAGCACTCTTTAATTAAGTTTCGCAGCACAGTAGAACAAATGTGTTTAGAGTTCCCCATTTTTCACTCATTTCTTTTTGTCATAGCTTAAAAATTCTTTATTGTGTCTGGATCTTGAATTTAAATTATCATGGGCACTATTCTACTTTTAGATTTTTCTTCATGTAAAAATTTATGTTTATAGTACTTTGATGTCTAGTCAAGATGGAATACAGGGACCATATTTATCCTTCTGCTTGAGACACTCTTTGGAACACTGGGTATCAGGCAACAAGGGACAATGATCCTTAAGATATGGGAAACACACACAGGGAGCCCCACAACTGACTCAGCTTACAGCTTACATAGCACAGGGAAAGAGAAGCCAGGCAGTGTCCAGAGATCTGCCAGAGAAGTGGAGACTGGGCTGGAAGTTCTCTACCACACGCCCTCTTCTAATGGTACTATTAACTCTCAATCTCTTTGCCTCCTTGTTTAAATATTTGAAAGCTCTCAGTAATAATTTTTAATGTTTTAACATTTATTCTTACTATCGCTACTAATCATTAGTGTGGCATTTTAGCCTTGTAATAATTATTGCACGTTTATACTCTGATAGAATTTCAAAATATAAAATGTTTTTCTTACTAAAAGTTATACCAAAAAAAAGCCCCAAAAAACAAAAAAACAAAAAAACCCCCACAAACTTATACCCAAAATGCTTACCTGTATTTGAACGGACTGAGATACTAGCAATAATCTGAATGACATGCCTTGCTTGTGATACCATTATTAGCTGATTAAAGAGACTTACCCAAGCACATGATTCTTGATCACACAAAGTTCAGGGATGCCAGAAATGACATTGAAATCTCATTTATTTTGACTTTCAGTGGCTGAAACCAAAACCTCACAGTGGAGTTGGGCCAAATACCAGAACTAAACCAAAGTACGGTATAACCTAACCAAGGAATGAGAATCATATTGACTTTGGATATCAAAATAATTGAATGCTAGAAGTCAGTGGAACCATATTTTAAGAAGTCTAAAGGAAAACTATTTTTGAATTTAGAATTCTACAAAACCCTAATAATTTTAAGAAAAGTGAAGACATGTTCATGTATGCAATGATTCAAATGGTTCACCTCTCATGTCCACTTCCTGAAAATATTAAGGATACACTCCAGCAGTGCAAAGAAAAAATCCAAAAAAGAGAAAGCCATAGGAGTCAAGGAACAATAAAACAACTCAAGGGTTGAAGGAAAAATAATCCTAAAATGAGCTGTGTATCTCACTCCAAAAACAGTATTTCCAAAATTAACCATCAACGGTGTTTGTCTTCTGTTAACACCAGACATGAATAAAATATTAAATACAACTATGATAATAAAATAAAGTGTAAATATAACCAATTATGGCAGGGCAAAAGTAACGGTGTAACTAAGAGAAGTCGGAGAGAGAAATCAGAAGGGACAAAGAGATGAAGGCAAGTAAGGGAGGTTAATTTCTTAAAAAAATTATAACAAATTCAAATTTGCTAGATCAAGAAAAAGGCTTAAGTATTTTACTGAAAATGGTAAGGTAAATAATAGAATTTGCTCTCCTTCCCAGACGTCACATTTCCTAGATAAAAATGGCAACAACATCCTCTAAACATGCACGTCACCATGTAGATTGCAGAAAAAGATTTTAAGTCACCTGAATCTCATTTGTAGTGTCCCTTATTTTAACTTCAAACTTTGCAAATATTTGATGCTAAATCTCCAAAATAGAAATCATTCATAAAAACACACAAGTAAACACAGCTAAGGAGTTTGACTGTCATTGTAGGCAGTCTGTATGTCATGGTATTGAAGGCGACATGAAAGATCTTACGTGAAAGATCTTCTCTTCCCAAGATATATCCACGTCCCAGATCTCACTGTGGGAGCAATACTTTTGTGAACCGCGCAGTGAACGTGAAAATCCAATAAGCTTATCAATCAACCACACCTAAGTTAAACTGAGTTCTCACTCTTTCCAAGTAGACGATTTAAGGTTGGTAGTGGGGGTGGGGTGCCTGGGTGGTTCATTTGGTTGAGCTCCCAACTCTTGGTTTCTGCTCAGGTCATGATCTTGTGATCCTGGGATGGAGCCCCCAATCAGCTCTACACTCAGCAAGGAGGTGGCTTCAGATTCTCTCTCCCTTTCCCACCCATCTCTCCTCTCTCTCAAATAAATAAATATATAAAATATTTTAAAAAAATAAAATAAAATTGCTAGTGGAAAGAAAGTCTCCAGGTAAGAGAAGCCTCGGCCGAGGAGTGCTGGGAAGCCTGAGGGGCAAGGAAGGCCAACCCCAGAAGGCAGGAAGGGCCACAGATATGGGAATTGCCAGGCTCAGCTTGCACAGGAGAGTGGAGCAGAAACACGGATGCCTGAGTCCCCTGAAGCTATCACACCGGCCTTGGATACCTGCCTTCAACCTTCTTTTTACCTAAGTGGGAAATACATCTCTACCTTGTTAAAGTCACTGTTATTTTGTGTTGTATCATAGGCAGCCAAACCTAATCCTATCTGATGCAGAGGAAATTATATCATTCAATCATCCTAGCAATGCTAGGAGGTATGTAGTCTCATTACCTTCACTTTACAGATGAGCATACTGAGGCACAGAGAGGTTAAGTTATCTGTCTAAGGAACAGAGATGCTAAGAGGTATTGCCAACAGGGCCAGGATAATGCAGGAGAGTAGAAAAGGCTGACAGGTGTGGCTATCAGAGTAAGGCCACAGGAATGGGTCCCTAACCCAGCAGATTCATCCACACCCCAAATGGGTCATCTCTACTGCACATTTTGTCCATGGGAATATTAGTCCTGAATTGCCTGAAGTCTTGAGAAATAATACTACAGGTAAAATGGGATCCTCAACTACACAGCCTATCGAAAAGGAAAAAGCAAGAAACACACAGGACAGATTTCAGAGCAGAGAAGCAGCAGCCTTAGGACACTCTGGATAACTGAGGGTTGTTCCCTTTTAGTTCAAGTTTGAGCACAAAACACTATTCTCACTCTCCTTTTAAAACCTTATCAATTAGTTTTCTTGATTTACTAAGTATGAGGATAGTGGGACTTTTATTTGACAAATGATGATCTAGAAGTTGCTCCAAGCCATTACACTGGATAAAATTACCTTGGGAATTCAGAGGCCTGTATTCCAGGCCCCTGTTGGCCTCTGATGCACTCCCAATTTTAGACATTGCAACTCCCATCCTGAATCTCTGTTTCCTCATTTGTTAATAAGATGGTTAAACAGGATCATATTTTCTAAGGCCTTTTCTATCCTAATTGTCAATGATTCTGAATGTGATTATATCATGTATAAATGAAGAAAAAGTAGAAGGCGTATTCCAGAAGGTTTTTGTTCTTTGTAATTCCATGTGATGAAGCTGTTTAACAGACCCTGTTACCTGCCCTCTACGTACCCTGAAACAGCAGAGTGCAGTAAAAACACTTGAGATTGATGGAGGCTGCTGATTATTTAGGAGCTGCTTAAATAGGACTTTATTATACTACTATTTACCATAAGGCCTGAGAAAATTGGTGGGATTAGAGTTACAGCCCTAATAATTTGCCTTTATAGATTTAACCTGAAATAACAGGCTGAAAGGACAAATAAAATTAGCAGTTTCCTGAATAATTCCTGGATAAATGTAAGTATAAAATCCTGTTGAAAAAAAAGCAACAAGTTGGTAGCTTTGATTCAAAAGAGGCAGAAAGGGAAATGGGTAGGATTACTCGGACCTAATTAAGGGCTTGGCCAAGTTCTGGCTCCTGTAGTTTGCCGTACTTCGAAGCTGTTCTGCTCCTTTTCTTTCAGCGTTAGGTGTCAGAGTGACAAATGTCTTTCTTCATGGGCAATCTCCCTCGTGTGGAACTTTGCCAGGTACCCAGTAATAAGCAAAATGTAGGGGTGGGGACCCTCTAGGAGTCCAACAGAGAATATGAATTTAGCTTGTGTCCTTAACGCAATCTCATTCATTCTTTCATCCATCCATTCATTCATTCAAATGCCTTCTTTTGCTAGCATCTGTCTAGGGGCTGTGAAACACAAAAAGATTTACAAGCTATAGAAGATATTGCTCTCTCAGTCATCAAGGGAATGACTGTATCAATGATATTTCAGCTTCCAATTGACAGAAGGGTGTTTTTAGAAAAAAAAATTTTTTTGGTTTTTGGTTTTTTTTACCCCGAAGCAAAAGGTTTATTGGAGAGAGAAAGCCTCTTCCATTGTACCAAGTCTTAAGGTGGCAGTTTCCAAAGTTCAGAGGGTGGCAGTGATACGTAATTAATGCCAAACTATTTGCTCATGGCTATGGCAGGATGTAATGATGGACAAAACAAACAAACAAACAATCATTCTGCGCATAACACTGAGCAGTGACTACCACACACACATGAAGAGTAGTACCAAAAGGGAGAGACAGAGAGACAGAGAGTAGTTCCTTCTCCTGGTGGCTGGCACAGCAAGGGCTGCTCAGATGTCTCCTCTGCTCTTCGGTCTTCCAAAGGACTGGTTTGTATGAATGGGCACACAGCCGGCATGGCAATTTACCCTCTACCTTCCTTCTGTCATCTTTCCTGTCAAATACATACTACTGCTTACCCTGTTCACGCCAATGTGGTGGTCCGTCTTTCTCTGCATTCGCAGCGCCGGCATTTGTTGCCGATGGCATTCGTTGTCGATGAACGCTGCAATTATGTTGCAGTACTGACAAGGCTGGGGTTCCATGTAACTGCACATTCTGAGAACATTTCTTGCCTATTGCTTTGGTCTTGCTCTCCTGCGGGTACTCAGTTCTCAGTAGGTCCACTTCACAACTGAACGCTCAGGACGTCCTTTGACAATTTAACATTCACCCCTATCCTTTACCTTTGCTTCTCAAACCTCCATCTTTGTGTTTCTTTTTGTTTTTTTTCTCCAGCTTTCTCCAATATTTCTTTAGAATTGCTCAGAAGAGAGAGAGACTCTCACAGCAGCAAATGGCCACATTTTGCTTCCTCAGGCATGGCAAAGCCCATTTTCATTTTCATTTCATAGGAAAATATTACAACCAACAAGCTCTGTTTCCCAGTCTTTATAAAAGCACCTTTCTACTAAGAGTAATTTCAGTGGTGATGCAGATATAAATGATGAGCACTAGCTCATTCCTATGAGATAATAAGGAGGGCAAGACTTGACTTAGAGCTCTGGGAAGAGAAATCCTCACTTCCAGGGCGGGACAAATTAAACCTACTTTATCACTTCCAGCCCTGGTCAACAGTGCCTGCACTTCCTTGCCCACTCTCAAGGAACTAAATCCTGATTACAAATGCAGCCAGGAGATCAGCTCTCTCACAGGCTCCTCTGCCAAACACAGGAAATAGGCCAGGGGCAAAGGCTATAGCAATACCATCATCCCCGGATTCATGGCTCAAAACAGTCTCTTAATTCTCCTTCAAAAACGCCTAACAAGGGGTGCCTGGGTGGCTGAGTCAGTTGAGCCTCTGACTCTTGGTTTCAGCTTAAGTCATGATCTCAGGGTCATGAGACTGAGCACCCCATTGGGCTCTCGGCTCAGCAGGGAGTCTGCTTCCCCTCTCTCTCCCTCAGCCTCTCCCTCCTGCTCATGCACTCTCTCCCTCGCTTTCTCTCTCTCTCTCAAATAAATAAATATTTTTTTAAAAAAGGCCTAACAAAATATTTCCAAACAACTCTTGAATTGTATGATGCCAATGAAGCTGTCCTTGAGTTCCTAATTACCTGCAGTAAAAATCGGGTGAGACTGATGAATGCAAAAGAACTTTATAGCATAATATGAAATTGGATTTGGCCAGTGAGTTATTTAGTTTTCTAGGGCAGCCATAACAAATTACCACAAACTGTTAATAAATAGCTTAAAACAGCAGAGATTTATTCTCTCACTGTTCTGAAGGGCCTAAGTCCAAAATCAAGGTGTTGGTAGGGCTGCGATCCCTCCGAAGTCTCTAGAGGAGAATCCTGCCTTGCCTCTTTCAGCTTCTAGGGGCTTCAGGTGTTCATCGACTTGTGGTGGTATACCTCCAGTCTCTGCTTCTGTCTTCGCATGGTCCCTTTCTCTGTACCTTTGCCCTTCTTTTCTCATATGAGGACATTTGCCATTGGATTTTAAAACCAACCTAAACTGGGATGATTTCATCCCGAGATCCTTAACCTAATGATATCTGCGAAGATCTTTGCTCCAAATATTCATAGGTTCCAGGTAGACATGTCTTTTGGGAGCCACCATTCAATCCACTATACTATGTTATTCTTTCAATTGGATCTTATCCACTTCAGAAAGCTTTGTACTGTGTCTCTCAAATAAATAAATAAAATCTTTAAAAAGAAAAAAGATAAATGTACCAATAGAAGAAAAAATAATTAAATTTAATAATGAAACAAATTTGTATGATATTAACTGATCAAAAAAAAAAAAAAAGAAAGCTTTGTACTGGATGTTATTTGAGGTCTTCCTGCTCTTTAATATAAAGATCTAATTTGCTAGAAACCCAATTCCATGCCCTGGGAAAGTCTAATTCCTCCTTATGCTTCTGCAAATTCCTAGAATGGGGTGAGAGAGATGGGCAATAATCTCCATGCATTAATTCAGTTCACGAATTGTCTCAATGTCTGTCATTCCTTTCCCTTACTTTGTTTATCCAGAAATAGAATTTGATCTAGTTCTTCAATTAAAAACAGCCATTCTCACAAGGTTCTTAGATTCTAGTGGATTAAGATAATAGGGTGTCAAACACATGAAGGAAAATCCCTTTAAACTGAATATAAGAAATCCTTGTTCTTAAATTCTTCACCCACATATCCCTGTGGCTTGGCCATCATCCCTCCCCTCTCTCTTTAATACCTTTTCATTCCTATTTATTTCTTAGTAGGACAGCTTCATTAACTACTTTTTTTCCTCCTTCAGCAAGGCTTGCCCTTAGGGGCTTACCTTTTGCCCTGGAATCTTTTTAAATTAGTTTCCATTTAGGAACAGTTCCAACATCAGAAGAACTCTGGTACTAGCTATCAAGATTCCAATCCCCTCTATCCTGCCTACCATAAATCACTTAAGATATATTAGAAAAGATCTTCAAAAATTTTTTTACGTTCCATAACAACTAGGAATCCAAACTTCAGTGATAACACTGGAAAACTGCTAATGAACCTGACTACTTGTATTTATACGATTTATTCCATAGCTGCTATTTAGACAATAGAAAAGAAGAGAGGGAAAGTACAAAAGAAGAGTCTATTACGGACCAGAGGAGTGGCCGCTGTGATTGATCCTACTAAATGTGATCTGTCGTTTGACCACACTGAGGGTGGACTGAGTCCTCCATTTAACCACATGAAGCCACAAGTCACTTTCTTCCTTTTTTCAAAGAAAATGGGAGCCTCCACCAATGCTTATGAGCTGCAATCCTCGGAGTGACAATATATGAGCAGCAGGACACGACTGGTTCATATGTACTGATTTCCCAGGTTTCCAACAGCCTTAGACTATCAAGATTTAAAAATGCAAACCCCAGCATGGATTTGTCCCTCCAGATACTTGGGGAGGGAGAGAAAGCCGTGAAGAATCAACTGTTGCCAAAAATGTGGGCAGACTATACAATATTGAGGGTTAAAGCAAGCAGTCAAGGCCACCGAGAAAACAATCTTCTCTTCCTCAGTCAACTACTTTGGGATGAAATGATAGAACGGATAGTGTCTGGAAAATAAAAAACTGGAAAATTAAAAAATAAATAAATAAAAAATAAAAATAAAAAACTTAAAGATAATTTAAGTAAACCTCTTAAAGAATGTAGGTCTGGGGGCACCCAGGTGGCTCAGTTGGTTAAGCGTCTGCCTTCGATTTAGGTTATGATCCCAGGGTCCTGGGATCTAACCCTGCATCACGTTCCCCTTTCCCGCTACCCCCCGCCACGCCCCTGTGCTCTCTTTCTCTCTTAAATAAATAATATCTTAAAAAAAAAAAAGAACATAGGCCTGACACAAGACTGTATATTTCTTTTTTTTTTTTGAGATTTTATTCATTTATTTGACAGAGAGAGACCTAGCAAGAGAGGGAACACAAGCAGGGGGAAGGGGAGAGGGAGAAGTAGGCTTCCCACTGAGCAGAGAGCCCAATGTGGGGCCCGATCCCAGAACCCTGGGATCATGACCCAAGCCGAAGGCAGATGCTTAACAATGAGCCACCCACGCCCCCAAGACTGTATATTTTTAGGATCAGGCTGATTTCAAAGTCCATCCATTACTGAAGTCACGACCCACTGATGCTGACGGAATTGTAGCCTAAAAGACGATGAAGGAGTGAAGTGGCAGATTTCAATAGTCAAGCTACCAGAAAGAATTTATTTCCAGAGAACCGTAGTTAAAAGATGAATAAAAAGAAGTTAGGAACAATGCAATTAAATAAATGATTTGGACTCTCACATTTCACCCATTTGCTAAAATAAAAATAGTGCCCCCTAGGAATTTTGAGTTTTGGTGAACCAATTACAATAGCACAAGCTAAGGCTGAAAGAGAATTACATGCTAGTAAGTTCTCCACTAGGAAAGCAAAAAAGATCCCTGAAAAGTCTTCTATGTTGGCTCCTTGCTATTAGATAAGAGCACTGTTGCACCCTTCTTAAGAGAGGGGAAACAAAGGTGCTCTTAAGTCTCAGGAGGGGGAACCATAGTTATCCTGGATAGAACAATTCTCATGTTAACTCACGTTCACAATTCTCGCCTTCTGCTCTGTCTGTGTAGACAGACAACAGTGATCTTCCCAGTTAGAACATTATCATGTTCACTCTTGGCCCATTGTAATCTTTCTTCCTAGCCCTTATTTTTTACTTCTCTAATCTTTTTGGCCTCCTTGAATCCCTCCTTTACGTTCTCCACATTTCACCCTGACTGGGAATACCAAATATGAGTTGTCCTCCAGGAAATTTCTTTAGGCCACCACAAGTGGTTAACACTCCTCATCTCCTAAACAAAAAGTTAAAAAGTCAAAGGAACTTGGGAAATTCTTGGCTTAGTCAATTCCACAAACATTTATCAAGTACTTATACGGGCAAGGCACTGTGCTAGGTTCTAGATAAGGGAGAAACAGTGTAATAACACAAAAGTCAAAACAAAACAATCTTATATGCAATGGTGAAGTGACCTCTGCTGCATCCACTCTTGGAATGCTATGGGTCAGTTACAAAGTGAGGCAGATTTATGACTAGTGACATGATCGCGTTTCCAGGACAGATTGCTAAATGTCATGGATGACTTGCAGAACACAAGAAATAACAGCTAACACTTATATAAAAGTCTTGTCATATGCGCACAAAACAATGCTACTTCAATAGCCACATACATAAATACATAAAAAGGGAAAAGTTCTTAAAAAGTGTCTCCCAAACAACTAAACGCATGACTATGGTTACCCAGGAGACTGAGATTAGAAGTGATCAAGGGAGAATTACCTTCCTCTGTACTGCTTGGTTGTTTTTTATAGCCAAGGGAATTTATGTATTTACTCAGTGATTAATAACTTTTATTTAAAGGATTAGTAAAAGTCATGGCCCTTCGCTTCAAATTGTCCATAACTGAGCTGGGGTGGGGGTGAGGAAGGGCAGAGGGGAGCTATTCAATCTAATCCACAAAGTCGTGCTGGGCAGAATAGTATCTGGGTCAGGTGAGGGATACAGTCTGTTACACAGAAGGACAGAGTACATCCTCCAACAACGGCTTCTCTGCAAACATGTTGTTTGACATAAGTTTGAAAGAAGGGGAGGAGGCAAATGTCAGGATGCTAGAGCTGAGTGGGGGGGGGCAGCATTTTAAGTTGAGGATAGCATGAGGAGAAGCTAATAGGCAGGAAAGAGTGAGGCAGGCAGTGCTGAATTTGACTGACAATGGGAAACCTTAGAAGGTCTGTGAGCAAGGGGTTGATCTAATTAGGGATGCAGCTGAGGAATGGACTCCGACCCGACAGAGGCTGGAATGGCCCAAGCAAGAGCACCTCTCTGAAAAGGTAGCAACAGGAAGAGAGAAAGAGAGATGCTGAAAAGTACAAGTTATGGGATCTCGGTAAGGGAAATGGCAGAATCTAAGACGATGCCAAGGCATGAAGCCCAAAAGAGCATCACTGAACATTTAAATGTGAAATATTCAGAAATATGTCTCATAAATGGAGCTACAGCATCTAGGAAAGCAAAGAGAGAGATGGCAGTTGAAAACCACACATGACAAAAGTTAGAAACCATCACTGTCAGGAGCTGAAAGCAGAACATCTGTAGGACAGGAAGTCATTGCTTCGTCCTGCTGTCTGCCAAAGCACAGCTACTCAAAGTGTGGTCCGCGGACCAGTGCAGGTCTGTGAGCTGCTTGTCGGCCTTATGTGAGGATATAGGAAGCGAAATTAAGAGAAAAGAATTCAGAAACTTTTATACCGATTTAAAAGAGTAACTTTATGTTACTGGCTCTAATAACTCTTAAAATTGCACTTATATTTTTGTATGTCTTTCAAGTTTCATTTTTCTAGCAATTCATTTGTATCGTATTCTATAAAAGTTTCAACCCACAATAGATTGAAGGAGGAAAAAAACCTCTTTTTCACCAAAAATAGTTTGAGAAGTACTAATATAGATATGCTTCACGCTTAAAGATTTTATAGTTTTTATTTGTTATTTCATTTTATCCTAAAAATATCTTCAAATAAGTACTGGAAGCCTGCGGGCGCCTGGGTGGCTCAGTCGCTAAACATCGGCCTTGGGCTCAGGTCATAATCCCAGGGTCCTGGGATCAAGCGCCGCATTGGGCTCCCTGCTTGGCAGGAAGCCTGTTTCTCCCTCTCCCACTCCTCTTGCTTATATTCCCTCTCTTGCTCTCTCTGTCAAATAAATAAAATCTTAAAAAAAAAAAAAAGATATTGGAAGTCTGTTTTCTCCAATTTTACACAAGGAAAGATGTAGTCCTAGAGGGATTTTATAAATTATCACCAAATCACACAAAAATGCAGTGGGTTGGTGAGGGAAGGAGGGCAGGTCTGGAAAGCTGGGTTTCTGACTCTGAGTTAAAGAATTCCTGGTATTCCAGGTTCCAGAATTTCCAGTATGGTATGTTTTTTAGAAGATAGATGAACCATTTTGCTTCATAAAACATCAACTTGTACTGCAGGGTTCTCAGAATCAAATTCAAGATACCATTGGATAGGGGCAAAAAGCTTCCAACTTTCTTTAACTCAAGGATTTCAAATGAATCTCAAATAGCTAAGGCTGGCATCAACCAATATTTCAATGAATTACTAATGATTATATAGGGTGGGACATTTGGAGATGATTGAACTTCCCCAAATATCCCATTTTCAGAAAATCTTTAGAGTTGATATTTAACTTAAAAGTTATCTTTAAATCAAATTATTTTTCTTATTTTTGCTCTGGGCCCAACAAATTTGGATGACACACCATTATCAAAGGCTGTGAACGTGTTGGTATTTCACACAGCACCAGAATGACTGGTTCCTGAAAATACAGAACTCTAAAGTTCAAATTTTGTTTATTCTCAGAAACTGTGAGAAAAAGGGTAGTCTGCTGGAAGATTCACCAAGCTCCTAGACAATGAAAGAATTCCAGCTAAATAACATTCTGATGAACTAAGTGTAAATGAACTAGGGCTCCGTAGATTAAATTTCTTTCTTTTCTTTTTTTTTTCTTTCTTTCTTTCAGATTAAATTTCTTTTGAAACACACATGGTTTTTAAAAATCACAGAAAGTTGCTTGGCAAATGTGCTAAAGGGACGCCAACCCCCAAACGTTTGACCGACAGATGGAGAAATGAGGCCAATACAAAAGCTCTGCGTGGTCATTCATTCCCTCCAGGTATTAACCACAAAGATGTCTTAGACCTCCCTCAAGGTTGCAGGAGTCTAGAATATTCTTCAGCTACTTGGCTAGTCAAACAAACCTCATCAACTTTTACAAAACTGATCACTTCTCAGGGAAATGGGTCCTAAATTTGAGACACAGAAATTCTAAGAAAGCCTTGATTTTTAAAAGGGCTATTGGCTGTAGGGCTGAATAACGTAATCCTAATTTCAACTCTTCAATTGAGCAAATGTTGGTCCAGAGAAGGAGGAAAACTACCTGCCACATCCTTCATGCCGTGCGCCCTTGCAAGCACACCAACGTTAGAGCAACAGACTAAACGTTTAGCTTTACAAGATTCAGCGTCCATAAAAGTATTTTACAGAGTAAACGGTTGGTTTGATTTACCCAATAGTGAATATGACTCTGCCTTTTTTTTTTTTTTTTTTAACATGGGTCTAACAAATTAAAGTTTACAGCTTAAATTTTTATCGGGTCCTATTCCATGCTTCCTTGGTTTTTCCCTAGACATAGCTTTAGTGACAGGCAGGAGGCATTTGTATCTGCCCCTCAGGTGAGAGTTTCTTCTATGGAAATGGGCAAAGAAAACAGAAAATTCACAAGTGGAAGACTTCTCGTTTGTCTTTTCATGTTTGGCAGTGAAAGTGTATGTATCCAGATACTGTATTTGTGGGGTCTTCTCTCACTAAAAACTGTAGCTTTTTGAAGGCAGCATTCTCATCGGCCACACTCACCGCTCTATTGTAATCCTTAGCGCCTTAGCGCAGCTCTTGGCAGAAAGAAGGCACTCAATAAACAGATGTTGGATATTTATAAATGAATAGAGAAGACTCAGAATAACTCGCATCTATTTTTCTCTCAGAGTCTCACAGGGTGGGCAGTGGACAAATCCATCATCCGATTACGTACACTGTCTTCCAATAGCCTCTCCTTTCGCGGCTCTGAATTCATTCAGGATGTTCCCAGATTTCCTGCCCAGCAAAGTCGTTAGGAGAGCCCGTGCCAACCCCGAATAGCTTTGGGGCTATTGGGAAGTGAGTGGGACGGAGGACGTTTTTATCAGTCCAACAGCTCCAGCGGCAACGGCCTTTAAAAAGGGCTTTCTGATAAGTAAAGCTCCCCAAGCCCCGAGGCACTTAAACATTGATCTGTAAATATTTAACAGCGATAAAGAGATATGCGGAGGTAAGTGGAATCATCCTGCTGATCTTTACCGAGCAAAGAGACTAACGACCTGACTTTTAAAAACATTCCTCAGGTTTTGAGTCTGCTGCCTTGCAAGGCTTCCCTGAGCCTCGTTGGATCATTGACCTGCCTCAGCCAACCTTGAACAAATACGGGTTTGTCCTCTGGCCTCCAACTTGTTTTTCCAGAACCATGGGCGATACTACACTTGCTTATTGGCTTTAGAACTCACAACTGTGGACGCTAACCTTGACTTTCTGGGGAGACGAAAATCTTCTCAAGTGTTATCAGCAGCATTTTCCCTTAAGGGAAGGTGTAAATAACAGTATGCCTCTGTCCTTTATTTTGTCTTTACCACTGGATTACAGATTCAACCCATTATTTAATCCATTTAGCTGCCTTCACAGCGGACTAACATTTTAACTTGCTTCGATTCGATTAGGAAAGAAGTAAATGCCCTTTCCACAGAGTCACCACCAGTGATGTTGATTTTTATGGCAAAAAAACTGGACTGAGGTCACTTAGCATCACAGTGGTGGCATCGCGTCAATCGGAGGCTGTGTCTACACTCCTCCAAAAGACTCAGATGCCCACTCACTCAGTTCAGACAACCCATCAACCAAGTCAAATAAACAGTCAGGGAAAACTGGTGATTTGACGGAGCTGAATGGTTGTTTGACTGAACTGATTAATTCAGTTCAAAGCAGTCACCCGGGGGCCCCTCGGTGCCCACGCTGGCTCCTGATGAGAATGGTGACCACAGCGGACACAGAGAAACACAGGGCTGCCTGGCAGAAGGTGATCGGCTGCCAGACTGCTTGACCAGAGTCCCTGGATGGTCATGGAATAAACCTCCAGACCAGCAACTGTGCGGTGTTCTCCACCCTGTCCAAGGGAGGTGATGTCCTGGGGAAGGGTAGGAACTCTGGAAACCAGACTGCCTGGGGTGAAATCTCAGCTCTGTCACTCAGCATCTTGTGACCCTAACTGCTCTCTGCCCCCAATCTATAATTCAAACATAAGATGGCTTCTCTTAAAGGGTCCAGGTGTTGGATGGGACACTGAGATAACACAAAGCACTTAGTTAAGTGCTCAATAACTGTTTGCCATTGTTTTTGTTGTTATTATTATTTAACAGAAAGAAACTTCAAATCAGACGGAGACTTCATAGTATGACCAGAATTTCCCAGTGCCTCGGATATTTTTAAATTTGAAATAATATATCTCCCAGGAAAGACATTTTCATTTGCCAATAAATATTTTATTTTTCCAGAGTTCTCTAGGTACTCAAAGTTTATGTTGGATATAGTATCAACAGAAAGGTTATCTGGAATTATCCTAAGGAAAACTTTCATATTGGCTTCAAGTGACCAGAAATCTTCTTGTGCTAACTGAACCGTATCATCTTTTAGGACGGTGAAATAGGCAGGAAAAATACATTCTGAGTGGCGGGCCTGGGGCCCCTGGGTCTCTGAGGTGCAGGGGTGACTTCGCAAGGGTGCAGTTGTGTGGTTTCATGGTGCCCCAGGGTCAGAAGGTCCTGCACTTGGCTCAAGGCGCCGCTGGTGTCGGCTTGAAATTCTTAATAACTTTTGAACAAAGGGCCCTGTGAATTACCTAAATGGTCCAGCCTGGGTGTGATCTATTATTGGTAGCTAAGATTCTAGAGTAATTCATGCACATCCACAGATCAGAAGCTTTCTGTTAGAAGATTTTAAGACAATATTGATTAGCTCAGCTGCTCTGATACTTGTAGCTGAGATACGAGTTTTCTTGTGGTGATTATCCGTGAAGGAGCTGCTTCAGTGCCTATGACTGGCTCACAAAACAGGCTCGCAAGACAGAGCCAGAGTGTCTCCGTCAAGCCCTTCACTGGGTTCTCAGATCGGGGGAGGCTGATGAGCAGGAATGACTTGGAGTCATTTCGCTCATGTGTGATTCCACTCGTGTCAGTTCATTATTCAAAAATGTATTTTGAATAATCTCAAGAACCTAGAAGTATCTCATACCAAACACTGGCATAAAGATTTGGATTCTCTGTCCTTCATCCAGCCTTCCTTAGTTCACATCTCATTCTTAAACTCTTGACATGATCTCTGTATTGTTTTTCTACAGCATGAGATAAAAACCACTGTTTTAGCTGTTTAATTTTTACTGTGTGATTAGTCTAGGCATGACAGAGAGAAAAGCACGTAAAGTATTATTTTATTTGAAAGCCAGAAGCACATAATGTTTATTAATAAAGAGCCTGGTTTACATAGATTTTATTATTATTGAGCATAAAATGGTTTATATTACAAGCAAGGGTGAAATTACTAACTAATTAGCCTGTGAAGATCATGTTTAATGGAATATATAAATCTAGGGTGTTGCTTTTTTTGCAAACCTTAAGGGTCTGATTCATTAAACATGTACATATGCAGCCTTTATGCTGAAATAGGGGACTGTGATATACAATTCAAGGTCAAATGATTCAGTTTATGTTTCTCAAAGTCCAAAACCTAGGGCTTTAAATTCCTTAATTCTCATGGTAGTCAGTTTCAATACATAGCTGCCTTAGTGTGAACACTGAATTCAACTATAAATGATGGCAACTGAAAAAAGCAAAAGTGAAGAATTTAGGGGCTAAATTCTCACTCTCTTGCTCTCTCTCTTTGGGTACTACAGCTTAAGACCCACTTAACCCTTCCAAAGGAACTTTGTTTCTATTAACTTAGAGGATTGCACAATCTTTGTAAACACACCATTCTCATATATTTCAGTTAAATTTTGTAATAGCACCATAAAATGTGTCAGGCATTGCCATAAACTATCAGTCAGAGGAAGCACCAATTGTATGGGAAAATTACTAGAAACTATGTCTTAGAAGGAAGAAAAAAAAGCAAAATCCTTCAAGAACTCGGAAAAATAATCCTCAATGTTTTCTTACAATGTGTGTTTCTCATTTTAATAAAAATAAAGACCGTGTGTCTGAAGCCAGATTGCGGGGTTTGAAGCAGTGTGGCTCCTTAACCCCCTGACGAATGCTGGTTCCTCAAGGCCGCTGAGGACCAGATAACCTTGCCTCTCTCCCTACCCTCCGCTGCTCTGGAGTGGGGGGTCGGTATCCACGAGGGGCTAAAGCTGCACAGATGCACACAAGTGCATGCTGCCATTTCTTTACTTTCAGAAGAGGTTCTACGGGGAAAACTTAGAGGATATTGGGTCCATCCTACATTATGAGGTTGGTTCAAAGTGGACTTGCAACATATCCTGAATCTAGTCCTTTCATTCAAAATCCAAGTCAGCACAGGTGAACAACTCACTTCTGTTCTGTGAGGCTAGAATGGGCTTATTTGAAAGACTCAAGAAGCCTCAGCTGGACTGAATGGTACCAAGTCGGCTCTCATCTGTCTCTTGCTTGTTTGAACAGCCTTAGGGAGACTACAATAAGCAAAATCAAACCCAACCCCAAAATCCAGTTTAGCTGATATGATAATACTGGAGTGATTTTGAGTTACGCTGTGACCATCCCAACAACCCCAAAGGATGAAAACATTATTCACAATGACGATTAGGCTGCACACCGCCATAAAGCCTCCAATGTTCCGTTTTATGCAAGGGCTTTGTTTTAATGTCAGAACTAAGGGCAAATCTAGATTTACCAAGCCATAGATTTGTATTCAGGAAATCTGTGTTTAGGAAGAACCTCGAATGTTTGCTCTGGAGGACCTGGGATTCTTGGCCGCAGGCGTTTGCAGGCTCTGTGAGTACGGAGGGCCAGGTCCTTATCATTTAAAGATGAACACTGCCCCCTGCTGGGCATAGGCCACATTACTTCCCAAAGAACTACCCGTAAGGGTGAAAAAGCACACTATGTAACTGGGGAATTAATTTTGATTTTTTCATCTTTTTTCAGTTCTTCGCTTGACAGCTAAATTCAGAGGAATTGGAACTTCAGAGAACCATTATTGCATTTCAAGACAATTTCCTTTATCTTATTCTTGTTTTCAGGCCATTATTATGAACTACCAGCCCTGGCAGAAATCCATCCAAATGAAAGAAGAAAAACAAAGGCAGCCACTGTGGTAACTGGGCAGGGGGCTTTTGAGGTAGAACAGGGCATGGAAAAGAGAAAACTCTGCAAAAGTTTTTGGTGGTTGGTAGTTCGTGTATCATCAGTTACACCACTGAAAGGTAGAGAGGGAACCCACGCTAAATTAACAGTGCTCAAAGAGCTCACAAACATCGGCATCGCTTTATTTTCTGCCCATACATTTTCTCCTAAACTGAGCACCATGACAGAGCTGCCCCGAAAAGAGTGTGGGGTCCAGCGCTGGAGACGAGCCCTAAGGAGGGGGTTAGAACACTACAAGGACTCACCAGGACATGCCCTCACCCGGACTCCCTTCCTGCTTCCTGGGGTGAACTGAAGTGGGGGTGAACTTCTCCAAGAGCTGCAAGAGAGAAAGACCTGGAAACAGAGAGCTGCCTGCTCACCTCACTACCTCAAAGGCAGTGCATGTCGTAGAGCCTCCGGAAGCCCTCTTTGGGGGAGGAAAATGTGTGGATGGGTTGCTGAGGGACCCTGGGAAAGGACAGCTCAGATTCATCTGACAGGGAGCCGGCAGTCTGGGGAGAGGCAGCAAGTAACTACTCTCGATTTTGAAAGTCCAGGTGTGCTGTCTGAGCAAACACTATGTACCAGGTTCCTCCAGCATTTAACGAGGACTCAACAGAGTTCACAAAGTACTTTAGCACCGTTCTATCGACAATAACACCTGGAGGCAGGAATGAATTCCCCTACACAAGTGAAGAAATTTAGAATTAAAAAGATTAATGGTCCTGGTCATGCAGTTAGTAGGTGGCATAGACCTTGTGCTCATCCTACCTTATACATCTCTTGAGTTGAGGCAGCTCTGCTTCTCAAAGTCACCCTATCAACCTGTGTAAAGATATATGTATATAGAGAGAGCAAGCACAATGTGCTACACTGAATAATCAAAGAATTCTACAAATATTCACCCAATTTGTTGATAAATTCCCTCTAAGTAGCACTGGCATTGAAAGCACCAGCATGCTTTGTAAATAAGAACTAATTCAATATTTTATTTTTTAATTAGCAGTCCCTTTGGATTATGTAACATTTTTACTGCTGAGTTTCAGAATAAATATTACACCTATAAAACAAATTATTATATTCCCTTAAAAACATCTTTCCTTCAGGGGCACCTGGGTGGTTCAGTCGGTTAAGCGTCCAACTCTTGGTTTCTGCTCAGGTCATGATATCAAGGTCCTGGAATCAAGCCCTACATCCATAGGGCTCTCCAGCTTAGCCAGGAGCCTGCTTCTCCTTCTCCCTCTGCCCCTCCTCCCTGCTCATGATCTCTCTCTCTCTCCCTCTCGAATAAACAAATATTTTTAAAAATAAAAAAATAAAAAGTTTTAAAAAAGATTCTCTCTCCCTCTACCCTTCCCCTGACCCCATCTCTCCCTCCCTCTCAAAAAAAAAAAAAAAAAAAGTCCTATCTTCATAGATGCTAACCCTAAATAAAATATGGGTCACTCCCCTCCTGGAAATTATTCATTATTCTCTGGAACTGAATGTTAATAGATGCTCACTTAAGGAGCATTCTAAGATCACATTAGTTTAGAGAAAGATTCATTTTATAATCTCCTTTGGTATACTAATAGCTCTAAAAAATCCTACGGTAAGAAAAACTGTTTAATTCCATTATACCAAACACCTCTCAAACTTACTGGGCCACAGAATTTTATTAACAGAAAATCTACTAACATATCAAGGAATATGGGAAAAGCAGCTTAGGGAATACTGGCTTTCATGAGAAAATCTAGACTCTTCAGCTTGGCACATAAGCCTTTCATAAACCAATACTTGCCCACCATCTCTAGTTTTATTTCCTACCAGTCCCCTCCATGTGCCCTACCATGGACGCATGCATCTACTATTTGCTCTTTCCTGAATTTCCTATCTTGTTCTTTCATGTCTGCGTGTCTTTAGAAGTGCCAGTCCTTCTGCCTAGAGCATCTTTGGACTTCCTTTTCTATCTGGCCACCTCCTAGCTATTCTTTCAAGCCTCAAAGCAACTCTTCTCTCTGAAGACCTCTACTTTCCTAACGTCCCCCCAGGGAAGATTTACACACTGCTCCTTCCATATCTGCAGCTTTGTGGGTACCCCCCTCCACTTACCCCATCAATGTGTATTTTTCTCCCTTGTTTCCCTATTAGCTTTTCCAGGTACTCAAAGTATTTCTATTCCCCAAGATTTATCATGATGCCTGGAACACTCATGGAGCCATGCCTGGTGAATTTTTTCTGGGATTTCCTTCTTTATTTAACGTCCTTTCTTTATTAAAGTAATTTTTTTTCTTCATGAAATTACACAAAGTAATTTCATCTCCTCTTAAAAGTCTTGATGATATTAATAATGATAATAATAGCTACTATTTATTGAGTGCTTACTATATGCCGAGCTCCACACTAATTATTTTTACTGGAGTAGCTTGTTCAATTATCATAGACATATTATATGAATACATGAGTTTCTCCATTTTACAAATCAAGGAATCAAGGCACATGGAAGTTAAGTAAGTCATTCACATAGTATGCTCATGTGTCTATTCAAACATGGAAAAAGGTCATGGAAACATGAGATTTCCTCCAATTCACCAGGGAGGAAAGGGAAGAATTAGATATCTATGATGTAATGTAGGAGGATCACAGAAGCAGTACAAACAGGTCTCACAAAAAGCCACCTGTCAGCTTCTAGGGGGGAAAAAGGGCAGCACTGTAAAAAAGATTAGAAATGTTATTTATTCCTTAAAAATGAAGCAACCTTCAGGGGTTGCCTCCAGCGCCAGTTGGAAGGAAGCTCATCTCTTATTCAACTTTCTGCTGTTCTGTGACTGGGGATGATGGGAATGTCAAAATGGCAGCTGTATTAATAGGAGTTGGGACCACTGTCATGTGGCAATAATAACCACAACGACCACCCCAACAGCTCAGATGTGTCTGTCCCCACCCCTGCAGTGTCCCCTTTACAGCGGGGAAACTGAGGCTTGGGGAAACTGAGGCTTGGTGAACCCAGTCACGGCTCAAGGTCATCCAGTTAGTAGCACAGTTGAGCTCAAGTCTAGGTCTGACCTGAAAGCCCTTGGAAAGACTCAAAGAAAACCAAGCAGTCTTTAAAAGCCCACTAGGATTTTAGCTACTTCAGTGATACTCTAGTTTTCTAGAGTATTAGTTCTGGTACTAGTAGAGTAACTAGAGTAACTCTAGTTACTAGATACTCCAGTTTTCCGGTATTAGTTCTTTAACGTTAGCCTGGTCACCCAAAACCAGACCGACATCTCCTGACACAGAATATTAAGCTTATATCTACTGTTGTGCACATACGCACAAATTCATTGAACACTTGTCCACGGATTGATTAAAGGAGGCCCAGGAACCAATGTGTATATCGAGGGGCTGGAATCCCTCTGTGACTTTCAGGTAGCCGGCAGAGTCAGCCAGGGAGAAGGCTCAAGGCATTTACAAGGCCACACTGGAACCCAGGCGCTCCTCCTGCCTCTGCCTCCGACTGGCTGCAGACATTCATTAAGTCTCTTCTCTGGGTCTGTAGCGCCTTATTAGCAAAATGAGGGTATAGATTTCTCTGAGGATCCTTCCAGCTCTCAATTTCTGGAGTGAGATTTTCAACTTTGAAGGGAACAGGAATTTTCCCAAGCATAGTGACATTACTGGTAAATAATTTGCATTTTCGGTAGTTTACATAAGAATTTGAAAGCCTAAGTACTAGGTTTCCAGTATATAACTTGGCTTTTAAAATAAATGAATAAAGAAATAGATGGGCTCTCTTCCTAATTAACATGCTTGTTGCCTAGGCTTTCCGACCATAAAGCAGGCCTCGGGCTTTCTATCCTGTGGCGTAACCAACTGCCACAATTCAGTAGGAATAACGCTGCTTTAAACAGGAGCCAGAGATCACAGAAATGCCTTACACTGCCACCACCTTAACACGTGAGAAAATCTGTAAGTTTTAATGCTTCTGCTTTAGGAAAACTCTCGCTGGTTGGGTCTCAGGGAAGCCCCTGGAGGCTGGCGTCTTCACTCCCATCAGAGAGTGGACTGCTGTAACCCTGTGACGGACTAAAGTGTGTCCCCCTGGAATGTATGCTGAAACCCCAACTTCCAATGCGACTCTGTTTGAGATAGGACCCTTAGAGAGCTGATCAGTGTTAAATGAGGTCAATTTGGACAGAGCCCCAAACCTATACAACTTGGTGTTCTTCTAAGTAGAAGAAACACCAGAGATCTTTCTCTGGACATGGCAGGAAGGTGACCGTCTGCCAGCCAGGAAGAGAGGCCTCAGGAGAAACCAACCCTGCCAACATTGGTTTTGGCCTCCAGAACCACAAGAAAATAAATTCCTATTTTTTCGGCCACCCAGTCTGTGGCACTTTGTGAGGGCAACCCTAGCAGAGTAATCCATCCCCCGAAAACCAACATTGTGATATCCCTAAGATAACTTCCATTTTTATTCAGGATAACTTGTTTTTGTTATTTCAGAGCTTAAGGACTGAAGCAAAATTTCTCAATTCTCCTACCGTTATCTCATTTCTTTCCTCTATCACCACAGCCATTTTGGGAGTAAAAGGTTTGATTGTCCTAGAAGAGCTGCCACTGATAACACAGTTCCAGAGACTTGGCCACAGGCTCGGAGATGAAAATGCCCTGTCTTCTCAACCTCCATTTTGTCCTTATTATTTTTTTTAAAGATTTTATTTATTTATTTGACAGAGAGAGAGATCACAAGTAGGCAGAGAGGGAGGCAGAGAGAGAGGGGGAAGCAGGCTCTCCGCTGAGCAGAAAGCCCGAAGCGGGGCTCAATCCCAGGACCCTGAGATCATGACCTGAGCCGAAGGAAGAAGTTTTAACCCACTGAGCCACCCAGGCACTCCCCCATTTTGTACTTTAAGAATAGTGAGTTGCCTCTCTGCTAGCAGCATCCCCAGACAGATCATGCAAGCATGGCCACCAAGGGCACCAGGACTGAGAATTCCCTACAACTTTATGGGCACTGACCTATCTGCCATGTTCCCACATGGCAATCTACTGCTTTGCCTGAGCACAAAAAAAAGAAGGCAAGCCATCTCTCCCCTGCCGTGCCTAGGTGTACTGATATTCTTTCCCCCATTCTATCACTCAACTAATATTTATGGAGTGCCTTCTGTGTGCTGGGCACTGTTTCAGGGTGCCCAGAGATTCCAGTGAACAATATAAGCGAAAATCCCATCTTCATGGAGTTTACATCCTCATGTAAACCCTTCTGATGAAATAACTCCTAATGGAGCAAAAACGCTTTTATTTGATCTTATTTTAACACTGCTCTTTATTTTTCCCAAGGTGCCTTTTCCCACTCTATGCAGGTTTCTGCCTTTAACCATTTTCTTGATCTGCTCTCCCATTTCCTTAAGAAACTGAATAACATTAACACTGGTAAAGTCCACTTTACCAATAGGGATGCTGAAGGACAAAAGGTAATTGAATCTACTTTTCCCAAAGCACTCACACACCTCATATCAGTGCAAGGTTTAGAAACTAGGATTTTTAAAGTCTGGAGTACAAATTAACCACCAGAAAGCAAAGCACAAGAGCTTCATATTCTTAGTTTCCACTTAAGTCCTGTACTGGCAGTAAAAATACAAACAAAATTCCCCATAACTTCTCCATGGGGACCCTTCTTGGCTGATTTCTTATAACTCCACTGCCCTGGTTCAGACAAAATCAACCAAGGTCATGACAGTGAAATGCACATTGCACGCTGATTGGAGAACCTAGATGGGAGTTACGAGCATGAACTCAAAGCCAGAACACTGATTTTACTCTGTAATTATTTTATTTTCGACTATAGCAAGTCTCAATCAAAGTGCTATCCTGGGCTCAAAGCACTGTTTTCTAAAAACATCTAAAAGCCAACTTATACTTAAGTATAAAATGTATGTATTAAATATAAATGATTCAGCACATGGATCAGATTTTACATGGTGCAAAAAAAAAAAAATCTCTTCTTTAAAGCTAACCAACCAAGAAATTACCTTTATCATATTTATGAATGTGTTTGAAGATAGTCTTTTTTTTCCCTTTACCAAAATTCATTGACAACTGTCAGTATCCCAAGGTTTTATGTTAAAGTGGAGGAATTTCTTTAGGCTGTGGTCACCACTCTTTGCACTTTCTATTCTTTCTTAATTCTTCAGACAAACATCACATTGCAAGGTCTCCCCCTCCAAAACTAAGACAGTGACAGCAATGCCAGGAAGGGCAGGGGGTGAGGGATGCGTTTTGGGGTCAAAAGTAGGATAGATTTTAATTCCAAGAAACTTATCTTAGAGAAGTTACCTAGACTTGGCCTTCTCCCAGGGAGAGACAAGTAGGCATAAGTTCTTGGACTGGATGTACAGAGTCAAGCCAGTCCAGTCACAATGGCAAAGCTTAATATCCATGCCACAAGGGCGAGATCACTGGAGAAATCCAAGTCCTTACCCCTGGACTGCGAGGAGGTCAGCATCAAATATAGATGAAGCCAAACTGGCAGGCATTAAGAACAATAGGCATTGTTAAAAACCATTAGTGTTTTTAGCCACCATACTTCAAGCTGGTTTTCAAAATCAATTATAATCTTCCTACCAAGGGTTCAGCATGTCTTAAAGAGGAGCAGAAGCCCTGAAGCCTCATGACTGAGACAATGGAAAATAACCTCCACTGAGAATCCCAAGTAGATAGCTAAGGCCTCCTGCAAGCAAGGTGTTCTTTGTGTTTATTTTTCTTTGAGAAGTCAAATAAAAAGACCATTCCCAGTATGCCAATTAAGGAAGAGAGAATGTTCCTCGTGTTCTGCCAATTCGATGTCCTTCTTAAATCCTCTTCCCTCCCTCATCTCCCACTACCTTAAACCTGTCGGGCTGCCAAGGTCAGATTCAGACTGATGTTCTTCTACATTCTGTTGGGCCAATGTTGGCATGAGGAACATCCTGTTTCCAATAAAAAGGTTTATTCAAAAAAAAAATAAATAAAATCCTCATAAAGCTCCTTGGACATCAAATGACTCTTACAAAACAACAATTTGATGAATTAAGTGTAAATGAATCAGAAACATGTGTATTAAATTTCCCTCAGAATATGCATGGGCTTAAATACTCAGAGGAAAGTGCTTGGGAAAACATACTCTGAATTTTCCTGAACCCAAAATGTTTGAAAAATAATCTCAAACTTACGTGACAACTTCCCCAACCCAGGTCAAGTCGACGGATAAATATACATGTACATCGGTATAGTGCAGGGTCCCAGAGACACTCACAGCTCTGCTGCCCGGAATAATAACTATGGTATATGGAGTGTGCCGTGAAGACAGGCTGTGAGGCCTCGGGCTTGTCTGTGTTCCCACTCATACAGGGTTTGTTTTTGTTTGGTTTTTCATATGAGAGAAGAACGTTGTAAAGATTTCCACTACCACTCACCCACCCCCTCCCAATCATTTTATTCCCATCGCTGAAACCCTCGGGGAGAATCTACTGTGTGTGACAAAGAAATATGTCTTTTCTCTGTGTTACAGACCTTGGAATGCATCCAGGGCCCCCTTTTCCCTGGAGGCCAGCTCTCATGGTTTATGATTTGCATTTCATTGCCATACACTGAGCCCAGTGAGAAGTAGTCTGAACCAGCAGAATGACGAGAGCTAAAAGTAGCAGGCAAGAACTCTCCATTTTCCAGCTCATTCTGCAGAGTCTGCACTGCCAGAAATCTAAAGCCAAATTTGATTTAAAATTTATACAAGCAAAGAATATCAACACGAGTACACTCAGTCTCTCTTCTCTTCCCCTTTCCCAAGACCCTTCTTGGCCTGGGAACTTCTATTTTATGTTTAATTTAATTTTGGATTGCTAATTATTATCTTTTTCTCTTTCCCTCTACTCACATTCAATCTTGTCATTTACTTTCACAAAGTCCTTATTTTTTTTACCCATGAATCTTTCACTTGCAAAACTGAACAAAGTCAACTTCTGGAATGTGAACAATAGGAATTTGAAAGAGGAAGGAGTAGGCTCAAGAAGAGTATAGTCCAATATTTGGAGGGAAAAATTCAATCTAGAAGGTATTAAAATACATACAATATTGTCCATACAGGAAAGGAAAATCTACTCATCCCGTGCCGTACCTCATCCTTCTTATAAATGCTAATGAAAGAGTTACAGGAAAGACTTTTTTTCAATGAAGTCATCTTTGCTAGCACTACAAAACAAAACTTCGAATTTGAAAACAGAATTCTCTAACTCTACATTTATTTTCTGAACAGATAGCAAGATGTCTCTATGTGGAAGTCTTACCAGCATCTCCAAATAAAGAGTAATCTGCTTCTTCTCCTATATTCCTATCTTTGTTAAAAGGAACCTCCTCTTCCTACACCTCATGTCTCAGAGGCCATAAAGCATGATCATTGTCTACATGCTTCCTTATTTAGTTCACCGTGAGCCCCTCTTTCCCTAGTCTATATGTCAGTCTATCATCTATACTGCAACCCTAGTGATAGTTCTGAACACACCCCTGAGTGGGTCCCTGCCCCGCTAAAATCCTCCCATGACTTTCATTGCAGGGGAAGGTGGTCAAGGGGAGGGTGGAAAAGAACTGACCCCAATCTTCCTAGAAAACTTTTATACTCTGTACCATTTCTGCAATAACTGCCCTTCCTCCCTTTTGACTAGGATATGCTGTGAGAGTTTGAAAGGGACCTGGGAAGGTTTCTAGTTCATTCGGAGGCAGTCTCTTCTTCCTGCCCACATCCCCATCTCCCCCACCACCAAACCCTCTGGCCTAAAGGATGAAGTCTAAACTCCCTAGGGCACAGGAGGCCTTGCAGGAGCTGGGGCCTGATAGCCATTCCTTGCCCCTCTGCCCTGCACATTAACCCACCACGGTCATCCCAAGCTCCTTGTCCACCCAGACTCCCCATGTTTCCATGTTAGTAGTGCCTGGCTTTCTCTCCAATGGAAATGCTTTCTTTCCTAGCTATTTTCCTCTTCTCTACCAAGCTTTACTTACTTCTATTGGAAGGGACTCCTTCTCACTTGGATCACACTGGCCCTTCTCACAAGTATGTTGCCTATCTTTTTCCCAATCTGGGACTTTCTGAGACCAGATCTTATGAGTCTTTGTTCCCCCCAGTAGATGCTTGACGTTTTTTGAATGACTAGATGCACTCATGTTCAAATAAACAGGTGAAGGAAATCATGGTTGTTGGGACTACAAGAGTGGATTCATACATGTTTTGTGAACAGTTTGTACTAATATCATATTATTATATAATCAATCCAATCTGGCCACTAAACTACCAGCAATAACCAGACTATAGTACAATTGAACTAGTTATTTTGGCTATCTTAACATGTAAATGAAATTTAACCATTTGTTGACTGAATCACGTATGAAATAAACTCTCTCCCTAAAAAAGAGTATGGACCAACTATGATGAATTTAAAAGTGCTAACATTAATTTATTGATTGTTTACTATACACTGGGCAGTATCTTAAGTGTCTTATGTGCACCGATTTATTTAGTCTCACCAAAACTCTAAAAGGCATACGCTTTTATGGTGCCCACTTCACAGATGAGAAAGCTGCCCACAGGTACTCTGCAGGCACTGGCAGGCCATGCATCGCCCACGTTCTCACCTACTGGGTTATACTGTCTCTCAGGACACAAATGGGTATTGTGTGGTTTCTACTAGAAACAGCAAATGATATTTTCCAAAGTAGAACCATAATTAAACTACCTTTAGCTTCCAACTTATATTCAGATAAAAAAAAAAAAAAAACACCACAAATCCCAGCTGTTCTGTAGCTAGATCATGTCACTTCCATTGGTCAGTTTATTCATAATATATAAAACACCAAAAATCAGGCAGGAAAAGTTTCCAACTTGACCAAACTGATTTTTCCCCCATTCCCCTGTAAAAACTGCTTCTGAGGAGACCCTAACTTAGTCATTATCTGGAGAGCAAAAAAATATGGGTGCTCTACAGCTCCAAGGACACTGGGTGCCAGAAATAAGCAAAGAAATGTACTGAGGGGCAACACAGAATCCCAAGTGAACAGAAGAGGCAGGGAGGGGCTCAGGGACTCTGAAATGGACAGAGTTCTGGTGGCTGACTGTCTATGCATCCTGCTCTCCCCTCAAAGTCTGAACTTTTGACTAACAGCCACAACCTTACTTGCCTGTCGGTATTCTGTGTATCCAAGACAGGAAACTGGACTGAAAGGAGGTGAAAAATTTACTTGCAGTCATGTAATCTTTTGCTATTTCCTTTTGTAACCGTGTATTATGTTATAATTACTACAAAATAACAATGAAAATTAAATCAATAATAGTTCCTCTTTCATAAATGGTGGGAAGGAAGCTTTGACTTCCTATCCCCACCTTCACAGGCCCTACCTGCTTCTGAGTGAGTAAGAGAGAGACAGAAACACCGCAGCCCCACTCTACCCTCAACTGAGCCTCCTGAGCTACCAGGAAACCCTATATCCTTGGGGACCTGAGACTGAATTCTATGTGCAGCTACTCAGTGGAAAGTGGACCCTTTATCCTCCCTTCACCTCTATCTCTCCATCTGCAAAGATCTGAAATTACACAGGCCACCTGCTTCCCTCACAGGAGAGGTGAGAATCAATGACATTAGGTTAACATGTTAATGTTAACAATGACATTAGGTTAACCTAGGTTAACATTAGGTTAACAATGACATTAGGTCAGCTTTCTGAAGGGCTCAGGGAATTTGGAACAAGAGACTCTGCATGGATATCAAATATGGTTTCCTAATCAAAGGACTTGGTCTGTCCATATATTTTCAGAAACAGGGGCACTGGAACACCAGCTTTTCCATTTGTTTTTTGAAATGATGCCCAAAAGAGACGAGGACAAGACATGACTGAAGGATATGATCGCAGCAACCCTTCTGGTGACTGTCCATTCAACATCTGTCCGAGGGGAGGTGATTACGGGCCCTCAGATTGTCGAGTCCATTATCATTAGCGCATTATTTGGTGCTGAATGCGTTGAAAGGACAGGTCAGGCCACAGATGTCTTTGTTAAATGCAGAGTAACCCCCACCGTCCACCCTCCCATTCCATGCCACAGTAGTGAACCATGGGGCATTTCCCCTCTTCTGCCTACCCTGCCTCCGCTAACACCCACTCCTACCCCCCATCCCTCATTTAAGGGTTCAGAAACTGTTCCTGCCAGTTTAAGCAAAAAATGTTCTGAGAGGTAACAGGGCCACGGTAATTAATTTTGTTCCTTGACTGGAAGGTGAAAAGCTTTTTATTATGTAAATTATAAATGTCCTGAAGGGAAACTTTATCTCCCTATCACCAATGAGCCCATCAAGCTGCCTGAATCAGGATTTTTTTTTTATGTTTATTAGTCTAGGGGGGCCAGTTAGGACGTTTCATAGCTTCTAAGTGCTGACATTTATCTATTGCTTCCAAATAAGCCTAGTGGCAGGGAGCCACGGGCAGATCAGTAAATATGGGGGGGTGGGCATTCTGTCCACAGACTGCCAGAGAGCAAAGGAGCAACGTCGGAGCTTGCAGGCAGCTGGGGAGCCTGCCCTTCCTCCCACACTGAGGGCTCCTGTCTCTTTCTCCTCCCCCGCCCACCCCACCCACCCTGCCCTATCTTCCTCCCCTGGGATTCCCCTTCACCCCTCTGCTCTGTGCCTCCTCACTGACATCCTATGGCTCTGAGCACAGCAGGCCCTCCGCAGGGCTGTAGACGCCCTGCTCCTCCCCCGTCCCTCGCCAGCATGCCCGACAATACTACTTCAGCTCTTGGGGACTGTTTGCGTTCTCAAAAGAACACTGGAACTCCTCTTCTCCCCAGAGGAACACGTTTGTACATGATGATGGTTACACGTTATGCCTCACCTTGGCTAGGCCATGGCGCCCAGATATATTTCTTTCTGTGAGGCTGTTTTGGGATGAGCATTTAAATTGAGCAAAACCCACTGAACATTTAAATCAGTGGGTTTTGAGTAAAGCAGTTTGCCCTCTGTAATATCAGTGGCCTCATTCAATTAATTGAGGACCTGAAAAGAACAAAAGATATATCTCCCCTGAAAAGAACAAAAGATATATCTCCCCTGAGCAAAAAGGAATTCTGCAGCAGATGGCCTATGGACTCGAACTGCAAGACGGGCTCTTCCCTAGGTCTCCAGGCTACTAGTCCACCCTGCAGACTGGGGACCTGCAGCCTCCATAATCACATGTCAATTCCTTAAAATCTATCTATATAACGATAGAGATAGGAGATTCAGATAGAGGAGATAAAGATAGTTCCCACTTGTTCTCTTTCTCTGGAGCACATTGATGAAAACACGAGCCCATGACAGCATAGACTACAAAACCACTCCGCTCCAAAGAGTTAGGGTGCATGAGAGCGCTATCAGGCCCTAATAGGCCCTGAGAAAGGATAAGCTTTGGCTTCCCTATATTACCCAGTAACATCTCTTGATGGGCTTTTGGAGCTCATGAGATGAGCTTTTCCTAACTAGTACAGATTTAAGGGCAGGCTCTGCATCCTCTGCTTAAAAAATAATGTCTATCTCTCATTGATAGATGGCACAAGTTCATAAAAAGCTTATGGGGAGAAGTTAATCCTCTAACAGCACAACGGTCCAGGTACATGGTGGTGGGTAAAATAGTGCCTTGCTTTCCTGGAGCTTATAGTTGAGCAAAGAAATCAGGTATTAAACAAATAAAGTCACATAAATGTACGTCATGATATCTGCTGAATCCCATCAGAGGAAACAAACCTGTTCTACTGCAGAGTGACGAGTCAGGAAAGGCATCGCTGAGCAGACATTTTAGAGGAACCGAAAAACAACTGGGAGCTCCCAGTCCGCACTGGGGAGAGCACTTCAGGCCAGACAGCAGCCGTCGGGGAGCTTCTGGGCAGGAGAGAGCTCACCAAAGAGCAGAAGAGGTGACAGGCTGGAGCGCAGGGCCCTCGGACTGAGCTACGGTGGGCCAGGCCATACCAGACAGGAGCTTGACTGCCCTGCACAGGAAATCGTGTTTTCTCCAAGTTCAATGAGAAGCCTGGGAAGTATTTAAAGCACAGGAGTGACATTATCTTAATTTATATTGGTAGACATTATTTTGGCTACCTCTGTGTGGAAAATGGATTGGAGAGTACCATGGCAAGACCAGTATTATGGCATTCTCTTTTCTTTTTTTAAAACAACAACAACAACAACAAACATGGGGCTTGAACTCAACGTCCGTGAGATTAAGATGTGATGAGCACTGGGTGTTACAGGCAACTAATGAATCTTCGAACACTGCACCAAAAACTACTGATGTACTATTGGCTAACTGAATTAAAAAAAAAAAAGATCTAAGCTGAGATCAAAAGTCAGACACTTAACCAACTGAGCCACCTGGGCACCCTGATGGCATTCTCTTTTATTTCTCTTTTCACTCTCTTCACCAACTGGATAAGAGAAAACCTGTATTTGCCTCTCCCCGTCGACTTGTTGCCTTTCAAGCAGAGAGATTCTTGCTTATAGGAGACAGATTTAACTGAAGTATATAATTTAAAAATGGAAGGTGTCTAGGTGGCTCAGTTGGTTAAGTCACTGCCTTCGGCTCAGGTCATGATCCTAGAGCTCCAGGATCAAGCCCTGCAATGGGTTCCCTGCACAGCGGGGAGTCTGCTTCTCCCTCTGACCCTCCCCACTCTCATGCTCTCTCTCTCTCATTCACTCTCTCTCAAATAAATAAATAAAATCTTAAAAAAATAAGAATTAAAAAAGAGTGATGGGAGTCACTAGGGGCTAAAGTCATTAGGGGCTAAATATTGAAAAAAAATTTGTGGAGGAGGGAAAAGGGTTGCTAGTAAGTAAGATGCTAACTTAGGGCTTTTTTTCTTTTTTTAAGAGCAGCTTTCCATGATAGGGAACCACGGAGAAGGGAAAAGGGATTTAAAACTATTACTGTGGATTATGATGGGATCTTTCTATATCTATTAAGAAAGTAAGTTGACACTGAAAAATTAAAATAAACCATATTTGGGGGAAAAAAAGAAAAAAAAGGAAAAAAAAAGAAAAAAGAGAAAAAAGAAAAAAAAAGAAAAAAGAGAAAAAAGAAAAAAAAAGAAAGTAAGTTAAAGATTTGTGTTATTTATTAATTACTGTTGGTTGTTGGACAGTGCTTCCTTGGATCTACCATTCCTCCAGAACTAGACTATATAGGGTTGTAATTTTATAAAAGGATGCTTAAGCACCCAATAGGCAAGAGCTTGGACTTGGCTATGACAGAACAAGGCCTGGAGACCTTCTTGTGATGGCGGAGACATAAAGCAGAAGAGGAAGCAGAGCCGAGAGTGTGCCCAAACAGCGGTTCTCCCTTTCTTCCACGGTACTGACACTTGTATCTCTCAGCATTTGGGTATCCAGAATACAGACTTTAATTCCCAGCTTCTTCTGGAATTGAGTGTGAACACATGGCCAAATTATGGCTAATAGGAGAGTGGAGGGTGGGGCGCCTGGGTGGCTCAGTGGGTTAAAGCCTCTGCCTTCGGCTCAGGTCATGATCTCAGGGTCCTGGGATCGAGCCCCACATCGGGCTCTCTGCTCAGCAGGGAGCCTGCTTCCCCCTCTCTCTCTGTGCCTGCTTCTACGCCCACTTGTGATTTCTCTCTCTCTGTCAAATAAATAAATAAAATCTTAAAAAAAAAAGAGAGAAGAGTGGAGGGAATAAATGCAACTTCCAGAACATGCCCCAAAGGGAAGTGGTGTACCCTCTCCTGGCCCCTTTTCTTCATTTCCGTGGACTGCTCTGTGGGTATAGTGGTAAGCCATCTGGGATGACAGGAGATAGGCAGCGTGCTAGGGGTGGTGGAGATGAAGACAGAAGGAGCCTAGGCATTTGACACCATGGTTCCCATACCCCACCAAGCCAAAATGGCTAATGCTTGGACTTGTATGTAAGAAAGAAATAACTTCTGAATTAAGCCATTATTTTAACCCATACCCTAATACAAGTTGTACTCTAGGGAGCCTCCAGTGCCTTAAAATTTTCCCATACCCTCCCATCCTAGTGGTGTGGGGATTGAAGAACAAGGGGAGAATCTTCCTACAACCCTGTTCAAAGATTGGAGGGTTTAAGAGATCCATGAGTGTGCCGTGAAGTTTAGACAAGCAGTGATTTATAATATAAGTCCATGTCCTATAATCACTTCCTTAGCTTCCATTAATTAAAAATTAAAATATTATATACATACAACTTAAAAAAAATTCCCAGTATCTCTTTTTAAAAATAGTTTAAACGCTTTTAGTGTTAGAAAGTTCCACTCAAGCCTTGGAAATCTCTGCAAAAGACATTCTCAGATGGTTAAAACTGTGAAATCCATCATATAGAACATGATATCTGAGTAAAAGGACCTTAGTTTTACTAGCAGCCCCATAAGTGATATCAGAGTTCAGCAGTGAGAGCACTTTAATGCTCTGTCCTTCTATTTCATATTTCGAAAAAAAGGGAACAATAGCAACTTTCCTCAAGAACTATTGTGAGGATTATAGCATCATAGAGAGAGGGTAAAAGCAGACCCGCCAGGAGCCTGGTCCAAATGCCATCCACTGCCTATCTCCTCTCTATCACTTCCTTGATGAGAAGGTTGCCATCTGCTTGGAGGCTGTTTCCAGGTGATGGACCTCACTACTATTCTACTTAGCGCACATGATACATGAATCAGTAAAAATGTACTAGAAGCCATGCCTTCCCACTGTCACACTGTTTTTCTGTAAAGAGGACATGAAAATGAAAAGCTGCATGGCAAAGTGAAGAGAGGAAAGACTTTGAAGCCAGAAGGATCTGGCTTGAACATCAGGTTCACCATCTCTGTGACCTTGGGCGAGTCACTCAATGTCTCTAAGTTTCCACTTCCTAAGTTATTGCAATGCATATTTTAGGGATCACAAACCAACATAAAAGGATACATCGTACCTGCATGTGGCAATTACTTAATGATTACATGGCTGCTGTTGCTGCTAATGTCCTTTTATCATTATCAGCATTATGGTCATTGTAGGGGCAGGATGGCTAGATCCCAGCTCTGCCATTCACCACCGGCGTGACCCTGGGTAAGTCACTTAACTTTTGTGTGCCTCCATTTCCTCATCTGTAGATGAAGAGTGATAATAATACATCACATCACACCTTTGCTGCGAGGGCTCGGTCTATACAAAGATATACAGCACTTCGAACAGAGCTTCAGTAATAGTAAGCATTAGAGGCACGCTTGGGTGGCTCAGTCGGTTAAGCATCCGACTCTTGATTTCAGCCCAGATTATGATCTCAGGGGTGTGAGATCGAGCCCTGAGTTGGGCTCCATGCTCAGCGGGCAGTCTACTTCAGGAATCTCTCTCTCTCTCTCCCTCTAATTCCCTTTCCCCCCCCCTAAAAAATATAATAAAAAAATAATTAAAAAATAGTTTTTTTAATAGTTTTTTTTTAGTAAGAACTTACAAAATAAGAAGACCTATTATCCAGGAAGTGAGTAGACCCTTCACATGTTCGAAAATAAAAACTGGACATGACTGATTTAGAAGAACAGTTGCAGAGTCAACTCCCAACTGTATGGTAAATGAAGATCATGAATGTGGATATTTTGGAACAGTGCCTAAAAGAGAAATCTCTTCTCCTTATCCTTTAGACTACATTTGCTTCTCTAAATATGCATTTCACTTTGGTAATACTAAGTGTCTTCAACATGAAGCAGTAGTACAGGGAAAAGGAACAATCCCAGGTTTCAAGTGGGCAGATGGAAGTTTAATGTGTGTGAGGTTTCTGGAAATATTTTAAATAAAATGATAGAAAATGTTGATTTAAGAATCTTCTCTTATCATTTTCCCATTGCTAACTGAGCTAAAAAGCCCAGGAGAAGCCCTGGTGACAGACCACGGGTGTGGGCGCCTGGCTGCCTCTGGTCTGGGCCACATCCTTCCACCAACCAGCTGGCCGGATTAAAGTGTGTCACTTAACATCTCTGAGCCTGTTTCCCTATGTGCAAAATGAGGGCTTAATTAGAACTCCAAGATCCCCGCAACTTCTCACATTCTAAGATCCTCCATCAACCTGGCCAGATCCATGTTAGCAGCCATGAAGCCCTGCCTGGTTTTAGGGATAACTTTCCTGGACTTCTTATTCCATGTTCTACCAAGTAATCTCAACATGTCAAGAGTACTTTATTGTAGAAATCTACAAATGAGAGGATACCGTGTCGGTCACAGTAGGCTAAGTTGTGCTGCAGCAAAAATCCCAAGTATCTCAGTGGCTTTCAACAACTCCGTTTGTTTCCTCTAACACTACGTGTCCATCAAGGCACAGCTGTTGAGCTACTCCAAGTCTTCCTTCCAGGACCTAGGCTGATGGAGCAGTCTCTCTCTGGGCATTGCTGCTCTTCTGGCAGAAGGAGAAGAAACACTTCAAACAAGCTGGCTCTTAAAACTACTGTACGGGAGTTACACACATTGCTTCTGCCCACATTTTATTGGCCAAAGCCAAGTCACATGGTTTCTCCTGACTTCAACGAAGAGGGGATGAATAATCAATCCACCCACGGGGAAAAGCATGACAGGGAGAGAAAACAGAAAGTGACAAACACTAGTACAATTTACTACAGATGTCAATGGAGAATTCATCTCCTGAATTAGAAAATGATTTGCTACTAAATGGAGGGAAGAAGAACCACCTCTTCTTCAAGGGGAAACACCGATACAAGAGTGTCTGGAACCCAAATGCACGGATACGAGAACACATCTAGGAAGACACTAGCAGGGAAGCGGTTTCTTTTTGCTGTTTTGTGAGAAACTGAATGCCAAACAAATTAGGGGAAAAACAAGGAAAGGGGCGCTGTTAGGGATGGGGGAGAGATTAGGAGCTTGGGAAACCCAAACTTGGAGAGATGACACCATTTTCTGCAGCTCCAGGCGGTTCCAGCTAATGACTGTGTGCAAGCAAAATGTGAATGCAAAGGATGCCAGCAAGTACATAAAAGGCAGAGAAAGAAGGATCAACATGTTTTGCTGCCATTTCCAGGAAAGAAATGGTGTCCCCAGCAGCCTCCCACAGTAGATGACCAGAAAAAAAAAGCAAACACAAATAACACTCATTGAAAATCCGAGTCGTGACTACTGTGTTTCACAGCACATCCTCCCTCCAATCCTGGCTGCAAACCAGCCCAGCCACTTGAAGCAGCGCTGGCAGCTTTGCTCTCTCTTGGCACCGGCTGCGCATGGCAGCTGGATGGCTTGTAGTCAGTATAGTTTTGCAGCTGGTGGTGGTAGCAATTGGCAAAAACGAACTGTCCAGATGGGCATTAAATTTTCTTTAATGTTTATAATATGTCAAAAGAGAATAATCCTATGTCAAAGTGGCTAAGAACTTTTACTCAGGAGCTTACAGGAATTCCTTTTTGACAAGATGGAGGTTGCTTTCTTTCAACTACATGTGTGGGTTTTATTCCCTTAAATTGGGTCGGGAGCTCCTTCACAATGGAGTCTCCTTTGGCTCAGCGGGGTGAGGGAATGTCCAAACTGTTCCCTTTCTCAGGTTCTCTACGATCTGTTGATCATCAGCCCACATTTAGCAGTACAGTCACAGGATTTGAACTGAGGCTCCAACAGGGAAATAATGTTTTCTTCTGGAATTTTGATAATCCTCAGAGGGACCAGTACCATAACATTATAAAATTAGGAATAAAGTAATAACTGCATTATATAGAAGAAAGAGCACCAGGCAAAACATTTTCAGACATGTAAAATAAGCAAGGAATTAATATCTGAAATATATAAGTTTAAATTGCTATAACAAGACGGGATCCAGAAGGAGACAAACCATAAGAGACTCCTAAACTCACGAAACAAACTGAGGGTGGCTGGGGGTGGGGGGGTAGGGATAGGGTGGCTGGGTTATGGACATTGGGGAGGGTATGTGCTATGGTGAGTGCTGTGAAATGTGTAAGCCTGATGATTCACAGACATGTACCCTGAGGCAAATAATACATTATATGTTAATAAAAAAATAAAATAAACTGCTATAAATCAATGAGAAAAACCAACCAACAACCTATTTTTAAAACGTGCTTAGGGTACAAATTGCAATTCACAGAAGAGGAGATTCAGATGGCCTATACATTTTAAAATGATGATCAACTTCACTAGTGATCAGGGAAAAGAGAGATACTATGCTCCCCCAAATACACTGGGGCAGACTAAAGACTGTAATTATCGAGAATGGTAAGCATGTGAGGAAACGAGTACTCTCCTACTTCATGTACAGCTGGAGGGAATAACCAAACAGACAGAGCAGTATAGCCACTTTGGAGGGTAATTTCTCAGTAGCTAGAAGTTAAAAATCCACAAGCCTCTGACCCAGTAAATCCTTCATATCCACCACCTCCTCCTCCTCCCCCCACCCAAGAGCACGCACAGATGTACAGAGGAAGCCTATGCACGAATATTCATTACAACAGGGTGACTCAAAGTACGGTTCGTGGACCTCCAGCATTCCCCGAGAGCTGGTCAGTAATGTTAGAAATGAGGTGGAGAGCCCATCCCAGAACTACTGAGTATGTGGAGGTGGGACTCCTCTGAAGGTTCTGAGCCACCACTACGCTTTGAGAAGTGCTATGTCATAACATCGTTTGTAAGGAAGGACAAAGGAAACAATCTAACTGTCCATCACACGTCACGGCTTCTGTATATTTCAGAAAATTATCCAGCAGTTTAAAAGAATGGGGTAGATACATGCTGATCAGAAAATATCCAAGATAGACCTATTGCAGAACCACATGTAAAGTCTCATGTTTGCCATGTTTTTCAAAAACCACAGAAAAATATCATATGTTTCTACATACACATTTCCACATACAGGTGTACATGTATGCATACGCATAAACATTCAGCAAAATGTTTCGGCAGAATATACATCAACTGATAACAGTGGTTGCTCTGGCAGGGATAATGGGATTGGGGGGGCAGTTGAGGAAGACTATAATTCTACTACCTTCTGGTTCCTTGCAAGAAGAGCTTCTAGAGTACTATTTGTGGCCCTGTATTTTTAGCTGAAGATCTAGGTTCTAGGACCGGTCTGGGCAGCATCCAGCTGTGTCATCTGAAGCAAGTACCAGCCTACCTGACTTCAGTTTCTTAACCTGCCAAGCCAGAAATTGGGCAAGTTAACCCCAGAGTTCTTTTGCTCATCTTCATCATGCTATGATTCTTGCCCGAGTTGTCTGAGTGTGAAAATCAGGTTGCTTAAGAAACTTGACCAAAGAAATAACGAGATGCATACATATCTGCGTCCCTAGAGGAACTAGTTAGTAATGATTTCCACATGTCATCTTAGGACAAATGACTTAGATGAGATTGCCTGTGTTTAAGTATCATTGTGGCTATGAGCAGCTCTTTATTTTTAAAGTAAAAGTTTAGAGACCTGATAAACTGCGCCCTAAAATTTTCCAAGGTCTTGGATTTTAAGTCAGTCTTCAGGACTATGGTTCCACTAGTATCAGTGTGTAAAAATAAATAACATGACTGCCCTACAGGATGGACTGGCTCAGATGCTAATCCCACATGTTGTGAGCGTGTAATTACACTGGGCACATAGATGATGTCAGATTGAAGAGCCACCAGTGACAGTCAGTATCATGTTTCCAGCCACTCAGAAAAACCAGAGGTTTGTGTCATGCACTTTGCATTTTTCAATTTTCTATGTCATTTTTTTAATTAAGAAAGAGAACTCACTTGTATCATGTGTGACTCTGGATTGATTTTGACCAAGATACAGAGAAATCTAAATAAACCAGAATTCCCATGGTGACATATCTAACTATCTATCTATCTATCTATCTATCTATCTATCTAGATATAGATAATAGAAATTTAAAAGCAAAAAATTATACTGAAAGGCAAAGAATAAGACAAAACTAATTCCAAAACTCAATTAGCTTTGCCCCTTAAGAGAAAGTCTTGCATACTTGATCAAATGCAGTATTCAGACATAGCAGTGAACCAGAAAGAGCTTTAGAGATCATTAACAACCTTGTCATTTTATAACCAGTTAATGATAAATTGGGGACTAGAATCCAGTTCTCCTGTCTCTTAAGCCAGAGATCCTTCCGGAGTGTAAACAGCACACACATGAATGTCTTCAGCACCTGTACACAAGTGGATCAGTCAAACCAATTTCATGAGAAGCCATTTTTGAAAAAGAGTTAAATGCCTTTCGTTGTATATCTTTAATTTTTAAAGGAGATTCATGGGGGAAAACTTTCTTTTCGTAAATGTAAATACAGTATACCTATTATTGGAATTAAGTAACTTTGGATATAGAGTGCTTTTCTATTAATCTTTAAAAATAAATAAATAAAATGATACAAGGTGCTTGTTATTTTCCATGTACCATCCCAGACGCTCCCATCTTTCTCTGCTCTGATGCGGTTCCTGGAAGCTGACCTCCACAACAAGCTCCCTTACCTCCAGGCTTCTGCGGAGTTTGTCCAATGGGGATAAGGCAGGAGAGACTAGTATTAGGAGGAGAAAGCAAAGGGGAGACCTTAGCCCTCTGCACTCCAGCCCCCATTCCTGCCATACCTCCTCACTGCCTTGCTGGCAGTGGCTACCTGGCAATCCCTCTTTCAAGGCTCTAAACTCTCTCCGGACTTGGTCACAATGGTCCCTGAGTCCCTCACCATCCCTTAATGGTGTCCTTATTGGTGTCCAGCCCATATCCCAGTAACTAGTCCCTTCCCAAAACCCTTTTCAGTTAATTCCCTCAATGTACCATCAGTTTCCTTCCAGGACCCTCACTGCTCACTGCTCAGAGTAGTAAGAAGCCTGTAGGTATCTATGAATCCTGGGATAAAGCCAGCAACTGGCAAACGAAGTCTCATGCCCTCCCTGAGTAAATTTTGGCCAGGAATGCATTAGATCTTGTGCAAGTCTGCCTCTCTTCATGCTCTTCCTCTGTGTTGGGAGAAGCCACCCGCCAGCGATGCGAGCATCTGATGAGTTCTTGCTGGGTGTGTTGAGAATGTACGGGCCTATTCCCTCCGGACTCCGGTCAGCTGGCTTGAGATAATGTCTCTCTCCAGGACAAAGAGCCATCTTACTTCCCACTTGTTAAAAATAAAGCAGAGGGTTCCTAAGCTCAGTATACCTTGTCTGGACACAAACCTACTCAGTACACAGCATCCATCTGGCCCATCCATGTTGCCCCCGTGGGATGCGGGGAACAAAGGGAACAGTTGGTGCTGCTTGCTGTGCTGAGTCTGGCCCGGAAGTCTTCTGTCTCTGTCAGCCTCCATGAAATAGGACCAGGCTAATCTATGAGCTTGTAAATAGGGTAAAATCTCAAACCCTGACATCCTTGTCTCTCCACTTGGCCACACTGGCTTCTTCCCTTCCGAGGCAAGAGCTAAGTCCTAGCTGT
>CM052810.1:142787545-142881135 GCA_028533885.1 Nasua narica
CTGGGTTGCAAGGGTGGTTCAATATTCACAAATCAATCAATGTGATATATCACATTAATAAAAGAAAGGATAAAAACTATATGATCATTTCAATAGATGCAGAAAAAGCATCTGACAAAGTACAACACCCATTAATGATAAAAATCCTCAACAAAGTAGGTTTAGAAGGAAGATGACTCAATATAATAGAGGTCATATATGAAAAACTCACAGCTAATATTATCCTAAATGGGGAAAAACTGAGAGCTTTTCTCCTATAGTAAGGAACACGACAGAGATGTTCACTCTTACCACTTTTATTCAACACAGTACTGGAAGTCCTAGCCACAGCAATCAGACAACAAAAAGAAATAAAAAGCATCCAATTCAGCAAGGAAAAAGTAAAAGTTTCACTATATGTAGATGACCTGGCACTATACATAGAAAACTCAAAACAATCTATCAAAAAAATTCTAGAATTAATAAAGAATTCAGTAAAGTCACAAGATACAAAAGCAATGTACAGAAATCTATTGTATTTCTATACACCAATAATGAAGCAGCACAGAAGATACCTAGGAATAAACCTAATCAAAGTAGTAAAAGACCTGTACTATGAAAACTATAGAACACTGATGAAAGAAATTAAAGATAACACAAAGAAATGGAAAGACATTCCATGGTCATGGAATAGAAGAACAAATATTGTTAAAATGTCTATAAATTTACACATTTAATGCAATCCCTATCAAAATACCAACAGCATTTTTCATAGAACTAGAACAAACAATCCTAAAATTTGCATGGAACCACAATAGACCTGAAATAACCAAAGCAACCCTGAAAAAGAAAACCAAAGCTGGAAGCATCACAGAACTTGAATTCTGAACTTCAAGTTACATTACAAAGCTGTAGTAATCAAAACAGTATGGTATTGGCACAAAAACAGACACATAGATCAATTAAGCATAATAGAAAACCCAGAAATGCACCCACACTTATATGGTCAATTAATCTTTGATAAAGCAGGAAAGAATATTCAATGGGAAAAAGAATATTTCTTCAACAAATGGTATGGGAAACCTGGATAGCAACATGCAAAAGAATGAAAACTGGTCCACTTTGCTACAAAATACACAAAAGTAAATTCAAAATGGATTGAAGACCTAAATGTGAAACCTGAAACCATAAAAATCTTAGAAGAGAACACAGGCAGTAACTTCTTTGACATTGACCATAGCAATTTCTTTCAAGATCAGGAGGCAAGGGAAACAAAATCAAAAATAAAGTATTGTGACTATATCAAAATAAAAAGCTTTTGCACTGCAAAGGAAACAATCAACAAAACTAAAAGGCAAACTACAGAATGGGAGAAGATATTTGCAAATGACATGTCTAATAAAAGGTCAGTGTCTAAAATATATAAAGAAATTATAAAACTCAACACCCTAAGAAAGAATAATCCAATTAAAAAATGAGAAGACATGAACAGACATTTTTTCCAAAAAAGACATACTGATGGCCAATAGACATATGAAAAGATGCTCAGTATCACTCATCATCGAGGCAGTGCAAATCAAAACTACAATGAAATACCACCTCACACCTGTCAGCCTGGCTAAAATCAGCAAAACAAGAAACAACAGGTGTTGGTGGGGATGTGGGAAAGGGGAACCTCCTTGCACTATTGGTGGGAATACAAACTGGTGCAACCACTGTGGAAAACAGTATGGAGGTTCCTGAAAGAATTGAAAATAGAACTACCCTACAATCCAGCAATTGCACTACTAGGTATTTACCCAAAGAATGTGAAAACAGTAATTCAAAGGGATACATGTACCTCTATGTTTATAATAGCCTTATCTACAATAGTCAAATTATGGAAGTAGCCCAAGTGTCCATTGACCAATGAATGGCTAAAGATGTGGTATATATATACAATAGACTATTACTCAGCCATAAAAAGAATGAAATCTTGCCATTTGCAACGACATGGATGGAACTAGAAAGTATAATGCTGAGCGAAATAAGTCAGTCAGAGAAAGTCAAACACCATATGATTTCACTCACATGTGGGATTTAATAAACAAAACAAATGAGCAAAGGGAGAAAAGAAAAAGTAAGGGAGGTAATCTAAGAAACCGAATCTTAACTATAGAGAGCAAACTGATGGTTACCAAAAGGGAGGTGTGGGGGGATGGGTGAAATAGGTGATGGGGATCAAGAAGTGCACTTGTGATGAGCACAGGGTGTTGTATGGAAGTGTTGAATCACTATATTGTACACCTGAAACTAATATTACACTGTATGCTAAATTTAGAGAAATTTAAATTTAAAAAAAACCTAAATTTAATTTAAATTTAAAATTTAAAGAAATTTAAAGAAAAACCTAAAAAATAAACATAAAGAAGTAAAGAAGTCCAAAAGCAATCTTTACATAAGTACAAAATAAAAATTCTAAGTGTTAAGTATTGAGTCACTGAATTAGGTAACTGGCAATTTTTTTCCCCATAGTACAAAAAATAGTGCTAAGACCTAGATTCAATGGCATCTTATATTGAATAAAACACAGTACACATCCACAGACAGTCCATTTAGGTAATTTCATATTGACATAAAAATATAAATTATATGAATATATATGAACGCATTTATATTTTTCCCAAGGACATAATTTTGTCTTGTATGCCCGTGGTTATAGTGTCATCACCACTAAATATAACATTAGAATTATAAGCACTGCATTTTTTAAATTTCTTGTAAGGAATTTGATTTCTACATTAAAGAATAAGAGCCAAAACATTATGAAAAAGTAACATGAACACAAATTTGCAGATAAGTAAGGTTCATAAATACAAGGGCTAAGATGCTATAAGGAAGAAAATGTAAAGAGTGTCCTGTGAAAGAGAGTAGTTTATTTTTCTCTCACAGAGTAGTGTTCAAGTGAGAGGCCCTGGCAGGGATGAGGCTTTTCCCACAGGACTGCTCAGGGACCAGCATCTTTCCAGCCTGTTTGCTCCGCCCTCCCGCAGGACAGCTCTGTCCTTGGCAAGAAGCAGGGGCTGGTAGGACTGTATTTTAGCTGAAGGAAAGGCAGAGAGGAATTCTAGGGAAAGGGATAATTTTTTTTAAAGTAGAAATTTTAAAAGGGCATACTCTATGGTCACAATATAATAAAATTAAAAGTAAATAATAAAAGGGTGACCCAAATCATCTTAAAATACTCTCTTAAGTAAGCTTTAAATAAACCCTGAAGATGAAATAAAGAGAGAAATTAGAAACCACTGGGTCATAAAGCCTATGAGATATAGCAAGATCTCCACAGGGGAAAATTAAAGGATTTAAATTATTTGTTTTTACAGAAAAAAAAAAAAAAGAAAAAGGAAAAAAGCTTAAAAATAAGGAAGTGCTCCCTCTAAAAAAAAAAAAAAAAAAGGAAAATAACCAGAAAATAAACCTAGAGAAACTAGGAAGCAAGAATGAACAATAACAAGAGGTGAAATTAATAAAATAGAACACACAATGTAAAGGATAAATACATCATTAGAAATTCATTCTTTGAAAAAACCTAAAATGTGATTTAAAAAAAAAGAATCAAAAACTTGACTAAAGACAACAGAAACATAACCAAGGGGGAAAAAAGCAAAAAGATGTATAATAACCACAGATACAAAGAGATTTTAAAAAGTCTGAAAATATTGTATATAATTCCATAGAAAACGAGTTTGAAAATCTAAAGGAAATAGATGGTTTCCTAAATGATTATAAATCACCAAATCAACCTAAAAAGCAAAAATCTGAATACGGCAATTGCCACTGAAGAGAGCTATCATTTTGAAAGAGTCAAAGGATAAAGGGCTTTATCCAATCTTTAAACAATTATATGACTTTATATATATTATATTTATTTATATTATATAATAATATTTATTATTTATGTATTTGTATATTTATTGTTATATTTATATATTTATTATTATATATTTATGTTATATAAATATTATATATTCATATATAATATTTATGTTATATAAATATTATATATATTCATATATAATATTTATATATCCAATCTTTAAACAAATATATGGCTTTATATATATATATATATATACACACACACACACATAATTATATATATGGCTTTATCCAATCTTTAAACAATTATAGTTGTGAACTTATTTAAATTAGTCTAGACTACAAAAAAGACAGGAAGCTCTTCAAATTTATTTCATAAAGAAGCAGAACCTTAATACCAAATCTAGTAAAGATGGTAACACAAGGGAAAAAAAACATAGCTTAATTTCACTATGAGTATAGTCAAAAGTCAAAGCAATAGCCAAAATAAAATCAGCTTGCCAAAGGACTAGTACAGTATGACCAAGGATGGTTTATTCAAGGAATGCAAGGTGGCTTCATGGTAGGAAATCTATCAACACAATCCCTTACATCTATACATTAAAGAATAAAAATAATTAAAAACATTAATAAATGTCAAAATGTTAGCTGATATGACTCAGCAGCCCTCTCCAATTATAAAAACTAAGGATAATAGTAATAGAAAAGTACAGTACAGAGTGCTTATAAAAAATCAAGAGCATATACTATTCTAAATAGTAAAACACTGCCACCACCTTAATTAAAATTAGGGACATAGCAGATATGCTCAGTATGTTCATTATTATTTACCGTCTTGGTGATTTTTAAGGAAAATAAATAGCTGACCTAAAAGTGGACAAGAAGATGTAAACTGTGTATTTTGTTGGTAACATGAATGCATGGCCAGGAGCCTATGAAAATGCAAATTAAAGAAAAAACTCAGGGGTGCCCAGGAGGCTCAGTCAGTTAAGCATCCAACTCTTGATTTTGGCTCAGGTCATGATCTCAGGATCATGGGATCAAGCCCCACAAGGGGCTCTTCACTGAGCATCGAGTCTGCTTGAGATTCTCTCTCTCTCTCTCCCTCTGCCCCTCCTCCAAGGCTTGCACTCTCTTTAAAAATAAAAAACTTCAAAATTAACAAAATTGGCAAAATAGCTGGATATAAAATAAATATCTAAATATCAACATCTTTTCTTCAGTTAGGAATCTAAAAATGAAAAAAAAATTCAATTTACAGTTGCAACAATAAAGTATGTAAGAATATGTAAGAATAAGTTTTCCTAGAAAAAACGCAGGACCTGTATGAAGAGGACCATAACACTACTGAAAGATATCAAATAAGGTCTGGCTAGTGGAAGGACATACCAGGTTCTTGGTTGGAAAGACTTAGCTCCTAAAAATGTCAATTATATCTTGTAATGTCATTCATTTAGAATTTCAACAGTGTTTGTTTTGGGGCAGTGAGAGAGGGATTAGATAATTTTATTTTAAAATATTTCTGAAGGGTCAAAAAAAATTGTTAAACTGTGTATAGCATAAAATGCGTGAAAGGCAAAGAGAGCCAACAGTAGATATAGAAAAAACATATTTGCCTCAGAGATGATATAGAAAGGGATATATATATATAATATACAAAGAGATCTCACAATTTGATTTTCTTAAAGGTAAATCTAATAAATAGGCAGGGCTATGAATACACAACTCTTAAATATTTATAATTTTCAATAAATAAATGCTTTAAACTCATCCAAATTTTCAACCAACAAATTCCCTAATAGAAAAATTCAAATTAAACTAACAATGAAACTTTACATCTATGAGAGGAGCAAAAACTAATGAGAATTATAATACTGCTGGTAAGGACAAGAGGAAAAGATACTTGCAAATACTGCTAGGTATAAATGTAATGTGTTATAGTTCCTTTGGAAAGTAATATGGCAACTTCTATGAAAGTTTAAAATACATAATATATTCTTTGACCTTATAATCCCAACTTCTTGGAATCTATCCCACAGAAATAAAAACACCACCTGTAAGTGAGGACATATGTATAATGATTTTTACTGAAGCATTATTCATACTAGAAAAAAAATAGACACAAAGTTGTTAAATAAATTATGGCCCATTCACAACATGGAGTATTAAGTAGCCATTAAAAGGAATAAATAGTAACTACTGTATATCAATTAATTTGGAAGGATTCCAATGAAATCCTGCTTTATTTTGTACATACATATATAGGTGTGTACATAATTGTATGAAAATGGAGGGGGGGAAAAGACTACACACCATTTTTTAACACAGATTACCTGGATGGGGCAGGAAGAAAGGAGAGAAGGGATGCAGGGAACCAGCAAAAAGAAAAAGAGAAAAAGAAGACTAAGAATGTGTAATATGATCAAATTATACATTTATGTTAAGTTATAAAACTGTATATGTGTATACACTTTTTTAATAGGAAAATTTAAGTGTCACCTATTGGATTATGATTGAAAAAACATGCAACTGAATTAAGACCCAAGGGAAAGACAACATCATAAAGCACTACAATTTAGTCACTATGGTAACTTGCAAAGTATTTTTGCAGAGCTGTTCTCACAGCTCCCACACGTACAATCAAAACAAATATGCTAAACACTAAAATTTAAAGAGAATTGGTCATTTTATGTGTTGTATTAACACATTTAATAGTGTCATTGTACATAATGTGAGATTTATGTTAAATCCATATAGTATTATACAGTCAGGACCATCTATTTTGTTTACTTTGATGACTGTGGTTTCCAAAGGATTAATAGTATAAAGAAAAACTTTTGATGCTACAGTACTAAGTAAGGAAAGAGACCACAAGCAAATGTAAGGTGTCCCCTTCATATCTATATATATAAATATAGATATAGATATAGATATAGATATGTGTGTGCGTGTATACACACATATCCATGTATGTCTATATACCTATTTACATATACTATAGTAAGAGAAGTATAGAAAGAGACCACAAGCAAATGTAAGGTGTCCCCTTCATATATATATGTATATATACATATATATGTGTGTGTGTGTGTGTGTACACACACACATATCCATGTATGTCTATATACATATTTACATATACTATAGTATATGGCATAGTATACGCTATATTTGTATATACTAGCAGCTTTTAACAATCTCATACCTTAGGTATGTTAATTTCCATAATGGTACTAAAAGAATGGTACCATTCCCATAAATGGTACCCCATTTATATAGAAAAATGATCTGGAGTGACTTCCATTATGACCTTGCCTTTCTTCTCCTTACAATTTTATATGTAAAAAAAAAATTCACTGTGAATTTTGTTGAAAAGGAAAAAACCAAAAATAACCTAAAAATGGTGGTAGATGGAATTTGAGGAAAACTATAGTTTTCTATTATACTTGATGAACTGTTACCAATTTTCACAAATACTTGAAATATGATGTCCCAAAGCAATTGTGCAACAGAGACTCATAAGGTAGTAGGTCTTTTGGTAAACTTAGAAATAGCTGATACTAGATTTTAAAGTTCAAGGAAGATTATTTTTCACCAGAGATCTCACTTCTATCCAAGTATATTTGGTATTCTCTTTGCCTGAAAGTTCCTGTCTCCTTCTTCAAATTTTACTTCCATTTTCAAGAAGCCTTCCCAGACTCTCTCCACTGGAGAATTTTTTGCTTTCTATCTATCCTCACTTATCACTGGTACTATAAATGAGTAGCTTGCATATTCTTCCCCCTGCTTGGCTGTGAGCTTCTTGAGGGGGAAAAAAAAAACAAGGACTGGTCCTTTCTGGACCTTCTGTGTTGACTGCACACACCTATCAATGGCCCATTTATGTATTGCTTATTTGCCATTTTTGTGTTCTTGCTCATATTCCATTCTTTAATATTCTCAACCTTCTCAGCAATCTGTGTTTCCTGCAAAACTGATTGTCTTTCCCTCTGATGATTTCTTGTCTCTACAGTCCATTTATGTCCAGCATAGAGATTTATCTCCTTCTTGTGTCCACACACAGCTTCAAATTACTCTCTAATTACTCCATATGTGCATACTTCATATCCAAAACAAGATCCTAAACAGAAATCATAGGGGCTATTTTAAAATTTTTCAAATATCCTAGTACCAAGCGTAAGTAATTTCATCATCGATTCTGGCTAAACTAAGGAACACGCACTTCCCCCCTCCCTAGATTCTCATTGTACCATCAAATATGTTATTAAATTTATAATTTTCTGATTTGTATTTAATGGATGGATTAGGGAGCACACACACAAAGACAATGACTTCAAAATGCGTCTGGCATCATACAATGGCGATAGCAGGCCCTGGGAAAGTGATGAAATGAGCCTTTCTTTACCACCCTAGAAGAGAAGCCAGGCTCTGTCCTCCTCCTAGAGATGGCCCTTGCTCCTAACTGCCACACTTGTACATGGGGAATTCACATCTCCAACTGCCTGCAAGTATCTCTTTAGAAACGTGATGAAAATATTCTGGAAATGATACACGAGGTTGAAAACAATAATAAGTCAGGTGAAATGCGAAGAAAGAACATATAACCCAAGGCATAATTCTTGTCTAGTCTTCCAGACAAACCCTCTGAGAGTTGATGCAAGTTGCCTGGGAATAGATAAGGAAGGGGGATATTTACTCAAGAAGCAACTGACAGGAACATAAAATATATATGAATGTTCATCCTCAATTTTAAAAATAATAAAATTACCAAAAACAAACTAGACAATAAAGAGGGGATGAAAGCATTTTAAGTTTGGTGTAGTGTATTTATATAGACATTTTGCCCTCATGAATCTTTACCACAGTCTCATCCACTCTTCAAAGCTAATCATGATTTTATTACAATTAAAACTCTAAGCCAGTTTTTGATATAGACATTTTCATTTAAAAAAAAACCAGAGTCCACTATCAAAATATATATGTAGCACACATGAATGAAGGCAGGGTCTAAATAGCTTTTGTAATGATATTTGTTCCCCCTAAACATATGGCATTGACATCAAGAACTTACAACTACTTGGGCCAGGACCTAAAACCAGCTGTAATGTGAATCTGCTAAAGAAGTAGAGAAAATTGCTATCCTGCATTAAACTTCGGTTTCTCTCCAAAGCTATTATTTTAACAGATACTCATTATATGTGCACTTCACTTCGTTATCACTTCTTTCTCTGCAAGGTTAGTTCAAAGTGTAGAACCAAAATCTTACAGAAAGAAGCAGCATAGCAAGTAGGATCTGTATCTCTAATTAAGCCAGTAGATCACTTTTCCATACATCGACGTTCAAGTGACTGAATACTCCAGCTGATGTGTCTTAAATAGATAGAAATCTTTACACTTCATCATTGAAAATACAGATGCCCTAAAAAGTGTAGAGTTCTGGATAAATAGTAATGGACATTAATCTTATCATCTGTTTGAATACAGATTGGTAGAATTGAGAACTGGCAAATTTTTAATACATTTTCAAAGCTGCTTAACGGAGCTGAGTGGTTCTTACTCATAATAGTGGGCTGGTTATAGCTATGTGGAAGAACCAGCATTCCTAATAAAATACATAAAAGTTTAAAAATAAAAAAAGCATTGTGGCCAAAGCAAATATTTCTCATTTTAGAGGAGAAAGAAGTCATGCATTAGGGATCAGTGGCTCCATGTGTCCAACCTTACAAAATAATAGTCACATTTCCACTTCTCTGTGATAGAAAATCTTGCTGCCTTTAAGGAAGCCAACCAGGGACTGATAGCCATTTATTTTTCTGCATTTTTCCAGTATAAAATTCAGCCTTTCTCAATAGTTAAGAACATAAATATCTGTGTCACATTTTGAAGCTATTTAAAAAAAACCATTCATTTTGCTGTTTTCCCATGCATTTTACCCTCTTGGAGATACAACAGCATGCATGAAGGGACTCTGATGTAGGACTGACCCCAGATCATACACTGGCTCTACCATGCAAAGCTCTATGGGCCTGAATGAGTCACTTAATTAGATTAAGCATCAGTCTCCTTATTAGAGAAAGAACATCATAAAAATTTTGACCTGGGGGGTGCCTGGGTGGCTCAGTTGGTTGGGCGACTGCCTTCGGCTCAGGTCATGATCCTGGAGTCCCGGGATCGAGTCCCATATCGGACTCCCGGCTCTGCGGGAAGTCTGCTTCTCCCTCTGGCCTTCTCCCCTCTCATTATCAGTCTCTCTCTCTCTCTAGTAAATAAAAAAAAATTTTTTGACCCGGACTGTTACAAAATCCAACTCAATGCCTACTATACAAGTTACTCAATAAATGGTAGATGATAAAACTTTTTCCAGGATGGTATGTACTAGAGAATACTCTCCGAAGTTGTCTCTTACCCACTTGTTATGCTACGTCAGACATAATTGCTGAATACAAGGTGAATAGAGAGGAGGGTTTTGCCTGCTTTATTCTAGCTGTCTTACTGCCTTGCCTTTCTTCCCATACCAGCACACTCTGCTCTTTCTCTCTGTCTCTGTTCAAAAGGCATCTTATCAATGAGACCTTCTCTGAAGACCCTACAAAAAGGCAAATGCACTCCAGGCGTGATTTTTTTTTTTTTTTTTTAAGTAAACTCTATGCCCAACATGGGGCTTGAACTCACAATCCGGAGATCAGGAGTTGCAAGCTCTACCAAATGAGCCAGCTGAGCACCCCTCAGACCCGATTTTTAAACAGGACTAAAAATAATCCTACTCTGCTTTATATTCTTAGGTGGTACTTAGCATCTCTGACAATTTTTCTATTTCCTTGTTTATTTGTAGACTATCATTAGTCAGCAAGCTCCTTGAGGGCAGGGAGCTCTGCTTCTTAGAATACTGCCTAACACACAATAGATCCTCAATAGCTATTGAATAAATACTGTTCTGGGAAGAATAAGCTGCCTCCTGCCAGGTAACAATCTGGAAATGCCAGAAAACTGGTACCTCTTCCAAATCCCCCTGTTGAATCTCCTGCAAAGATAGGGATCCTCTGTGCTCGCCTTCAGGCTGAAAATGACAATGCAGCTTGAGGAATGCTTGTCCCTCTGATCTGTCAGTGCACTCGTACATATCACACTGTCATTCATCCTTCTCTTACTTGTTTGGATGGGTGCCATCTCTCTTAACTTCAAGTTTTTAGGGAAAAAGCATCATGTCTATATAATCTCTACCACCATTAACTTTTAAGGGCTTAGCAAATGCTGAGAGATAATGATCTTTGCTTTGTGGAAAACATGCAGCCCTCTTAATTTTGGCCTTAAGGACAATCTCTACTTTCTATAAATGGTACACAACATGTTGGGAGGTATCTTCAATCTCTTCCAGAGATTTATGTTATGTTATGATACAGCAGAACACGTGGAAGTGATTTTAAATTAAATAATTTAAAATTTTTAAATAGGATTAAAAATCATTTTTTAATTTTTTGTTACTGCTATTTAAAAATCTTATTTAAGTTTGTCATGGTGACAATAAAAATAATGAATATACCAAATAACTCAGAAAAACCAAAATTTCATCTGAATTATTAAGAATGTTGCTCCAAACTACTTTCCTATGTGTCATATTAAATAATGAACTAAAAAATCAATAGTAATTAAAATATACTCATTTATGGACTTATCCTCAAACTGAAGCATATTTCTCTAGCAAATAGTACCATCATTGGAGTTAAAATATGTGAACTGTATTTATAATACTCACAGATTGTATGCTACTTAAAATTGACTTTATTGAATTACAATTAAGAGACTATTGACCTTCTGGATGTTGAGTGCACTTGGTTTTAACTTTGAACAATCAACTCTAGGTCAGTCATTTCTTCGAGTCAATGTCCAGATTTTAATGGATAATTGAAGATTTCAGATCACATACTCATAAGCTAATTCACTGTGATTGACACAGTCCCTGCTGCTAAAGTCTGAATCAATGGCAAATTTACTCATATTACAAAATTTGTTCATGCAGTGGTTTCCTTTTGTTAAGTACTATTCTTAAAAAAAAAAAAAAAAAAAAACCAAAACCAAAACAAAACAAAACAAAAACACCCTAATCAGCTTACACAAAATGTCCTTCTGGCTCAGAAAACAAGCAGGAAATATTCGATAGCCTTTTAAATGCCTAATCCTTTACAAAGTAAATTGTTAAAATTGTGGGACTGTATGCTTTAAGCCCCCATTGACCAACTCCATACCATGAGATCTAAATGTTAGCAGTACCACTCTCTCTTTTAAAAAAAAAAGTAAAACATGAACAAATGCTACATTTTCTCTTATTAAATATTAGGATCACAACTACAATTACAGCAAGAGAGCATTATTGATGTATAGTACGTATGCTCATAAGATGCAGCATTTTTAATGAGAAATATAATATTGAATAGTGATGAAAGACACACTTTCTATTTCATTTTCAATCTATGTTCATTAGCAATAGTGGAGGCTAAATCTTATTTAAGTAGAAAGGAATTTCAATACACAGGATGAATGAATCAATTTATACCACAGGTGAAATTCCACGAGATAAACATATATTTACTCTAAGTAAGTGGAAAACTACATAGTCTACTGTCTGGGTAGGAATACCTGAAATTTCATGCAATTTTGAATGCTTTAATTCTTTTTTTATTTACTAAAAAGTCACACACCCAAAATGCTATTTTAAAATCAAAGAAATCTGTTCTGAATCTCATTTTACTATTTAATAGAGCAGCTGAAAAATGACTTAAAGATGTGGCCATATGGTGTGAAAATCCAGAATCAAGGAAAGAATGAGATACTATAAACATGCAAAAAGCAATAAAAGGAGGCAACTCTGAGCTCAGTTAATGAAAAGCTGATGATGGAGACTGTCTTTTATTGATGACATTTAAGGACAATGACTCACTGGTGTTTTCCAAAACATGAATTCTGCATTTCAAGCGTTTGAGAGATTCGGCTAAGTCTCTTTCCCTCTGCCTGGGATTGTTTGTACAGAAAGACTCCATAGAATAAATTACTGAACCTTCCACACAGCTCAATTAACTGAATAAAGCAGGGAGAGAAAGCTCCAATCTGGTAGCCACAGAACAGAACCTGGCATCATTTTTGCTTAAAGAGTTTATAAGTGAATCATGGGGCATTTAAAAGACAGCCTGAATTTAAGAGTAAAGACGACAGGAAGAGGCGTGAGCACTCAAGCTAACACTTCATCCTCTGCTAATGTTTCCATGAGAAGTCAGAGTCAGGTGTTTGCATTCTGGAGTCATTTTACTGCCTGTCTTTATGAAGAATTTTGGTGTCTCCACCCCGTCTTCCCAACATCGCACACACAAGTTGAGCCAAACTTCGTGTTCCCTAGACGTTCCAAAGAGCTCCTTCCTTTAAATATACCTCTGCAACGGAAGTCGACTTCAGGCAAGAAAACCTCAGGTCAGTTGATAAGTGATTAAACCATCTACGCCTAGAGAGTTGTCTAGTTCTGACCCCTCACGAGGGCTCTGAATTCAGCTATTTGCACATTAATCCATTCAACAAATTTTTCTGATGCCAGACGTGGGAATTACAAAAGCAAACGAAGCAGTTTCTGTTCTCAAAGAGCTCAGAGTCTAACAAGGAAAACACCCTTGCAAACAAAATTTATAATAAATAATTTAAGTACACCAGCCAAGGTGCATAAAGTTTTCAGAAGAGACTTCCGAGTTGGGGAAGCACTACAGGTTCTGCTGAGTTATAGTTTAGTCGTATCCACAGAGCAATTTTAGATTTAACTTCTTAGGAAGCATGCGGATGCTTTAAAGCATCGGAGACGTTTTCCTTTGTGCCCTTGAAAATGTGACCCTTACTCTTAATTCCAGCATGTGAGTGGCAGAAAGAAAGACCAGAAGGGACTGCTTTGAGGCTGACTTGCAGAACAAGACACTTAAGACTCTGCCCCTTGGTTCTCCCAAACCACTTGGTGACAAGACAACAATAAAGGAAGAATAATGCTAACAGTCGTAGGGTTTGCTTACACATTAACAGCTAACTATTGCCCTCGACCGGACATGAGCCCACAGTCAAATAAGTTAGTAGCTGGGGAAGTTGGGAAAACCACAACGAAAAGGCTGAAAGACCCACACTGTACCAATGGTGTTTTCTTACAAATAGATGACATCCTAATCAGTAGCAAGTGCTGAAAACCCAAAGAAAGACTGAAACTTAGGAGGGGTGGGCATTTGAGAAAGGAAAGAGATGTTTTTGAGAGTGAGAGGAAATCCCGACACACCAACCTCACCCCCTTCCCCCCAGATCACTAGGTCTCCCTTCAGCCAACTCCCTCCTGCCTGGGGAATCTGGCCTCATTCCAGGGGCAGTGCCTAATGTGCTACACCAAAAATAAAACAAAGGATACCATTCATCTTATTTTTCAACAACTGGTTTCTTAGTTTGGAAGAAAAACTTGGCAATCATAAAGCTAAGTTTTTTATTTTTATATATTTTCTTCTTAGTGTCAAAATAAACTGAAAGAGAAAAAAAAAACTTGCCCAATAGTAAGAAAAGAAAAATACACAAAACCCTTCAGAGCTCAGTCGGCCACACACTGCCATTCGACTGACACCAAAGCGTGGAATGCAACACTCTCAAGCTCTCCCAGTCCAAAGAGCTGCCTGCCTTCTGCTTCCGTAAGATGTGGCTACTTAGGGAAATTCAAATAGGCTCCCAGTGTTAACTATGTTGCATATTTACTTTAATCAAAGTGACATTTCCCAGATGGTGTCATCCAGAAAACCTCATCTGAAACGAGGAGCATAAGAGAACTAAGTTGCACATTCCAGGGAAAATTGGATACAGGTGTTTTAAGATGACTCAGTTTACGAAAATACAGAACTATGAAACGAGTGCACTTTATGGCATGAAAACTACCACACCTATCACCTTGGAAATGGGTACTGGTACCCCCAAATGGGTACCAGATATCTATATGAGGGAGTGAATGAGTAAATAATAACATCTCTCCAGGACCAACTGCAGAACCCTAACACTCTTGGGGATGAATTCTGAGCCCAATGTTTTGTGTTCCCCGACGCCTCCTCTGCCTGGGAGGAGGAAAAGTGAGAAAATGTTTGAGGCATGAAGCTGTTCTAAGGTGCCTTTAGTAAACCTAAAGGAACTAGTTCACCAACTACACATGCTGAGCCCCTATGCTGCAAGCAAAACAGCTTCCTTCATGGAGGCTGAAACGCAGTGATGACATTCTCTTTAATAATTCAATAATTCTGAAATGGGCTATGAAAGAAAGGATGGATGAGCATGAAAATTTATATATATACATACAAATATGTAAATAAAACCTAACCTGGTAGTCTTAGAAGACTTTTTCAGGGAAATGTCTCATTGCTCCAGAAACTAGAGAACAATGTGTAAAAAGTATGAGCTTTTGAAAGGTCAGACCTAACCTGGTCCTACAACCTACTAGGTGTATGACCTCAAGGTAGCCTTTCTAAGCCTCGGTTTCTGGACCCCTACGGCAGGCTAGCAATCTCAGATGGATGTTGGGAGGATTAAATAAGATAATGTACGAGTCAAGTACACAGAACACAGGGGCAGATACAGGTTCGGCAAGGCTTGAAACTCGTACAATGTTGAGTGCCATCTAAAAAGATAATCAGATGGTAATAAATGTCACTGGACTTGCTGTGGTGATCATTTTACAATACATACAAAAAACAAACCAACACATTAGACAAGTGAAACTAACATAATGTCATGTCAATCAGACCTCAAAAATAAACGAAAAATAAGAATAAGCTCATAAGTGAATTTAGAATGAGAAAATAAATCACAATAAATTACACATTTTTAAAATCAGAGAAATATGGGGCACCAGGGTGGCTCAGTGGATTAAAGCCTCTGCCTTCGGCTCAGGTCATGATCTCGGGGTCTTGTGATCGAGCCCCACATCAGGCTCTCTGCTCATCGGGGAGCCTGCTTCCTCCTCTCTCTCTGCCTACTTGTGATCTCTCTCTGTCAAATAAATAAATCAAATCTTAAAAAAAAAAACAAAGAAATACAATCATTATTATAAATTCCTAAAGAATAACATGACATTTTTATGAATTATTCTATAAGACTTCTCTACGTTTTCCACACTTTTATGGCGGCATATGCTTTGATCACCTATTCAAATGACAATGATTTGTCATTTACATAGAGAATATAAAGCAAATTCATTCTTTTTTCTAGAATGGTTGGTAGAAATCCGTTTACAATTATTAATGTTTGGAATGCAACTTCCCACACAGACACACTTGCTCTTTGTAGTTCTACCAGAGATTTGTTTCCCCCCCAAAACAGGAATTTTGAGCAGTTCTATTTCATATGATTACCATGAAAAAACGAAGTAACCTAGTATATTTACAACTGTATATACTATATCAACACATATATTTCTGCAGAATAAAGTTTCTGTTTTGGATGGGCATTATTAAGAACCACATCCGTTGCTTACAGTTTTACGCTACTAAGAACTGGAAAGATTTTCCACAGACTAGACTGTTTTTCCTCCTGAGCCTTGTTTTTCCTCCATGACTTATGTATTTCTGGTGCTGGCACCAGAGGACACATTCATTTGTGACAATCTTCTGGCCCTGCTTTGCGGTGAGCCATCACAGGGGGCGAGGGGATTCCTGGAGGTCATCCCTCCACTGGAAGAGTTGGCACTAACTTAACTATGTATGGAAATGACTATGAACCACATACATATATCCTGCTAAATCCAAATTATCCCCAGCTCAACTTCCCCTTTAACTGGGTCCAAAATCGCCCATGGCTACTCCTGGAACCAGCTATGTAATTTGTGGGACACAGTGCAAGTGAAAATGAGGGTCTTCTTCTTAAAATGATCCAGAATCTCAGTGACAGCAAAGCACTTAAACCAAACATAGGACACCGTGCTACTGCCCGGGCTGCAAGCCCATGAAGCTGGCCCTGGTCACTCTACTGCCACCTGACAGGAGAGGACGTTTAATGGAGAAGCATAATTGGGAAGAGACAGCAGTTTCAACAAACTGTGGCTAAAATAGCATGTGTTTGCCAGTTCTACAGAATCATACAACTTTATGAGCTTATGAACAGGGCCCGTCCCAGGTCTCACCAGGGCTTCATGCAAGTGAGGGTCCCTGTGGCTTCTGTGTCATCAACATCATGGTAAACTTGCACAACTAAAACCAAGTAGGTGCTCAATAAATACTGGGAATAACCCCGAAGACACTGTGCCGTCAAGCCAACAAGACAAAGATGAATAAAACACGGCCACAACTCAGTGTGTCAAGTCCAAAAAATGTTATTGCATAAAATGTGGGGATGCAAATTTAAAGTAAAAGAAATAACCGGTGACTCTATCCTGTCAGGCAGTCCAGAGTTCTGGGGGATTGGCGGCACAATCCAAACCCACCTGGTCCTAGCTGCAGTTCTGGCACCATCTGGTGGCAATTTTCCTCCCTGATTCAAACACTGAGGGGACCATTTTAGAGCCTGTGGCTGACTTGGCTCTTTTGAGGACAGCGGGAGTGATTTCAAGAATCTCCTAATTAATTGGAGCAAGTTTTATGCCTCAATCTGGAAAATTCAGTGGGGACACATCTAGGGACGTGGGGCTTCATTCTCGTCCACTTCCTCGCCTGATGAGGCAGGATTGTGCCCGGAGCACAGAATCAGGCCTGCACAGAAGGCAATGATAGTCCGGGGGGGAAACTATGAAACTAGACGCTGATGCATCTTCCAGATACAGGAAGGAATAAAAGGACAAGAATTCGGTATATTCTAGCTGTGTCAAAGACAGATCTGGATGAAATTTTAAGCGAGAAAAGAATGTGGAAGTACCGGAAAGAGTCTAAGGTCTGGAAGAAATGTCAGGACTCTGAGGTGGCCAATTACAAGGACCATAGAAGGGGAGGATCAACCAACTGGATGTCCAAATCTAACTAGATCATAAGAAACTAAAGACAAAAGCTGACCAGGCCTAGGAGAAGAGGCCTGGAGTCCTGAGGATCTGGGTTCAAGGGTACTGTGTTCAGGGTTAGAGCGGTGACATAAATCTACAGGATATATGTTAGGAAGAGACTCCTGGTTGACCCAATGGGCAAAAAGAACGTGGGGGAATTTTATTACTTGACAGTCACCTACTCCAGAGAGTTGTGAAAACCATGTAAGAGTACCTGACACTAGAAATTCAATAGAAGGTAGACACAATTAATGATGCTAAAAGGGTTCACTAAAGACTTCCGTTCCCATATGTTTCTATTTCATGTTCCTTTTATCCTTGTGAAATATTGTTGTAGATATGGTGTAGGAAGATGAAATATGGAACATAAGTTGGGGACAGCAAGTAATACCAATTACCAAAAATTCTTTATACTCCCTAGAAACAATACAGTTTTATAATAGTAGGTCATTACTAGACTATATCAGAAACAATGATGACTTTCTTCCAAAGAAGCTGGTCTTCATGAAGATATAGGCACCTAACAAGTTAGGAAACAGTGAGTGGCTGCATATGGGGTTTCCTAAGAAAAAGCTAATAGGACGCTACACAGAAGGTTTGGGAAAGGTGTTTGGCTGGGAGCCTATCATCAGCTGAAAACCATCATCTACCTGCCAGGGGAAGGTGGGCACAAAAGGAAAGACGCATAACCATTATAACAGAAAAGAATTTAAGTTTTAAAATTATATTAGTCTACACTTTTAATTGTAGAATAAGCTATTACATGAAAGGCATTCATTGGAAAACTCTGCCCAGTAGTTTACCATAATACTCCCACGGTTACCCCAGGTCAATATTCAGACTCCCTATTAGCTGAAGGAACAGCAAGACTGTCAAAGAAAACATAGGATTTGACAATAAAAAAAAAATAAAGAAATTATGAGAATAAAATGCTAATGAGAAGAGAAGGTGAGTAATCTTCAATAGGCTGTTTTTAATAAAACTATATTCAAACTGAATATTTTCTGCCTTATTCTCCCTTCCTTCGATTAAGTCTGCTGAGAGATTTATTTCTGACAGGATCCAATCAGGGAAACAGAAACCCCATTAAGTATTTCAAAAGAGAACATAAAAAACAGATCAACCAAAAGTTGTTGGAGAACCAAAAAAGCAAAGACAGAAAATGGTACCCTGAACATAAGAGGGCAGGAAGCAGTATGCCCTAAGGCTGTAGGCACAAAGACAGGAGGAGGCTGGGGTCCACAGAGCCTAGAAACTAGAGGAGAGCCCTTGCTGAGAGCCCAGAGGCCCAGAGGCCCAGCGCCAGGGCTCAGCTCTGCCGAACCTCTGAAGAACAGGAAGAGGTCAGTTCTGAAAGTGTCAGGAAGAAAAGCTGGAACCTGGAAGTAGGAGCTACTACTGTCAGTTCAAGAGGCACTGTGGTGGTGTGGCTGCCAGAAACAGAAAGCAAAGAGGAAAGCGCAGGCCCCTCTCCGCCTCCTCAGCCAGCACCACCAGCTGGCAAGGAGGGAAGGCGGCGTGCAGAGTCCCAGTGGTATAAGGCGGCGTATGGAAGGGTGGGCGTGTGGCTGAGAGACAATAGCTGGACGACGTACACACTACACATTTAGAAAGAGAAATTTATTCCATGTTTAGGTCTCCGACTCACATGTTAATTTACAACAAGCTAATTTGCCTCAAAATACCGCGAACAGGGACAAAAGAAGTGGCAGGGTTATCCAAAGTCAGGAGTGCAACAGAACAACACTCACCAGGATCTTTTCTTACACCTTAGAGAAGTAGTCAAATTCTGTCCTAATTGTTCTTACCTATGAAAAATGGGTTCCTATGCAGCCATATGCAGGCCTGCTTAAAACAATAAGCTTTTCTAACCCCCCAAGCACAACATTCTCCGGGAGCATGGTCTGGATGCTTATCAAACAAGTTCCTGAGCTGTTCCCTGAAGTTTCTGGGCAAGTACAAACAACAGAGTCAAATAAATGCTTTTTAAAAGCAAGGCAGTGGAGCACGTACCCTGTCAGTGAGATCCTCATATCCCCACAGAGTAAACAGTAACATGAGAATATTTATACTAAACAAAATTGTATATCAAGCCTGCTTTGGCTCAGCCAGAGGGAATGATAAATTCCTTGCAGATCTCTCAGAGAGTGGTCCTTTGTGGGCCATGGACACCACTTCCAAGACAGTACAAACCAATTACAGAGCAAGGCTTTTCATTATGTTGAGGAATGATAATGTCACTCCCGCCGCCATTTTGTTTTATTTTGTAGTTGTATTTTATTTAGCCCACCCCTGCTCCTTATGTTGAAATAATTTTAATTTATTGTTGAGTCAAGCCCAAATTCAGGTTGGGAACAAAGGATGGCCCTCCCTGCAATAATGACATCAAGAGTCCTTATCACACTCATGACCTAGCTTTCTGCTTTCCTTGTCCTTCTTCTAAGAAACTAAAAGTTGAAATTTAAAGTGGGATAGAGGAAAAACACTAAAGAGTTGATAAACTGTAAAACCTACTTGCCCACATAGATTTTGTTCTATTCGCAACTGGCACAAGTCACGGGCAAAGCCCTCTGATAGGAGCTGGAGGTTAGACGAGCAAGGAAGCCACACTCCATACAATGTCCACTTTGTGGTCGGATGAAAAGAAAAGTACTGCCGAAACATTTCCACAGATGGTCAGTTTGTTTTTAAGAGGCCAATAAGAGAAAAGGTTAATATGAGTCAGGGTATTTCTTAGCTCATTTTGTCAGGTTTTCTCAACCCAATTTGATAATCCTTAGTTGTTATAGATCCATTCCAGATACTTCTGCCAGCTCCTGCATAGAAAGAGCTGGTGATACATATTGCATCTGTCCATAGGATAAACCTTCAGGAACTCACAGCTGTTTCAGATTTTCTACAGAACCAGGGTGGAGCACAGGAGAGAGGGAAGAGAGAAAGACAACAGAAAGAAAAGGGGAATTAGAGAATCAATGGGAAGTAAGAAATGTGTGCTGGTTTTGAAAATTATTTATTTAACAAAAATAGCCAAATATTGTTTTTAAATAGACAGATGAATCAAAGGCCAAATTTAGCTAACTCTATTTTAAACCATTAACTAAACCTCACATGCAGTGCCAGAGTCCATCATAATAGATTAAAAGGGAAAAATGGGTCTTATATGTTTGTATACTTCAACAGATATTAGAAATTTGCCAACATTTTATTTAGAAAGGCTTCATGAAATTATCTTACTCACATGTTTTTTTTAACTTTTCTGAAATTAATATATGCTTTTTTAGTAATTAATTGTGGTAACATATACATACCATAAAATTTACCATTTTAGCCATTTTAAGTATAGTTCAGCAGCATTTAGTATTCACATTGATGTGCAACCAACACTACCATCCATTTCCAGAATTTTTTTTTTACTTCAAAAACTGAAATGCTGTATCCATTAAATGGGTGTTTGGCTTTATAAAGGCCTTACTCGAAGCCAGTGGTCTGGAATGCAGTGATGGAAATCTGAAGAGGCTAATTCACATAACTGGCAAAATCGGTCAACTCCTCCTACAACCCCAAATGACCCAGTGGCATCAGGTGCTTTAACCCTCTCTCATCTGTTTAATATTGATGCCCAAAACTGAACCAAATCTCTGCAACAGATCTGTAAGAGTATGAATAATATATTTCATCAATGGTAGACATTACAGTCTACCAAGTACTTCCATTTTATTCCCCAAGAATATAGCCCTTGATCAAGGTGGTAACTATTTTCCCTACTTAACAGGTAATGGAACTATGGCTACATGGAGGGTGAGAGCAAGGACCAGAACCCACATCCTCTAATGCTCACCCTACTAGGCCATGTGGCCTCTACCAAAGTAAGAGAAGAACAAAGCGTTTCTGCTTCTCAGCTCTCACAGACTGAGAAATTGGCCCACCGGGTCTAAATGGACAGCATTTTCTCTCTTCACCACAGCAATTAGACTTCTCTATGAGTGAAAACCACACCTAGTCCATCATTTCTCTATCTTTGTTGTATTATATTGACGGTGAAAAGAAAACACCCACAGAATCATAATTCTGGAACAAAATTAATGCAATCATATTCAAGAGTCAAATGTATGTTAAAAAAAAGATAGGTGACTAAATCCTATAAAAAGATTGAGTTCAACCTCTTTTTTTCTTTTACTCATTAAAATAAATTCACATTATATGTTCTTACTAGACAAGACCATAATCTTTCTTGCTAAACAAAATCTATGGAAAAAATTCATTTCTTTGTGCCTTATAGAGAGAAAGCACCTTGTACTAAAGCAATATAAATACTAAGGATTTACATAAAATTGCCAGAATCAACAAGTGGCTTCTTTTAGTTCACAAAGAGGCTACATATTTTGATTTCTTTCAAATAAAATTCTTCCACTGATACCCTTCTCTTTGCTCAAAAGCAATACATTCCCTAAACCTTCAGATTTTCCATTTAAATTCCAAAAAAGATAAACATAATTCCTTGAAGTCATGCCCAATACCACCATTCCATCTCCCTATATAAACACTGAAAAATTAGACAAGTCTGGCTTTTTGGAATTACCTCTAAAATGAACAATAGGTCATCCTTAAAGTGGAAAGGTAAAAACGGACAATTATGCTTTGAAAACTTCATTTTCTAATTTTCCCCATGCTTTAGTCACTTAGTGCTTGATCTTTTAAAGTGTACGTTTAAAAAGAATGATTACTCAAAAAATGAGAGTTGAATACAGAACTCAAGAATAAAGAGTTCAGGAAAATCAAGTAAGTTGACATCTGTTTTTAGGTTTGTTCATGATAATTAAAGGTAGTCCAGGAGCCACAGCCATTTTATCCATCCAATTCAGGAAGGCTTCTAATGTACACAAGGACATAAGCCTGATACAGATTAGGTTCTCATGAAGTTTTAACAACCACCTGAAATACCTTAGGGTGATTACAGACAGGTGATAAACACCTGTTTTTGTCGAACAGCGAATTTTCCACTACACAGCTATAACCAAGCTCTTTGTATCTTCCTTTCATCTTCATTAGCCAAAAGAAAACTTTGTCATGATTGAAATTTTCCTTAAAATTTAAGTGAAGCCTTAGGTTGGATCACATGTAAATACCTCCCTCCCCATATCTTCCAGAATTCCCCAATACTTTCTTTTCTTCCACATTTGGCACAGTTCTTAACATTCTTAGGTTGTAAATCCAATCAATGCTCTACCAATTCCCTGATCACTCACCAACTTTTTAACTTGAGCTTCTGTGTAATTAGGATACATAAGAAAAATGATCCCATCACCACTGTAAGCCATGTAGTGAGAGTCTTCAAAGGTTTCTGTAGCTTCTTGGTCTCTGAAACACTCTACATTGAAAGCTATCTCAATTTTCCCCTCATAAGGAAATGTCATTGTTTGGACACCTTCAATCCATTGGCATTTGAGCCCTGAATGGCATTCGAGATCTCTTTTCCCAAAGCCAAGTCTTGAGAGTCTATGGTAACATTGCATCTCATCACATATGGGCTGGCTCTGATGCCTAAGTCATTAGAAGAGCATGTAAATCAAGTAAAGCAAAACCCTCATTTTTGAAGATTCTATCCTTTAGCCAGTATCAATCCAAGGAACTTCCTTTAATTTATTTTAAAATAGTTCAAATATTCCTCATTATCAACTCCAGAATTTTCTAAAGGTTATATATTTATTTGTTTATATATAAAAGAGCTATATTTGAGATAAAATACTTTTATCTACTCTAAAAGTACCTGAAAGACACTTTTTCTAGAATAGTTAAGAGCCCAGACCTTCTAAAATATCACCAGAAAAGGAGAGCATACTTGAGAACTAAATATCAACAGCAGCAAAGACCCCTGGCCTTCATTCATCTCCAAGACCATTTCCGTGGGGGTTGAAATTCACTGCCAAGTCTCAGGGTCAGGAAGATAGGAGTAAATCACACTATGTACCCATCCCTTCCTCCCCAAATACACACCTGTCATCACTGAGTTACGTTAACATCTGATTCAAATTAATCTCAACAACAGTCTTGACTAGGGAAGAAGGTCTCTAAAAAGTGACATACGGCCTTGGAATTGGGAAGGACAAAGACACTTGTATCTCATGAAATGTGATTTGGCAGGCTTTGGAGTATTATGTATATCTTCTCTGGTACAACCTGTTGGAGGCACTTCTTTCTCCCTTTTCCAGTTTCCCAAGGGACTGCGACTGTCACTGCCACTCTAGAGCCCTGTTACTCTAGAGCCCAGGGGCAAATGTCCCGCTTTTCCCTGCCCCAGGGATGGTGTGGCTCATGTTACATAAATAGCCCTGCTCTAATTATAGTTTACTTTATAAGATGGACAACTTGGTTAAATTAGCATTGGTATAAAAAGCTTAGGTTTACAATTTCTTAATTTTGGGGAAACCTTACATTTCTAAAAGCAAAGTTAACTGGAGATTGATGGGGGATAAAAGCCTGACCTCATCTTCAGCATATGACAATTCCTTAGCTACTACTTCAACACTATTTTACTGTCATTGCTTTCTCTTTCTCCTTTCAAACTTATTACTTGTGATGTCAGTCTCCATCAGAGATATCCTGCTGAGTTCACTTTCTCCCAGACAGCCGTGGTTTGGGGGTTTTGCTGCCTAGTCTGTGTACTTTCATACTAATAGACGTTTTACGGAAAATCAGCACACGGAAACCACATTTCATCTTTTTCCCACACATGTACATAATGAAACATTTCAACTCCCGAAGCTGGGCCTCCTCCTACTGGGAATTCTGCAGGAATGAATCAGATTACATTTCTCCATAATGCTGATTTCATAAAAATTAAATTTCCTAACAGTCAATACATCTCTCTCTCATAATTTCATATACCAATCACTTACTCTAAATATCTTTGAGAATTATATCGGTTTTAACATTTCACAGAGTACAATCGGAAATTTTTTTGTCAATGCTAATGTCATTCATTAACAAAATATCCAAGCATGGTTTCTCTCTCCTCTGCCCCTCAACAGGTAATGTTACAAATAGTCCTATTTCCTCAAAGCTGATATATATAACCCTACTCCGATTCAAGAAGTGGCCTCATCTTTACCATATTCCCAACAAATAGTTGGATCACACTCAGATTTTGCTAAGGAGTTTATACGTACTGGGTTATAGTAAGAACAACTATTCAAAATACATATTGTGCCTACTGTGGTTTGCTATTCTAGAACTTTGATCTGCCAATCAACATGCAGATACTCACGTGTAGTTTACCTCATTAGGGAAGCAAGTCACTTTCTTTTTTTGTTGTTGTTGTGATTTATTAAGGTTTTATTTATTTATTTGAGAGAGAGAGCACAAGATGGGGGGAGGGCAGAGGGAGAGAGAAAGGGATAAGCAGACTCCCCACTAAGCACAGAGCCTGATACAGGGCCATTGGGCTCCATCTCAGGGCCCTGCGGATATGACCTGAGCTAAAGACAAACACTAAACTGACTGAGGCACCCAGCTGACCCTGGAGAAGTAAGTCACTTTCAACAGAAATTCCTTCAGAGAGACCTAGGGCTCTTCCTTCCCACACTACAGTGGCATAAGCCATTCCACCCCTATAGCCATGGGACTCTTCCTGAACCTCCCACCCAGTAAATTCTAAAGGGCCTTTTACTACCACATGCCTATAACTATCCCAATTTTTAGTTTTTTAAGAGAGTGGGAGTGAGGGGAAGAGGAGGGAAGGGAGAGAGAGAATCTTAAGCAGGCTCCATACCCAGCGCAGGGCTCGATCTCACAACCCTGAGACACATGACCTGAGCAGAAATCCAGTACCAGTCAGTGACTAAGCCCAGGCACCCCAGTAACTATCCCTTTTTTCGTAGCGTTTGCAAAGTTGATCATTTGTGTTAATAAATGAATTCACTGCCTAAGATAAATTATTAAAAATTTAAAAGTTTAGATGTTAAGCCTAGAGCGTAAGAGTTCCATAATACACTTGTCCCAACACTGATTTACTTAATTAAAATAAAATCCTATTTTAAAAATTCCTTCAAAAGCATACTTCAAAGTTAACTCTGAGAAAAATAAAATTAAACATCAGAAATAGCTTTTACTATTTTACTATTAAAAGGTAACCACTTAAACAATACAGAATGATTATTTTTGTATATGTTATATGTATTTTAATGTATACATATTTTAACATTTTATATATGTTATACGTATTTTAAATTCTGTTAAACTTCAGTTACACAATAACTTATACAATAATTTACTTTGTTTTGGTGCTTTACCTTATTCAAGGCATGAATACAGAGACATTTAATGAATCTGAGAAGTTTCTGAACTAATCAGGTAGTAGTTTCCTCCCTGTGGGGTTATGAGGCCACGACCCATTTCTCCCTTGAAAAAAGAGACACAAAGAGGGAGAAAAAATAAAAGACAAAACAAAAAACAAAAGCCTGCTTTCTGACCAAAAGCATGCTTTTCCAATTTCCTCCATTTAATCCTTCCCAAGTCCAGCACCAATATGGTGATCCAATTCTGAAGAATCAAATTCTGCTTTTAAATTCAGCAGTCCCATTGACCTTATTCAAATGCTGAATTTGATTTTTTATGCTAATTTAAACTTTGTGAGAATTTTTAAATAAGGGAGATAATTAATCCCCGCAAATCGTATTTCTAGTTAAATGTCACAATTAAAGTAATTCCATTTTTTGCTCTAAAATTAGAAACCTGATGTGAAAGTTTGTTTCTCAGTTTGCGGTTTCGCTCGGCTCCCGCCTCCCGCACATTGGCACTCGGCTGCTCTGGCGGCAGCATGAATCTCCTCACTGCAAAGCTGAAATTCCAATTTTATTCCAACGCAACTGTCAAAACGCCCTGAAGCAAGCTAAAAACAAGGAAAAAAATCTTTGGTATGATTTCACTTTCCATGTGTTCTTTAATGAAAAATTTATCATTCTAAATATTGGTGTTTACTCCTAGTTAAATACTTTTTTTTATCAAAAAGAAAAAGAAACTGAGATTCAGTTGCTATTATTTCACAGGCAAATATAACAGGCCTGATGTTTTCCTGACAATTCTGTTATTTTCTTGTGTGGAAACACTGTATTTATCATATACTGTATGGCTGGTGATTCAGATATTGTAGAGACCTTATGGTGAACTGATATAGATGTAAACTCTTTCTGCCAGATTGTTTAAGCAGAAAGAAACCAAATGCACTTAATTAACATCTGATGTGTAGCTTTTGCAAACATAAATGCAATATTTGTGTTTGAGCACTGGCAGTAATGACTGTGAACTATGTTATTAATGTCTGGTTTAAAGATGCTTGTGGTAGGACCACGTCTGGAATAACACAAATAAAAAACTGCATTCAGACAAAACAATAGTGAAGAGCCCATTAGAAAAACGAAAAAGCAGTACTCAAAAGAAACACATGTATTTTTTCCCTTTAGATAAAAATTATTTTCAAAAGTAGTTCCAGGCACCATCATCTTCAACCAATTAAAGGTGAAAAAAATTCTATATATTTTCCTCTACAGAAAGATTTTCATTTTAAGGGGTCAGAAGTGGCTTAAGGATGTCTTTAGAAATTCTATCAAGCTACTCTTTGGTGGGTAGTATCAAAACATGCTGAAGAAAGAGTTGAAATGGTGTTTGGGATATTCTGCACTTTTATATTTGAAGAGAGAACTTCAAATTTGTGAATTGCATTACAGTTTGAATTAAGAGAGAGACTTTTGTGGACCAAGGTGCAATTCCCTCACTAAATATGTTTTTACTGAAACCCTGCGGGGTGCCAGAAACCATGCAGGTTGCTGGGTATAAAAACACAAAGAAGTTTAAAATAAGATAAAACCTAGCCTAAATGTGGTCTTTGTTTCAGAGTAACTAACACAGTAACAAACAGACTCGGAACTCAGGTTGAAAAACATAAACAGTTATTACACCAAAAGCAATTAGTCATCGTTACATATCAGTACTTTGCATTTTTGGGAACATGTACTAAAGGGAAACCGCATTTGATGACTAAAGCCATAAAAGTCAAACATAATTGCTAAGTCCGATGCTACCATGGCAGGAAGAATGCAGGACTTTTATGCATGCGGCTGGATCCACAGAAAATAAAGCTAAGTGAAAATCGTAGGGCCCTGGGCTGGGAGTGGCTCCCCATGGGTCTGAATTCAAGGTCCACCTCTTGAGGTCACTGCCTCTGCTCAGTCAACTTGCTGCAAAATGGCTAAGATGCTTTCCCACTCTGTGAGGAATTGGGACCCTCAATTTCCCAACTTTGAATCTCTCAGAGTAACAATAACTCAGACAGGAAATTACAGAGGTAAGTACACATCGGCATCATCAGGAATGAAGCCAGCCCAGGTGAGGGGGGAACCTCAGGTGACTTGCCTGCAGAACAGCGCCCTTCACAGATTCATGCAGAGACCAGACCTAAGTCCTTCACATTTCAATCACAGGTTGGTTACATACTTAATTGCACACTGAGACTTTGACCTTCCAACATCCCAACTAAATTTACAAGCAAACATAGAAAATTATGAAAACAGGTTCTTTAAAACAAGATTCATTCAGGACACCTGGGTGGCTCAGTTGGTTAAGTGTCTGCTTTCAGTTCAGGTCATGATCTGACCCTGGGGTTCTGGGATGGGGCCCCACATCTGGCTTCCTGCTCAGCCGGGAGCCTGCTTCTCCCTCTGCCTCTGCCTGCTGCTCCCTCTGCTTGTGCTCTCTCACTCTCTCACTCTCTCTGACGAATAAATAAAAATCTTAAAACAAAAACAAGACTCATTCTAAAATGAGAAATGATTTCTCAAAGGCAACGTAAATTTTTGGTGTGGAGTAAATTGGGTTATTCAACATCAAGAAAAGTGCCTGATGCTGCGCTTCTTATTTACAGAGAGCAAAGTAAGCAGAGGCAGCTCTAAGTTACCCGCTTAAATAACTAGATGGAAGTTCCTATTCCAAGATGTACGAATTGCCTCCACCGTTGATTCCTAAGACACCATATGAAACTATAGCTCAGAGAATTGTCCTTGTATTTTTAAACAATGATGCATATATGCAAGACCAGTCATACAACATATCATCCAGGAGTGTTTAAATTATCTCACAAATGTTTAGGGTTTTTAAATATATATGTATAAGGTATTTATTTATAGACCTAAAAGTACAACTATTACCGCTTTGCCCTTATTTACGTTCCCTACCAGCCGGCCAACTACAAACTTTTTAAAAGGAATTTGGCTTAAAAGATTTTGTGTGTTTGGCACTAACTAATGCTGTTAATCATTTCTGAACTCATTCTTTTCTCTCTTCTGTTTATAATATTCTTAGGAAACTTCAAAACAGAAACCTGTTCCCTTATAGGTTCTGCCTTCACTCAGGTACGCAGTAGTACAGTTAGCTAGAAGTGTTCAGCTGTGAACCCTGACCACTTCTATTTAATTTTTTTAAGAAAAAAATAATAAACAGCAACAACATGTTGAGGCTTTTCTGTTTTATTGGGAGGAGTGAAAAAATGCTGAGAAACACTGATGTAACTAAAAAAGAAAAGTATATAAAGTCGTTCAATTTAAAAATAAGGAGGGAAATTGTCATTTTTGGGAACTAAATTCACTGAAAAACTAGATGAATAACATCTACCCTAATGACAAAAGTTATAAATTCTACTTCAATAAATATTACTGTAAAAAATTAAATCATTTACTCCTTCCCACATAAATGTGTTTTAAAGGGAGAATTCATCCAAGTACAAAACCCTAAGATTTCAGTAGATCATATCTCTTAAATTTGAATTACAACTGGTTTGTGAAATACTAGAAACTGTTTATCCGCACCCCTTATTCACTGTTCCTCCTTGAAACATTTTCTTTTTCTGCTATTAGCATCTGCTTTGAGCCTCCTAAATGAGGGGTCACTGGATGAACAATGATCTACCTAACTTTGACAACTCTTGTAATTTTCAAGTTTTTTGCACAAACTAAGACTTCTACCACCTGTCAGGAGATAGTAGCAAAAAAAGACATGGGGGAAAAGTTGTGCTACTTTTTCCTTCTTATCCTGAATCTTCCATCTAACCCAAACTGGATGAATGCACTGAAACCCAACTCTTATAAAACTGATCACTGCAAAACCTTAATAATTATCCTTTATGAAGATGATAGAAAATGATCACAAAATTGATTTAGAGACATTTTAAAGTAATTTGGAAGGATTAAGAATTTTAAAATGTTTTTCTTATAAATATATGAAATAAATAAAATACATGCACATATATTTTACAATACTGAAATCATACTGTTCATCATACTTTATATCCTTTGGCCTTGACGTTAACTACCCCTTCTTCCTAAGACTTCTCATATCTCCACTTGTCTAACAGTCTCACCCCTTCAAGTCTTTGCTCCAATGCTGCCTTCACAATGATGCCTACTTTGGATAATTCTATTTATTTTTTTAAAGATTTATTTATTTGAGAGAGAGTGCATGAGCAGAGGGAGGGGCAGAGGGAGAGAAGGCGAGAATCTCCAGCAGACTGAACACTGACTAGGGAGCCCAGTGCAGGGCTCAATCTCACGACCTTGCGATCATGACCTGAGCCGAAATCAAGAGTCGGATGCTTACCTGACTGAGCCACCCAGGCACCTCTGTATTATGCCATTTAAAATCATAATTCACTTCCATCCTAGAACTCATGATGATGTCCCTTATTTTGTTCAATTTTTTTTTCTTTTGGCCACACCACCTATCATTTTTCTATCACACTATATAATTCATTATTTATTAAGCTTGCTATTTATCATCTGTCTCTTCACTCCCTCCCCACTGGAATATAAATTCTTTGAGGGAATATAAATTCTATTTTGCACACCAATGACAGTACCTGGCACATACTAGGTACTTAATAAATATTTGTCACCTTAATCCATGAGTTAAAAATTCTCTCTCTACATTGTATTGTATTTTCCATGTCACTAAAAATTCTCCCAAAACTTCACACTTAATTGCTTTTTCAATAGTCTTTCACATGGGTATGCGAGAGTCAGTTTAACCATTCCCAAATCCTGAACATTTACTATATTTCCAGTATCCACGGTCATAAATAATGCTTTGATAAGTATACTTGTAGATAAGTACATGCACCTTTTATTATTTCCCTGGGATTTATCACTAGAGCCGGAATTCCTGCAAGGCAGTTCTATGCATTTTGAGAGCTGTTGATCCATATCACTGACTCTCTTCCAGGAGGTTTTTTTTTATACTACCATTAGCAGTATGAGTGCCTCTAACTACATCTTTCCCAGCGCTAAACATTACCTTTAAAATACCATCTTTAAACATTTTTGTGCCAATTTTGGCATCTTAAAGTTTTAACTTAGGATTTGCAGATGTTGATGAAATTATTCATGTAAATCACAGCTCTCTGTGTGGAGTAAAATAAAGCAGAAATTAGAAATCCCGAAGGGTTGTCCATTTCAAATCAAACAATGCAAACTAGGTGAGGATGGAATAGAGACACAGATTATCTCAAACAGAAGCATTCTTTCATGAGATGGGGAAACAATATTCATTTTGGTTTAAACAATTATAGACCAAGTTTGTTCCTAGAGACTTCATATAAACACTGAACTCAGACTTACTTTTACTATCAGGTTATAATCTCAGGAAACAAACTGAGGGCTGCTGGGTGGGGGGCAGGGATGAGGTGGCTGGGTGATGGACGCTGGGGAGGGTATGTGCTAATGGTGAGTGCTGTGAATTGTGTAAGATGGATGAATCACAGACCTGTACCCCTGAAACAAATAATACATTATATGTTCATAAAAAATAAATTAATTTAAAAATTAAAAAAATACATAAACCTCAAATTATATTTAATAAAACAAAGGTAACAGCTGTTAAAAAAAAAATTCTTCCCAAATACTGATGCATTCATTCTCACTGCACTACAAAAACAAGAATTAAGTTTTTCAGAGGTTTGCTTAACCTAATGCTAACGCCAGTTCTTCTGTCCCCCAACACTGGTAACCCCGTTTCTTACTCCTGTCCACCTGACCGATCCCAGTACCCGGCATCGCAATGACTTGGTCTGCGGTGCAATCCCTTCCGTCTTTAGTGAGCTCAAAAAACCAGGAAACAGATTTCTTAAAGTCAGAAAACTTACACTTCTACACTTGTGAGACAAATTGTGGGAAAATATGTGAGGTTCAAATTGGCAGGGAGCAATCAGTTTCTTCCTTTTTTCCACAACTAAATACTGAAAAACATTTATAATCACTCTTTAATAAATCTCTTTACAGTGGATTTAAAAAATGACCCTTTAGGGCACTTGGGTGGCTCAGTCAGTTGGGTTTTTGCCTTTGGCTCAGGTCATGATCTCAGGGTCCTGGGATGGAGCCCGGCATGGGGCTCCCGGCTCACCAGAAGTCTGCTTCTCCGTCTCCCCCCCCCCGCCCCCCCCCCGCCCCCCCGCTCGCAGCTCTTTCTCTCTCTCTCGAGTAAATAATAAAATCTTTTTTAAAAATGGCCCTTTAGTGTCATGTCTGGCACTAATAGACATGATTTCAACTTCACAGTGTTATGAGGGAGATACAATTACTATGGCCATTTTGTAGATATGGGAACTGAGGCTTAATGAGATTAATGGCCAGTACACGGCCAGACCAAGGTTTGAGCACAGCCTCACAGCCTATGCTTTTTTCATTGTACTACTCTACTTGATTGTAAATACCATTTCTTTGGGAGCAGAATTCTGCCCAAGGTCTGTATGTAACTGCAGCAGAGCTGTGGTGCCTCAAGGAAAGGTGCCTGCCCCCTCTTGCTCCTTGGGTATCTAGTATTTTAATAACTGCTAGGTAGGTAGTAACTACCAAAATGCTACCTAATGTGATTTAATTTGTGACCCCCACAGAAGATATTTGAGAATGTAAGAATTAAAACTCAAATAAATAGCACTGGGTTGGAGACATGCAGGGCATGGGGCCTGGGTTTTGGAGAGGGACACTGCCTTTTCCTAAGGTCAGCCCTAAGCACGGGATGACTGGAGCAGTAGAAAGAGGCAAGAGTCAGTGAGATCCAAGGGAAGAGAGAATACCTTTCTCTCTGTTTGTTCTCTCTGTTCTAGGAGCCTGTTGCCTAGAAAAGCTTTTCCCCAGGGTGCCTCTAGAACTGATTTTAAGCTGTGAGCATCCACTTGGCCACCCCAGATGTTCAAGTACTGAAAGATTTTCCAGCCAGTTCAAAGTAGACTCTGCTCAGGTCCCCACCCCACAAGTGTCCCCATCACACCCCAGGATACAACCTCAGACTCACAGACACAGCAGCAGGCCCCCAAGCTCCTTGCCTAGCATCAGGAGCTATAACCATTCTCATCACTGGCCATGCTGCAGGGCTCATTAAACATCATGAATATCGCTCTTGGGGGCTCTCATTGAATATATGACCAGGGCTTCTAGCCTCTCCGGTCAGCTTACAAAGGCATGGGTGAGAGTAAAAGCCAAGAGAAGACCCTCACTCGATTCAAGGAGGAGCCGCCAACACCCTTCTGCTGACATGAGAGAGACCAAACGAAGGGGATCTCAGGATGCTGATAAGTTTCCAAACAAAAGCAGAACAAAAACATACTGAGAATCTGTTAAACCACATCTTTGGGCAGGCAGGTGCCGCTCCCAGTTCAGATTCAAGAGCACTGAGATCTTGAATCTCAGATTTAAGAGAAACCTCCTCGTAAACCAGTCTAGTTACTTCCTTCTCTGGACAAGAATGCACTTCTCAGACAGGTTTCTCCTCACTGAAGAGAAACACCGCAGCCAGGGACATGCAGGACCAAATTTTAACAAAATTAAATAGAAATCAAATCCAATAAAAAAAGTAAAGCATGTAATTTTTATAGCGATAAAACATGTTTAACATAAAATCTACCATTTTAACCAATTCTAAGAATACATTAAGTATCCTCCCATTGCTGTGTAACCATCACCACAATACCATATAATTTATACACTTTTTAAAAATCAAAGTTTGGATATAACTAATTTTCCCTTGAAGTTAGTCTCATGTACAAGGAGGCTAAAATCTCCAATCTTTTACAAATCTAGTTTCCCATGGAAAATTCATCACAAGAATTAATGAAATTGGTGCCTTCAATTTTTAAGCAATTTCATCACAGCACCAAGTTGTGTATATTGTTAAGAAAAATAAAAGTTTAAGAGTAAAAGGACCAGATCCCCACTGGAACCTCTAGCTACATGTGCTATTAAATTTAAATTTTCATTAAGTAATTGGAAAGGAAAAAGTGAAATTGTCATTTGCAGATGACCTGATATTATATAGAGAAAACCCTAAAGACTCCATCAAAAAACCATTGGAACTAATAAGTAAAATCAGTAAATTTGAGCATACAACAATACACAAAAAGCTGTTTCATTTCTATACACTAATAATGAACTATCAAAAATAAAAATAAAGAAAATAATCCTGTTTATAACTGCATCAAAAAGAATAAAACACCTAGGAATAAATTAAGCCAAGGAGGTAAAATGTATATTGAAAATGAGACATTAATGAAAGAAACTGAAGACAATAAATAAAAATAGAAATATATCCCATGCTCATGGATTAGTAGAATAAACATTGTTAAAATGTCCACACTACCCGAAGCAATCTATGGATTCAATGCAATCCTACCAAAATTCCAATCGCATTTTCACAGAAATAGAATACACAATCCTAAAATTTGTATGAAACCACAAAAACCCTAATAGCCAAAGAAATCTTGAGAAAGAGGAACAAAGCTAAATCCATCATGCTCCCTGGTTTCAAACTATATTACAAAGTTACGGTAATAAAAACAGTATAGTATTGGCATAAAAGCAGACACATATAAGGAACAGAATAGAGAGCCCAGAAATAAACCCACACATATATGGTCAATTAATCTAGGGCAAAGAAGCCAAGAACATACAGTGGTGAAAGAACAGTCTCTAACAAATGGAGCTAGGAAAATTGGACAGCCACATGCAAAAGAATGAAACTAGAGCACTATTTTGCATCATACATAAAAACCAACTCAAAATGGATTAAGATGAATGTGGGGTGCCCGGGTGACTCGAATGAGTGTCTGACTCTTGGTTTCAGCTCAGGTCATGATCTCATGGGTCATGGGATTGAGACCCGAGACAGGCCCAATGCTCAGCGAGGAGTCAGCTTGAAGATTCTCCTTCTCGGTCCCTCCCCCACTTGCATGCACACTCTTTCCCACTCTCAAAAATAAGTAAGTCTTAAAAAAAAAAAAAGACTTGAATATAAGACCTGAAACCATATAACTTCTAAAAGAAAACATAGGTAAGTTCCTTGATATAGGTCTTAACAATGCCTTTTTTGAATCTGACACCAAAAGCAAAAGTAATGAAAGCAAAAATAAATAAAGTGGGACTACATCATACTAAAAAGCTCTGCAGAGCAAAGGAACCTAACAAAATGAAAAGGTAACCTTATTGAATGGTAGAAAATATTTGCAAATCATGTATCTGATAAGTGGCTAATATCCAAATTAAATAAACAATTCATAGGACTCATACCAAAAAACAATTTAATTTTAAAATGGCAGAAGATCTACATAGACATTTTCCAAAAAAGAGTTACAGATGGTCAATAGGCACATGGAAAGATGCTCAACATCATTAATCATCAGAGAAATGCAAATCAAAACCACAACAAGAAATCACCTCACACCTGTCAGAACGGTTATCATCAAAAAAGCAAGAAACAACTGCTGGTGAGGATGTGGAGAAAAGGGAACCCTTGTGCACCGTTGGTGGGAATGTAATTTCGTGCAGTGCTCCCTTTGGCAGTACATATAAAAAACTGGAATATAATTTAGTAAAGCCACTATGGAAAACAGCATGGATATTCCTCAAAAAATTAAAAATAGAACTACCATATGATACAGCAATTCCACTTCCGTGTATTTATTAAAAAAAAAATGAAAATACTAACTTGAAAAGATATCTGCATCCCCCTGTTCATGGCAGGGCTATTTACAACAGCCAAGATATGGAAGCAACCTAAGTGTCCATCGATGGATGAATGGATAAAGAAACTGTGTCTGATACACACACACATAGTATTTTTCAGCCATAAAAAAAAAGGAAATCTTGCCATTTGTAACAATATGGATGGACCTTGAGGGCATTATGCTAAGTGAAATAAATCAGACAGAGAAAAACAACAAATACCATATGATCTGTCTTATACGTGGAATCTAAAACAAACAAACACCAAACAAACAAAAAACAAGCTCATAGATACAGAGAACACATTGGTGGTTGTCAGAGGTGAAGTGTGGCAGAGTGGGAGAAATGAGAGTCAAAAAGTAAAAATAAAAAATAAAACTTAAATACATAAATAAAATATAATTAAAAATTAAGTTAAATGTGGCACTAACCACATTTCAAGTGTTAGTAATCACACAGGGCTAGCAATCTCCCTATTGGACAGTGCAGACAAAGGACATTTCCATCATCACAGAAAGTTCTATTGGATAAACACTAAACCAGATATTCTGTAAGAAAGTCTAATATTTCCACATTATTGGAGGCTACTCTGAATGACAACTTGTTTTCATCCTCTTCCTCCATTCCTCATATCTGAATTTTCCGTCTCTACCTTATCTTCCAAGGCAGATTATAGAATTGTTTTCCAATTTTTTTCTGGAGAAATGTTACAGGAGAAATCTGTTTGTGGCTGATGGCTCTTTTTATGGGTCTAATTACAGTCCCCTGTAAGCAAGGACAGAGATAACATACATGTGTGCGTGTGTGTGATGTATAGAATTTGAGTATTCAGCGAATGGTGGTATTGCCCTGGGGTGGCAGGAGTGCAGGCCTTCTTTATTCGGAGGTACATTATGGAACATCAGAAGCTAAGATGGGTCTCTAGCCACAATAAGCATAATAAATCTGTCCAACTGCGATTTTAGGGTTTGTTATTTGTTTTCTGTCCCTAAGTCAGACTGCCATGTTGATGGGAGGGGTAAACTGTAGAGGATACTAAACAACGTTTTGTACCCCTGGGTTGTATGAAATCTTGGGAAATGGTCTTTCTTTGAGTCAGGCTGGGATTCTAGGACGGGAAGCCGATGATATTGTACACACCACAAAGAAAATCTCCCAAATTTGCCAAGTAATCTCTGCTTCTTTAACACCACGTTAAGATACTACAGGACACAGCTGCTGGGTAGAGCCATATGCCTCGGACACATACAGCCAACTGAGGTTTAGGAATTGTAAAATAACGTTTAAGTGGTTAGCCAAATTCTCTCCTTAAATCAGGAATGGCAGGGGGGTGGGCATGGCAAGATTTAGGGGAGTTAGGATATTAAGGCATCCCGTAACATCTGACAACTCTCCAAATTGTTCTGATCGCCTGTACCTACTCCACCATAACTCAGAGTGACTCACACTCTGGCTGCTGCAAGAGCCTAAAGCACAAACCGTGATGCCTACCTAAAGTCTCTCCTACTAAATAGTGTGACATATTTTCTGGCTTTGCCCAGCTCTCTGCTTATCCAGGCCGGCACCTCCATTTGGAACTATAGTTCTGGAGCACTGAGTAAGTTTATAAAGCCCAGAATGTCTGCAAAGAAGGAGTTTTGGACCCTGGGACATAAAGGTCAAAGCAGTGGGAGATATTTGTAGTAGAAACCCCCAGCTGTTAGTCAACAACGGGGGTTCAAGGGCAGGGGTACATTTTGGTTTCGTGCAAATCACATATGCTTTTTCGAAGCCAGAAGATACTAGTTTGAATACCATTTCTGCTCCTTAATAGCTATTTGGGATCTTGAACAATTCAACTTCTCTGTCTGTAAAATTAAAAACAAAAACAAAAACATGTTGTAAAGCTTCCTCTAAAGCACCAACTCCTTATCTAGAAATTTGGCAATTAAAAAGAATAGGAAAAAGCATTTATCCTGCCTTTCCTATATGAACTGTTTCAGGGTGTGCTCACTTCGGCAGCACATATACTAATAAACTGTTTCAGGGTAGCTAGATAGCCTGAACTGAGGAAAGAGTTTTTTAACAGAAAAAATTTGAACTACTAAATGTGCAAGTAATGAAATAATTAGAAAACTATCATTTTACAGCCCTTAAGAAATAATTGCTTCAGACAAAGATCATCAATAGATGAAGCCATCATGGAAAACCAATTAGGAGCAAAGGCAATTCATCTTTGCATCATCAGAACTGAGATAACCAGACATTATCAGTTCCTGTTACAGTGAGTATAAAGCTTTCACATACCTTCAAAGAATTTTTGCAAAAAAAAAAAAAAAAAATTGAACTTCAAATCAATTAAGCCTCTAAATCTAACTTAATGTTGATAAAAAAAAATATGAGAGTGAAATATACAAATTAAATGATACCACAAGGGAGTAAACAGATTCAGGACAACTGACCCAGTTTCTGTAATCAGTAAGGGCAGGAGAAAAGAGGGAGGGTGATGCCAGGGGCCCTGGTCTAGATCAGCACCAGTAGAGATACAATGAATCAATTCTGGCCGTGAATCTGGAGATCCAGATTCATTTAAGCTCATCACAGGAAGACATGTGCCCAGAATATACACGGGATACTAGATGGTACCAGAGAATTCTAATTTTGCTGGGTGTGATGACACTGTGGTTATGTAAGAGCATGTCTGCAGTGCTTAGCAACATATATTCAATACCTGTGAGTGAAATGACAAGATCTTTGGAACTTGCTTTAAAATGCTTTAGTAAAATCAAAGGAAAAGAAAGGAGGAGGAAGAAAGGAGAGAAAAATAAAGGAAGTGAAGAAAAAAAAGTAAAGAAATGATTCTATAGAATGAATGAAGAAATTAAGCTTAAATAAGCTAAGAAAAGCACCTGGCATGAAGCCCACTGCACAGTACTCAGTAGATGCTAGCTTCCTTTCCCCTTGGCAAGCCCACACCACTGTTCTAAATTCTCGAAGTTCTGAATACCTTCCTGGACGGCTATGTCTGTACTTACTAGAAATCCCTGAATATTTTAACAACGCTCCTCTACCATTATGTCTTCTACACAAAATCAGGATGGAAGGAATCCGACCTAATTTTTGTTCTTTAATGAAGCCAGAAAAGGAAATATTTCATTATTCAAGTACAATGAAAAGACAACCAAAGCCAAAATGATAGTTAGTAATAGAGCTAGTACACTATACTCTTCATATTCAAGGAAATAACATTTGTGTTTCTAATAATTGCAACTTAAGAGCCTATGGCAGGTGGGTATTTGTAATTTTGCTGAAAAGTAAATTTAGATTGCCTGTATTTTAAAGAAAAGCATCAAATTTAGTCAGAAGCTTACTAGCAAGTTATTTTATTTGTGATATAAATTACATATTCAAAGGAGCTAGTTTTAATTTTGTCATTTTATTTTCACAATTAATCTACATTAAAATCATCCCACATACTTTCAAACGCTCACATCGCTCACATCGTGCAAATCAAACCAGCCTTTTGCATAAGATAAGAATTGGGAATGCTTCAAGCTCAAGCCAGTGGGAACCGACTCATTGCTTTTCAGGTAAGTGGATTATTACTTAAAACAACAGTTCTGTGTGCATTTCCTATAAAGCCACCACTCTCTCTCCAGTGGAGTCAAATGTTTCCAGAGCGAGGACTCTTGGCACTCAAAAAGAATCCCCAAAATCCAGAACATCTGAACTAAGAATCCCTGCTTCCTATTTGTGCTCTCCGTCCACTGAAATTCATTTCTCTCTGTCTCTCTCGTGTTCCCAGAATATTTAACAACTTTTATAAGACGAAACATAAAATCTAAACAACTTGTATAATATAGTTAATTGTGGACTTACGTTCCTCCATCTAGGTTTCATACTCCCTGAGGCAGTGCCTTGTAGTTGATCAATTTGTGTTAGGTTGAATGACTTGAATTTGGTTCCTAAGTGCTTTGTAGGCACTGGATACTGCAAACCTGAAGAACGGGCTCCATTCCAAACACACAAATGACAGCAAGGGGTCACTGCTCTAACAAGTAAGAAACCCTGGGATCTGTTTTCCAGCATTATTCTCATGTTTTCCAAGCTGTCCTCAGAACACTAGCCCCATCAGCAGCCATCAAAGCCACCTGTCCCCGTGGGCTGCCTGAACCAGTCGGTGTTGTCAGGCAAGGCAAACGTCCGAATCACCATGGGCAGAAAGAGTATGACGCTATCATGCTGGTCTTGAAACGGGCAAAGCAAAACTCTGCAGCCTCCTAAACAGCGCTCTATTAAAAGACCAATATTTTTTTCATTTTCCTTCCCTTTTTGACAATCTTTTCCCACCATCGTTAACAATTCTGATCTTTCAATTTTCACTAGTTTTATTCTGAGAAGGCTGATAAGTGAAAATATTTTTTCAATGTATCTTAACCCTCATGGTTGGCTGGCCTTATTTACTAAAAAATGATTTTTAGACATTTCTCTACGTGTACATTTATCACTTTTAGTCTTAACTTTAGAGACTTCTGTGAGTTTGCTTGTACCTCTTTGCAAAAGGAGAATCACTGCAATGAGATGTAACTCTATGTAATAAGAAGCTTGGGCTTCATATCCTTAACAAAATGCTTTTCTCTGAGCCTATAACAGACATAAGTGTGGCTAAAGTGTACTATTTAAAGAAAAGAAACAATAAAGTTGTATGTAAAGACATTAGTTAAGAATCTGCTTGATTCAATAGATATGCCTGCCTTATACTAACACACACTGCATGTCTACAGTGGTATTTAATATTGTCCTTTTCCCTTCTGCTTTTGTTTCTTTTAGAAGCAATTTAGGACCATGGCATAAATGGAGTTAAAATTTAACTGTTAAAGAGACTTGCATTTCAGCAGCTCAAGGAACAGAACGATGAGCTCAGTTTTGTTATATTTTTGATAGCAGCCAAAAGGCACAACTAGGAAAAAAACTCAGATCTGTCATTCCCTCTCCTCTAGGAATAGATAAATTTTCCTTTCTCTGGCCCATGGTATGATGTGTGGCTTATAATTATTATTATTTTTAAGCCAGAACTCTAGTGATACTCAAACAGGAATCAAATTTTTTCATAAGTACGTAGCAATCAAAACGAGTATTTTTCAACCCTGTCACCTCATACCCAATAACAAGTAAAGGGAAAGAAGCACAGAATCTAAAAATTAAACTGGGTGCTAGACTTGAAATCTTACAAGCGTCCTCTAGTTTCAGTCTAGCTCTCTTAATATAGCCAAGATTTTTGTTTAGTTGATTTTTTATTTGTGTATTTTTTAATGAGAAAGAAAAAAAAAAATTCTCTACCAGAAGCCATAAAAATCTCTCAGATGGTAAAACAGATATCCCTAAAAGTTTTTGCCTAAACTCATACACATACCTAAAATAAAATTGGCCCATTCATCTCACTACAGTCCTTTGAAAGGGAAGTCGGTTGAAAACACAGCAGAGTAGGGTGATGCTGCATGGCCTCTAATTAAGTGCAGACTAGGAAAAAATTATTCTTAGTTCAATCCATGGAAGGGGGTAGAAATTTCTCTTTGCAATTCTAGATTATTTGAAAGATAGACCATTTCTTTTCCAATATCTTCATCAAACAGTGCTGTTAAGAATTGTATCCCAACCATCCATACCCAAAGAGCACGAAGCTCCCCAGTATTCACCCCATATGCTCGGCTTTGAAGTGTGAAGCTGGGACGTCCCACTAGACTCTTCAGCCACCATCAAAGCCATCTCATTATGCCCAGCGCTGAGAGTTAAAGCGCGGGGCCCTAACCGCTCCAACACAAACACTGCATTAACAAAGCAACCACAATATTCCTCCCCCACATGGCTAGAACTTGAAGAAATTTTTACCATATGTACACATGCACGAGATACGAAAATTTATTATGCTAGAACATCATTGAGAAGTACATTAAACATGCTGACTAGAACGGGATGTTATTCTAAGGGACTGGAAAAAAATAAAATGCAGCTGATCTTTCTGATGAAAGAGCAGAAACATCAGGCTGAAAAACGAGATCAAGTACAATTCCTAAATTGTATTTCTACTGACACTTTCTGTTGCCTGTTCTTTCCTGAAGTAGCAGAAAACAATTTGGGGGGGAAACAAAACTCTATGGTACATCTCTGAATGCTACTGTTTTCTCTGCCACGTTCATTTCTAAAGAACAAATAAGCTGGCAAATAATGATACACTGATAAAAGCATTTATGACTCAAAATGAAAAAGACTTACTAACAAAAATAATTCCACTTGTGTCTCTGAGTTGTCAGTTTATCATTGGCATGGCGGTAAAAAAATAAAGTGCAAAGAAAAAACTTGTTACATACTAAGGAAATGAAGTAATGAAGAAATGAGGGTAAACAATTGATTTTCATGTAAAAATTAATCTGTCAAAGTATTTTAAAATATTTGTACCTAATGACTCTATTCTTTTAGAAAAATTCTTGCATTTGTACACAAGAAAGACTATTCAAGAATGTTCACTGCTGCATTATTAGTAGTAGAGAAAAATGAGAAAGAGTCTAAATGTCCACAAATAGAAAAATAAGTAAAATGCAATATATTCATACCCTGATACTATATAGCAATTAAAAGGAATAAACAAGAACTATATGTAATACCATGGATAGAGTTCCAAGATATCTTGCTGAATAAAAAAGTTCTATTTTGATAGCATTTATATTACAAACATACAAAAGCAATATTATATTGGGTTTATGAGTATATACATGTATGTAAACAAAAACATGGGGAAATTCTGAATTCACAGTGCACATAATATCCTCACACCATAACCTGGCAGGAGTGGTTCAGGGAACCAGGACTGGGGATGATGGTCAGAGGTAAACTTTAACCTTACATGGAACACTTGAAATTTTGAAAAAGAGAATGAATAAAAAGTCGTCGGCAAGATACAATAAAAAGTTGTGAGCGTTCTTCATTCTGCTGCTGTCTTGATGGAAAAACATGAGTAAGTTTCTTAATATTTCTAGGTCTGTTTTTCAGCTACAGAATGAAAAAATTCACTTAGCCTCTATCTTCATTATAAGCATGAGAATTACATGCCTCCAAACTCTTCATATATCATATACTTTCGTGGAGAAATAAGCATCCATAAAAATATATAGTATATTAGTAGTTTTGGGCTACATTTTACATATATTTTCACATCCAAGAATTTTGTTATTTCCTTACATATGACATATACTTCCATAGAGACGTATATACAAAAGCTTGTTATTCCCATGTAGGGCATATGCTGAGATAATTACCACTTTGTGCAGACATGATATCACTCATTTAAAGAATTATACTTTCCTGAGTGACCTAGCATATGTTACTTATGCTGTATTCAGTAATACGAATGTTTTAATCTGTCCTGTGATGTTCTCTAATTGGTCTGGGTATAGATCCCACTGCCCCATCTTTCTTAGGGGAAGGTACTCCATTACACTTCTCTGATAGTCACAATAGCATTAACTATGGTAAATGGAAAGGTATAGGCACTCCAATACTATCTGGATGTTCACAAATACCTCTTCATGTAACTTCATATATTTGTCTGAAATAGGCACTGAATATTATTTTGCAAAGAAGAACCAACAGAAAGAAGCTGTCTGTTATAGAACTTAGAATTTCAGCGCTGAAAGCGCTTTCGAGATCTCCTGCTCAAGACTTTTTCAAATACCTTCTCCTGCAATCCTTTTACTCAAAAGGCACCTTATCTGGAATCTTGCTAACACAAAAGGGAGACCAGGGAATCTGTTCCCTTCATGGTGGAGGGCAATTACTGGGGCCCCCCTGCTCAGCACCCTGGTCCACAAGGCCACAGAGAATCACTACAAACAGTGACAGCTACTCACTGGTGGGAGGCAGTGGACCAGGACCTTTCTATACAGGCATTACTTCTCAAATCCTCCCAGCAGGATGATATTTTTCCCCACTGAATGGAGCAAAACCAAAAAGACTATAAAAGAGACAAAAAAAATCTTCCTAACATCAGCTGGCAAATAAGTAGCAGATCTGAAATTTGAATTCAGATTTATTCTGCTCCAAAATCCTTATTTTGACCACTTACAATTTGGCTTCTTGTCTAGCCACCCAATGTGATATAATCCTTTAGTTCCTGCTGATCAAAAATACACAGCACATATACATACATATATAATGTATATGTGGGATAGAATCGAGCCTGTCACTTCCTTAAGATTCTCCCTCTTAGTAAGGGCCTCTTATTCTCTTTCCGGGGGCCACTGAGAAGCTGGGGCTGCCCCAAAGAAGAGTTCAGATGGGACACAACAAAGTCTTGGGAATGGCTTCAAGAAAAGGAATCCTTCTGTGGGCCAATATATCCTCATTGTGTAATTTGCCTTTAATATAAAGCCCAGTCCCCATAACTGCAAAGAGTTAAGTTGGCCCTTCCACCCCACTACTGCTCCCCAATAAATAATCTACCTGAGTGAGTTTGGTTTCCTTGTGCATGTCTGGCTCCCACACATCTCTTGACCACTGATCACACTCAACAACCACTCAGTCACTGCAAGCCTGGCCCTAATTCTCACCAAGTACCTGCTTAACAGTGGGTACTCCTCCCAGTGCCCTTCCCACAGTCCCTCTGCTCTTTGCCACCGCTCATGAGGACCCTATGCCTACCTCTTTAAATTTCCTTTGGGGGAAAAATGTTTCTTGCTCATTACTGATGTTTCTTCTACATGGAGAGAATTCTGTTGGTCTTGCTAGCTGTTATGAGTTAAATTGTGCCCCACCCAAATTCATATGTTGAAGTCATAACCCCAGGACCTCAGAATGTGACTTTATTTGGGAATAGGGTCATTGTAAATAAAATTAGTTAAGATGAGGTCATATATAGGAGTAGGGTGAGGCCCTAATCCAATATGACTGGTGTACTCATAAAAGAGAAATTTGGGGGGCACCTGGGTGGCTCAGTAGGTGAAGTGCCTGCCTCTTGGTTTCAACTCAGGTCATGATGTCAGAGTCCTGAGATCAAGCCCCATGTCAGGCTCTGTGCTCAGAGGAGAGTCTACTGAAGATTCTCTCCCTCCCCCTCCCCTTCCCCTTCCCCCCCACTTTGGCTTTCTCTTCCTCCTCCTCTCCATGCTCTCTCTCTCTCTCAAATAAATAATTTTTTTTAAAAAAAGAGGGAGAAATTTGGACATAGACAATATTTGGGAAAATGACATGTGAACATGAAGAGGGCCATCTAAAAGCCGAAATGAACAGATCCTTTCATGGCCCCCGGAAAGAACTAACCTTGCTGACACCTGGGACTTCTAGCCTTCAGAGCTGTGAGATAATAAATTTCTGTTGTTTAAACCACCTAGTGTGTGGCGCTTTGTTACTGAAGTCCTAGGAAATAAACACTGGTCTTGCTCTTCCTAAATTTCATTCTCTGATGGGGAATTTGGAAGAGAAGCTGAGTTTGCATAGGCATACCCTTCCTCCATCTTCCTTCTTAGGAGCTAGCTGTCAACAGGAAACACATATTCTGGTCCACTTCTCCTTGCCAAAAGTTTTCCAGGGGCAGGCCTGTGCTGTCCAGTGCTGCCTGTGACTGGCTGGATGAATCTGTCTAATTCTCTGGTAGAGTAAGTTCAGCTGTCAATATTAGTTTCATCAGTATTAAAGTTAGTATTTCCTGGGTTCCTGGGTGGCTCAGTTGGTTAACCGTCTGCCTTCAGCTCAGGTCATGATCCCAGGGTCCTGGGATTGAGCCCCACATCGAGCTCCCTGCCCAGCGGGGAGCCTGCTTCTCCCTCTCCCTCTGCCTGCTACTTCCCCTGCTTGTGTTCCCTCCCTCTCTCTCTGTCAAGTAAATAAATAAAATCTTTAAAAAAATAAAATAAATATTTCCCTTTCTCATCTGCCTTTCTTTACTGACAAACTGGTTCAAAATTTGGGAAAGGAAAGAGTGTACTATTTATAAGGAACATCCTTCTTTTCAAACCCAGACCCCAGTCCTCATCCTTTTCTGGGCAGGAAGTGAGGTGGCCTCCTCCCCTATCTTTTCTATTGCAATGGTATAAACTTTGTACACTGTTTTTCCCAGGCCTCTCCTTTAAGCTGTCAAAAATTCAAACATGAACACTAACTGCTACTTCCTTCTCTTATTTTTTCTTTGCGAGGGAGGGGGAGGAGCAGCAATGGGAGAGAACCTTAGGCAGGCTCCACGTCTAGTATGGAGACTGACATAGGGCTCAATCCCATCACCCTGAGATCATGACCTGAGCCAAAATCAAGAGTTGGAGGCTTAACCAACTGAGCCACCTGAGTGACCCTTGACTGCTACTTCCTCACTCCCACTGTAACAGTTCTATACCCCTCAAGGACGCAGATAACTCACACTGTCCAGGAAACAGTCACACAGAGACTATGGGGGAAAGAAGCATGCAAAAATTAGTATCTCGAGATATTATCTTACTGTATGTTTTTGGTTAATTAAAATTGGGGAAGGAGTTTTTTAATATATGAATTTTAGTAGTCAAATAATAAATGATAATTGGTCTAATTCATAACAATGTTATAACCATATGTTGTTGTCATTACTATTATCAAATGCTCTAGGTCTCCTGAAGAAGCACACCTTCACTTAACCAATGGAGAGCAGGTAGATGGATTGGTGGATCTATGAGTGTGTGGACACACTTGGGTTGAGGTAGTTCATTTTACAAGCTCATCAATGTCACTAGCCTCACTATGTCATTTCTTCAGAATTTTCTAATCCTAGTGACTTTGATATTGGGAGTCACTACAATGCTAGGAAGCATGGATAAAAGAAAAAAGAAACTCAGGAAAAGAACTGTCAAGGTCAAGGGGCACCTGGGTGGCTCAGTCAGTTAAGCATCTGACTCTTGATTTCAGCTCAGGTCACAATCTCAAGGTCATGAGATCAAGCCCAGACTGAGTTGGGCTCATGCTCAACGTGGAGTTCGCTTGTCCCTTTCCCCTTGCTCCTCACCCTACTCACAGACACGTACTGTCTCCCTCTGACAATTAATTAATTAATTAATTCCTTAAAAAAAAAAAAGAATTGCCAAGATCCAGGGACCTGGCTTAAAAAGTTAGTTTTGACGTCAGTGACCTGCTCTAACTTCCTTATTAGGTTCACATTCTCTATCAGCAATCACATAAAATCAATCTCTGGGTACTGTAAATACTCAAAATCAGAAAACATAGAGCCCTTAAACTTTGAGAACCCCCCAGGGCTGCATTTACTAGTAAGTAGTGAATGTAATAATGTCTCCCACAATGATCCATGGCTTCACCATAAGTATTCTAAGACCCTGTAGAGGTGGGGTGGGAGGTCTCCCAATTTTTAACTATAAATCTTATAAGTGACTTCTAGATTAGGGAAGAATTATAAAAAGTGTGCAGTCAGGCAGCAAAGATTTTATGCACTCCACCCATTCATCCCAAGATTCTTATAATATAGTCATTTTTTGGTCAATATTTGCAAAAAATCCTATTCAATACGCATCAAGAGTGAAAAGGGGAAGGAGGGAGAGCCAATACAAGGGTGTGTTATCAACTAGTCATCATCATGAGTAAATGGGGGTTGGCCTTGTGGGAATGGGCCTCAAAATTGTCCATCTCAAGGACAAAAGATGAGAGTATGCATCCACCAGTTCAGGTCCCTCCACTGATCATGGCTTGTCCAATGGGGTATTAACTTGCTTAGACTTCAGATTACCACAGAGTCAAAGCGAAAGAAAAGAATGCAGCTTTTTCAAGTTTGGTTGGGTTCATTCGTAATTGCCATGGAGGAACAGATTAGTTTACCTCACTTCTCCCATTTGGTCTTATCCTTCCTCATTAGTACCTCCATTAACATTAGCAGATAGAATCCTGCTGTATTTATTAAACCTTAGTAATAAGCATTTATGAACAACCCGGTAACTCTCCTTTATAGTTAAAATGTGCTAAATCAATCTTAATATTTTATGTACTTTCCTAATGCACAATCCCTTGTTTTTTCAGTTTTCTTAAAATACAGTGCCAGTAACCTTAAAATTCTCAAATTAAATGCTATGTCCTAAAACTATGTTAACATATGCTCGTAAAATGAACCACTGTTTTTATGCTATGGCAATGAGGGCATTGCTGATGGTGGAAAGAATTATATCAGAACTCAGCATCTAAATTGACTAATCTCAACCAAATCCAGGGCTGTTTTATAAGACAATCTCCATAGCAACTAGAGAATCAGGGTAGAAAATTCTTGAAGTGGAAAGTTGTGCCTGATTTGCCAGATCAGCCCATGTTTTGACAATCTGTAATAAGGTAATCAAAGGGTCTCAAGACTATCACACAAGTGTTGACATCGTGTGAATCTGTCATGGCATGTGTCCTCCAACTCATAAAAATACTCGAAAAAACACCTAACAAGGCTGATGTTTCTAATCAAATTCATTAATGTTTTATATATTTTGAGATAAATCAAAAAAATAAAAATCAATCACATAGGAGCTATTTCTTTAGTCATATAACATACTTAGCTAACACTTCATCTTTCCAGTCTTCTAAATAATGTCAATTTATGTGGCATTGTACAAACATTACTTTATCTGATTAATGACATAAAACAAAAAGCAGGTTTCCATATCATTTATAAAATTCATAGCTATTGTCCAGACTTTTAAAGCTGAATGTTATGAGCCTACATGTTAGGTAAGCCCACTGTCACTGGAAAATCACTGGGAGAACTTGCCTGAGCACCTTCTGCCCTGACCCCTCCCCCAACATTTTCACTCAATCTTTCTCATGAAGATTTATGTGTGAATGGGAAACAGGGTCATGTTTCAGAAACACTGACTTCCACATGTAAAAACACTGAGTAAGGAAGAAGTGGAAAACACACAGGAATCAGTATGACTCACAGCAATCCTTCAGAGAAAAATGCTTAAAAAAATTTATAAAAGTCCAGAAACTGATACTAAATATCGTCAATATTGAGTTGGACATCAGAAAAAAAGAATATGTTCCTGTAAACTTACCACTGATTCCAAATTAAGTGAATTAAGTGTTCTTAGAATGATCCAAATTAATTGAAAATCATTGAGAAGAATTACAGAAATAGGGTCTTCCAAGTAAAGATGAGAGTATAGATCCTTATATTTATTATCACTGCTTCCCCAAGGGCAAAAATGAACTATTGGGACTTCATCAAGATCAAAAGCTTTTGCACAGCAAAGGAAACAGTCAACAAAACCAAAAGACAACTGACAGAATGGGAGAAGATATTCGCAAATGACATATCAGATAAAGGGCTAGTATCCAAAATCTATAAAGAACTTCTCAAACTCGACACCCAAAGAACAAATAATCTGATCAAGAAATGGGCAGAAGATATGAACAGATATTTCTGCAAAGAGGACATCCAAATGGCCAACAGACACATGAAAAAGTGCTCAACATCACTCGGCATCAGAGAAATACAAATCAAAATCACAGTGAGATACCACCTCACACCAGTCAGAATGGCTAAAATTAGCAAGTCGGGAAACAACAGATGTTGGCGAGGATGTGGAGACTGTTGGTGGGAATGCAAGTTGGTACAGACACTCTGGAAAACAGTATGGAGGATCCTCCATACTGAAAAGTTGAAAATAGAGCTACCCTATGACCCAGCAATCGCACTACTGGGTATTTACCCTCAAGATACAAATGTCGTGATCCAAAGGGTCACATGCACCCAAATGTTTATAGCAGCAATGTCCACAATAGCCAAACTATGGAAAGAACCTAGATGTCCATCAACAGATGAATGGATAAGGAAGATGTGGTATATATATATATATATATATATATATATACACACACATACACATACACATACACACACACACTATGGAATACTATGCAGCCATCAAGAGAAATGAAATCTTGCCATCTGCAACGATGTGGATGGAACTAGAGGGTATTATGCTAAGCAAAATAAGTCAGTCAGAGAAAGACAATTATCACATGGTCTCTCTGATATGAAGAACTTGAGAGGCAGGGTGGGGGGCCATGGGGAGGTGGGGGAGAGAAATGGAACAAGATGGGATGGGGAAGGAGTCAAACCATAAGAGACTCCTAAACTCATGAAACAAATTAAGGGTGGCTGGGAGGTAGGGGGGGTAGGGATAGGGTGGCTGGGTTATGGACATTGGGGAGGGTATATGCTATGGTGAGTGCTGTGAAATGTGTAAGCCTGATGATTCACAGACCTGTACTCCTGGGGCAAATAATACATTATATGTTAATTTAAAAAAAAAGAAAGATGGGAAAGGATACTTTTTAAAGCAAGGATTCACTCAAACAAATGGCAGAGAAATGGAAGAGGAGGCAATAGCACCAGAACTTGGAAAACAGATATAAGAGTGGTAGATGATTTAGTAGACCCAAGGCAGCAAGAGGAACAGCAGAGAAAAACCTGACTTATGCCACAGGCACTCGATAATGATCAGAAATGGCAGCTTCAATTTGGAAGGGACGATCAAGGCAAAGCTCCAAACAGGGAGGCTCATGGAAAGTCTGTTTAAGCAGCAGTTAGATGCTACCTGCCCCCCCCCATAGAAAGGCAAGTGACCTGCCCCCACCCTGGCAGAAGACACAAGAGGCATCTGGCACCAAGGCATCTGACCTGGGAAATACTGGACAGAGCTGAGGGCAGGGATGAATAATGAAAAGAGGGGAACTAAGAGAATATTTACAAACTAAATGCTGAGACTCTACAAGCCCTATTCTACAACTCATTTCCTAAACCAGGGACAGCTGTGTCTACCCTCCAGGCTGAAGACTGGACGATCCTTCTCTGAGAAACTTGAACAACCCAAGAGGAAAACCGAAAAAAAATACTGACATAGGGGTTCCCCAAAGAAATCATCTGGTCAGATGAGTCTACAGCTGACAAACTCCACCTATATACTGAGCATATCCATTCAGTGTTTTAGTGCCTGCTCTAAGCACCCAGCCAGAGTCATCAGACATCCAAACAAACAAGCAACCTGGGGGTGAGATTGGGGGTAGGGGTTGAAAAACAGACACAATGCCAGAAGAAATATCAAAAATTATCCATTGATACCACATTCAGTAGATATGGCCAGGATGTTATTTCAAATAATAAGATAAAAGGAGTATATTCAGAGAGTATATAAAAGCACTTGGAAACCAGTATAGAAAAAATGAAAGACTTACTGAAGTCTTGGCATATAGAAGAATTTGCCAGAAAGTATTATAAAAATATAAAGTGATGGGGAAAAGAAAGAAAATAATTGTAGAGAACCAATACAAGAGTTCCAATATCCAAATAATGGAGCCTCCAGAAAGAACTGAGAATATGGAAGAAATCGTCAATGGGATAATTCAGAGTTGTCTGGCACCTGTGGCAAAGAACAAGTGTCAAGGATTCAAAGGGCCTAACACATCTCCAGCATAATCAATGAAAACAGACCCATACAACCCATACAAAGAGCACATCACAGAAATTTCAGAACACTAGGAAGAAAGTAAAGATCTTACAAGCTTCCAGAGGGAAATGACAGATCACATACAAAGATTAGGAATCATAAGGGCTTCAGAAGTCTCAGTAGTAACATAAAAATAAGAATTCAATAATACAATATCTTCGAAATAAAGGAATTATTATTTCTAACCTAGAGTTTTATACCTAGCCAAACTAACAAGCATGATGCTAGAATAATAGCATTTTCAGACACACAAATTCTCAAAAATATACTCCCCCCCTTTTCAAAGGAAGCTACTAGAAGATATGTTCCCCTAAAACAAGGACATAAACTAAGGGGGACAAAAAAGAGAAGATATAAGATTTAGGAACCAGGGTATCCAACATGGAGAGAGAGATGCAAGAAACACCGAGGATAATAATTAAGGGAGATTCCAAGATGACAGTTACCCTCAATAAATGGAGGGTCCTAATTGGAACAGGTCAGAGAGATCTAGAAGATAATTCTTTAAGAAGATGAAACTGATAGAACATTTAATACATGGAATCTAAATGCATGGAGAGATGCTATTATTAACAGACAGGCTGGAGTTAAACCATTGACCAGTATATAAAAAACTAAGTAAAAAAAACAATTAAAAAGATAATGATCAATTCCAGCCAAAAGAAAATTGTGTAGATAGGGTAAAATAATAACAACATTCTAAATACCTCATTATGAATAATGTTTACATAGCTATAGTAATGTAACCACTAAATATTTATCCAAATTTTGATATAACTCTGTGGAGAAGAGGGAGGATTAGGAAGAGTGTGTGAGTGTGTATATGGTAAGGGTCAGGGCTGGATGGTGAAAGGAAGCTAAATTTTCATCTTCTGCAGGGAGAAGTCAATAGACAATGTCTAAAACTGAAAAACCAAGAAGCACCAATATGAGTTGGTATTTAGATATCTGGAGTTGAATCCTAAATGATAAGATGAGAGTTGAAAGCATTTGGCTTTGGGGAGAATAAAATTAAAGTGATAAGGAAAAGGGAGTTATGTAGGTACTTAGAGCTTTGGGAAGAAACCCTGTGAAACAGTCAACTTTCAGCCACACGTTTGTATCATTTGGATAATAAAAAAGAAGAAAAAGGAGGAAAGAGGAGAGAGAGGGAAGGACTCAAAGAGGAGGGGGGTAAAGGGAGGAAAGAAAATATTTTAAAGATACAATACAGATAAAAATGAAAGATAGCCTAACAGATCAAATGTGGTTTTCACTGAAAACAAAAACCAAAGTCCAAACATTTTTGGAAAAGTATAAGCTTTCAATAAGTACAGACTAGATCTTTGTGTCTCCTAGCTCTCAATTTTATATCTAATTGCCAAATGGCAGCATATTAAAAAAGTACTCATGCTCTTTCCCCCCAAATCCCCTTTCTTCCATCATTTGTAAGTGATAACACTTCCATACCACTGCTTTGTTCACATACCCCCCCCCCCAACATCTTATGGGTTCTCTTCATTCTCTCCACTTTATTATCTAGGGCACCATCAACTTTCCAAACTGGCCTGCCTGCTTCTCGTCTATCCTTTAACACGTAGGCAGAGTAGGCTTTCTAGAACTCAAAGCCAATCACACCACTCTCTTGCTTAAAACTCTTCTGTGGTTCCCACTCCCTTGAGGACATGGTTTAAACTCCTTAACCTGGCCTATGGGACTTCATGCTCTGACCTCTAACTACCTCTGAAGCTTCATTTTTTAACATGCCCAGGAATGCCTCTCTCCCCACTCCCCATCTCTAAGTTCCAGCCTGCCATACTGAAGTCGTTTGCAGGTCCTCAAACCTAGGATGAGCCTCTGCATTGCTGTGCCCTTTATGCTCTCATATCTGAGCCTCTGCATTGCTGTGCCCTTTATGCTAAAAGTTCTTGAACAAAAATTATATTCAAAAGTATGTGTAAGTGTCTGTGCCTATGTATGCATACACAAATGAACACGCATAAAACTTGCAAATGAGGGGCGCCTCGGTGGCTCAGTGGGTTAAAGCCTCTGCCTTCAGCTCAGGTCATGATCTCAGGGTCTTGGGATTGAGCCTGGCATCGGGCTCTCTGCTCAGCGGGGGGCCTGCTTCCCCTTCTCTCTGCCTGCCTCTCTGCCTACTTGTGATCTCTCTCTCTCTCTCTGTCAAATAAATAAGTAAAATCTTTAAAAAAAACCTTGCAAATGATTTTGACATTATTTATAAGGCTCCCCAAACACTAATTTTGGACCCCACTTTAAGAATCCATTCCTTAGGGCACCTGGGTGGCGCAGTTGGTTAAGCAACTGCCTTCGGCTCAGGTCATGATCCCGGAGTCCCGGGATCAAGTCCCACATCGGGCTCCCAGCTCCATGGGGAGTCCGCATCTCACTCTGACCTTCTCCCTTCTTATGCTCTCTCTCACTCTCTCTCTTTCCTAATAAATAAATAAATAAAATCTTTAAAAAAAAAAAAAAGAATCCATTCCTTAAGTTACAAGCAAGCTTACAGCTGCTATAAAAAAGTTCTGAAATACATTATTCAGAATATTTGCATATAAAGCATACATGAATCACACATATCAATGTTAGCTATTTTTCATGTCACTGGAATCTTCTCCATTGCCCTTCCTCCCAAGGAAAGTTGGTTAAATGACTATCCTAAAGTTGGTTTCCGTGAGAAGGGGTTACCCTAAGTGAAAAACATCTCTTCACTGTTCTGAGAACAGCAAGATCCTAGAATTTAAATACTTCTACCTCATAAGAATGCCTGAGCATGCTGTTACAAACAACAACAACAAAAAAAATTTAAAAAAATGGATATTAGATGAACAGCTGTGTAGAAATGGGAATGTAAAAATAAAAACTGCATGTTGCAGCATCAAAATAGTAACCATATACAGTATATGACTGTTTTTAATCAGATGAAGATTGAAGCTATTACATTTCAAATCAAATGTTATAAATTAGTTCAAGAATGCAGCTGAGCTCTCATTTAATTAGAAATGTCCATGTTTAAATCATGAGGTACAGTAGCTGCCAATGAAGCAAAAGGGCAAGGGAAGGGAGAAATACTGTGTCCAGACTCTCCGATTGTCAACTGTCTCCTACGCAGGATGAACATCTGGGAGTGGACTAGTCCTGATGTAATGAAGAACTTCATGTACTAGCTAATTTGAGATTTAATGTAGTTGAACATAATTGTTTTGAAGACAATTAAAATCATTATTCTGGTCTGGACAATTCTGAACTCTTCATTTTTGTGTGAAATGTATTTTCCCCCCATGCTGAATTTTAACCCTTTCTTGGATAAAAAGTAGAGCAAATCTGGGGCTAGGCTTTCCCTGGGAAATAATCTTTAGCTTGTCAAGTCATATTAAAATGCAGCACAAGCAGTGAGGTGCTCCTCTGGAAACAAGTCTCTTTCCCTATTGCTAGTACTTATTGTAGCCCAGCTCAGCCAGAGTCCCATTTCTACATCCCAAATGTTAGACAATTCAACATTAAATAAAAATGAGGCAACATCATACAGGGATTTCTGAGGTCATACAGAGAAGAATGCAATTATCCTAAGGCAGACTTTCCCCCAAAGGTTATGAGCCTCTGCATCTCATAATTAACCACGGTGCAGCTAGACAGTCCAGGCAAAAGGTCTTTCTTTTCTCCCAATTTGCCTAATTCAAAAACACCTCAAGTGACATAGCTCAAATTTTCCAAATTAAACTCACCCCTGGGGCTGAAATCAAGCATGTGACAGTTCAGTTCTAAAGCAAATCTTAAAGAGAGTTGTGCATAAGGAAAGAAAGAAAAAAATCAGAGGAAAAAGGGGTAGGAGTTAACATTTAAGTGGTTTTTCAACCTCATCATTACCCCTGCTCAAGAAAATAGGACACAGATGGGCAAAACACACCATTGTTCTGCCCTGAAGAGTCTAAGGAACTCATTAGAAACTACTGTTGTTTCTCATGATCTATGGTGAATCCGTAAGGGACAAAATGGTTGATTTGCCCCATCCCAGGGCATTTAGAGTTCCACAGTGTTGTTGGGTGGAGAGTGGAAAGAGAAGTCACAGAGACACGGTATGCCCTATGACTCATGAGAGCCTGTTGTTGATGTAATTCTTGAAGGTCAACTCTTAGAGAGTTGAGGAGTGATTATCTTATCACAAGTTGTTCTGATCTGTGAAAATGGTTTCCAATTGGGAATGATACGCTACCCTAAACTGTCTCTTACTTCTGGCCACAGCTCCACACTCGTCCCCTAGGACACCGCAGAGAGGGTAAATGGGAAAGAGGATCACTGCTCCCAGGCAGGAGTGGATCCCCTCTTAAATCTCCATAGTGATAGAATTAAAGGCCTCCAAGCTGGCGGCCAGAAGAGAATTGCCTTAAAATGTGAAACTGTAAATAGCAATCACTAAACTTTCACTTGCATCCAAAGAAGCAGCTATAATTTTACTGTCCCACTAGATGTTTTTCTTTTGCAACCTGTATATGAGCTTATTTTTATCCAAATAAAGAAAAATAAGAGATCCAACCATTTCCCTTCACCTCACCTTCCAATTGTCATAAAGTTTCACATTTCTGCCAGCTCTTTATTCCCAAAAGTGGAAGAATTATGCAATGTTCATCAGTCTTAAACAACTTTTTTTTTTCAGTTGGTTACTTTAAATTTTTTCAGTTCTGCCACACTAATCTGATAAAATTCCGTGTTATTTTCCGAATGCTTTATGAATAATTACATTAAAATATATACATACACATTTTTCTGAAGCATAATTATTTGCTTTTACTCTTGTTCAGTAAGTAGATTTTTTCACTGAATCATTATATCTAAGGATATATTATAGACACCTATACTACTACTACTCTGAGTTTTCATTAATGCAATATGACCATTTTAGCAATAGAGATAAAAAATAAAGAAGCAAATTTTACATCCTATGATTAACATCCAAGACAATCTGTCCTTTGCTGGAAGTTATCAGCTCTTTGCTCTCTAAATAAATAGACCTTTTGAAAGAAGACACTCTGCTAAGTTGAAATCAGGTTTATTTGAAAATATTTTGAACCCTTTACTAAACAATATTAAGATATTATAGACTTTTCTTTAAACAATTAAGATCCCTCCAATTCAAATTGTCCTATTAAACCTGACAACATCCCTGGAGTTCATTTCATTTCAACCCATGAACTAACTTGAGATTTCAGGGTCTCAACCCAAAACACAACTGCTTATTGTGTATTTCATTCCATCCCAACTTATCAGTGAAATCAAGGTTGATTTCAACACTTACTTCACAGGTTAAAACTAGAAAAGGTTTCCTTAACCACATAAGATATGGGATCATCATCTTCAGCAAAAGAACATTTTTAAATCTTGGACCCCAAGGTTCATTTTACTAAAGACAAAATGGGAAATATTTGAGATATACATGTTCAGAAGAATAATGAAACGAAGTTTTGGGGTACGCTCTCTTGAGTATTCAGATTAAAACAGGAAATCAATGATTAAAGAGCATTCAGGTCTACCTGAAGATTATCCTTTATCAAAAGATACATACATAAACAAAGAAACTGAAATCTTACCTAACTCATTAATAGAAGCTGTTATTGTAATGACTGATCTGATGTAATCTTGATCAGAAAATGAAAATATATTGAGCATTGATACTTCAGGATATCTCTGCCCTGTAAAGAAAACAACACATACACGCAAGAATTTTTTTTCTGGGATAAAATCTTAATTTATTTCTTCTGATAAAATTAAAATGGGCTTGATAGAAAAATTCTGGGATTTGACCTCTGAAGTGACATTGGCTAATCATGAAATTCACAGGTAATAATGTCTACTTCTTACAGCATTACTATATAACCAGATCATAACTATAACTAGATCTGTTATCTAGTTGTATCAGTTCTGAGGCTCAGTTCAGAGGCTAGCCTTTGGTGTCTATGACAGATCACCTCTTGGACTTGCTACTGGGCTCGCCAAAGTTCTCTTAACTTAGGATGGTATCCTCTTCTTTCAGTCGCCAAATCACACCAATCTAAATTCTGCTCCTTCTCAATCTCACCCTCTAGGCTTTGTCAATTTTCCTTCCAAAACCCACAAATCAAACTGCCTGGATCAAAATCCGGCATCTGGAAAAGCTAAGATAGACCAATTAATGCCTAAAGGACAGGTTCCTGGGATGTATGCACCTGTCCGTTAGAAACTGTTCTGTCTCCACCATCTCCTTTTCAGAGGCCACCAACATCCTTCAGATGTTAACGACTTCCAGCTTTTGGTGGCTTGTGACTCACTTAAATGTGTAACCTGGAGGAGAAAGCTGCCATGCGTTTGTATGGCAGCCGCACATTACTCCAAAGTTATTTTTAAAGTTTACAAGCCTGGTTCAGCCTCCTTAAAAGTCCCCCTTAAGCCTACAAAAGCAAATTCAAAGTGAAGGACAAAAGTTTTCAGGCAGTAATTAAACCGTTAGCTATGCTATTATACCTTTGTCGCCCTGTCCCCTGGCAGCCTAACAATTAATCTTTTCAGAAGAGAGGAAAAATAAGTTACACACAGGAACTACAGAGCTTACAGCAGCCCTATGCTATTAATTTTAATAACATGAAAAGATAAACATATGTCACTCACTAATACCCAAATGAGCATCTACATAGCCCTGCCCTGGTGTACATCTCAAATTTGTAACTCAGGTTCCTTTGCCTAAGACATTTTAGGCTATTTAAATATTTTCATATTGCCTAATCAGAAAAAATATGTATGATATAATTTTATTCCACTCATTTAAAAATAAATGCATTTAAAATATTTGTAAAACGACAGGTCATTTTCTTAGCTAGTGCCACCTTCCCTCAAAACCATAAAAGATGAAGCAAGAACAAGATTTTACAACCTCTTATTTTAAGTATTTTTTCAATATACTCTAGCTCCTGGAAGAAAAGAGATGATTTTATTTTTTCATCCCAAATCTTCTTCTGAAAAGCTTTTATTCTCAGTTTCATGATACAATTGAATCCAATGCTAAAAGAATGAAACACTCTCTCCTGCAATTTCTTAAACGTGCATATAGAAAAAAAAATTACTGCTGGCAGCAGGAACTGTCAGTGTGAATCTCAGCAGAAGTAAATTGTTTGGTATTTGTAACGCAGTATAATAGCTATAATTCCACTTGAGCGGCTGCCACTAATAAGCTGATAAAAACTCAGAGTTGAGACCCAGGTGTCCATCAGTATATGGCTTCCACAAATGTCCCTGCACATTCACTTAATCACAGAGACAGGTAACCCAATCCCATTAGAAGTACTGTGTCAGACAATAAGGGGCCCAAGCTGGCTTTTCCCACAAAGAGAATGCAAAAGCCCAGAAGCATCCTGACACTAGAGGAGTTTTCTTATCAGCAATTATCAGGAATTTTCTTACACGTTTCCAGCTCCTTCAAAGTTGGAAGACAGTAACTTATATGTGCTCACTGTTAGAAATGGGCTAGGGGAAAACACTTCTTTCTCATGAATAGTAGTCACCAAATCAAAAATGACTCAGAAATTAAAATGGACTGTCTCGAATGCTTCAGGATTGTGACCCTAATGCTCACCCATTGCCAAAAAGTTGATTTAATAACAAAAGCTTCTACTTAAATGTTAGAAAATACACTGTGTTTTGTGTGTGTGTGAAAGCAAAAACAACTGGAATCCGGAACTGTGTGTTATCACATGAACATTTTAACAAGCGTTAAAACGAAGAGTAATATCTCTCATTGGAAATACTGGCCCAGGGAGTAAGGAGGCTTGAGGTCCAGTCTTCTAGAACTGCTGAGGGATCTTACACACATCATGTAAATGCAATTGCCTATGAGTTTTTATATGGAGAAAATGGAGTAGAAATAATAATGTTGTAATGAGAGGATGGGCTTTGCTGGCAGAAGAGCTTTGAAAAGTAGCTGGTATTTGGCAAGTTTATTTTTTATTTAACCTGTTGAATAAAAAGCATAATGTACAATTATGCTCATTCTATTAATGATCAAATAAATGGCCCAGGAGGGAAACATTAAACCTTTATGTAAATATATCCTCCTCAGGAGCCTGAACTCCTGAACAATGCTCATCTCAGACACTCACTCTCCAGTGTGAATAAGTGCACTGCTGAGCTCACATGGGATTTTGGAAAGAGCACATGTGCACATATGAGTAACTGATCTGTCTCAGTATCCCGGAGTCCTGCAGAAGCTCTAGCAGCCCCAAAACAAGGAGAAAAGTCAAAGAAGGAGAAGTGTTCTATAGCACTGTCTGCAGAATATAAAAACTACTGTACTCATACATATTCACTTCAATTGTCTGTTTTCCTACCATTTTTTTTTTCAAGAAGAGCTGCTTTGCTATGTTCTCAACAATGTATTTTCTTCTGGCTTCTGAAATATTTAGTAAACAAGCAGCCAAGGAGAGTCCGAGTCTGGAAGAAGCCATGGCGATTTTTCTAGAATAGGAGAAAAATTGTTGTTCATTTTGGCCTCTATGACTCATTCATATTTTCATGTTCATTAACCATAAAAAAATTACAGTTTTTTGGAAACCAGGCAGTCATAATACGAACACTTCACTATTTTATTCCAGGAGAACACCTCAAGGAAGAAATCCTCAGATTGAGTCAACCAGGAAACCATGTGTATGTGGCCATGCACAGATAAGCCTACATAGTAGCAATACTAGAAAATACAGGGCAAGTTACTCAGCCTTAATTGTCATGCAAATGAAAATATTTGTTAAAGTTTTCTATTCTCTTTTAAACATCATCTTCCTTACATTATCCCCGTTTTCAAGGTCTATGCTACTTAACAAATAAGCTTGATCCTCTTGTTAAATGAGACTACTAGGGAAATGTAGAACACAGAAGTGAAGAAGAGTCTTGTAAAAACTACCCTTCTGGTAAAAAGAAAAGTTCTCTCAATGGGCCATGCTACAGCCAATATATGAACAAATATAAGGGACTCATTTGGGTACCGGATGTGTCAACCATTTGACTATATTCCTCTCATACTTTAATCTTCAAAGTTCCTTTATCAGTTTAAAATCTTTTCACAGAACTTTTTCTTGAACTGAAATCTGACATATATTCTATGGGAATCAATAATGCCAAAAGCGTGACTGATGCCCATTTGTTGAAAGTGGATTAATTACAAAATAATTCCCCTTTTCAAGATCAGGCCATATTTGGTCTCTTTTAAATATTAAAACTAAATATGGCCCTCATGAATTCATTCAATAAATCGTTTCAGAAGGGTTATTTTGTATTAGGCAAGGCTCTCAGGGTGAAGAATACCGTAGTGGATGGTGTCCAAGCCTAAGACAAACGTTAAGCTTATGAGTTTAAGCTGAACTGTGCTCTGGTGCGAATAACGGTACAGTCGATGCATAAACCTTCTGGCTTCTGTTCACTAGGATTGTTCCTTGGCCTAATCGTCCTAATCTAGAGGGAATGCAGGGCTCAATGGCTAGTTTAGGGTTTGTAAGCAACTTTTCATATTGTGACCATTATCTCATGACTGAAAATTCATAGAAATACGGTCATTAGGTTTTTGTAGACATTAATAACATCATTGTAATAAAGCAGCTCAGACCTCTCTCGTTTCTATGTAAACAAAAAATTGCTTTACACAAGGGGTGTGGGCGTCTTCTGGCTTTCATTTGTTTTCAGTGTGTTTATGTAGCTTAATTGTCTCATCAGGCACTTTCCCAACATAATTATGCTTTTTAACAAATGGTGTTTATGGCAACCCCTAACAGTGCAAAAGAAAGGATTAGTTTCATCCTCTCATTCCACATTTTGATTCCCTGTGGACAGTTAAATCACACAAAGATGGTGTTAGAAAAATCTACCTTCACAGCAAAAGCTGAAATTAGCGGCCACCAGGCTTTTGGAGAGCAGACAGGCTTGTTAGCAAAAAGGGCAAGTGTTTCCCTGCCTCTTCCACTTACAAAATAACCCAGAGCAACCTCGCAAACGTTCAGTGGTTTGGAAGAATGCGCTCTCAGTCAGCCCATCCCTCCAATCACAGTTCGAGGACTTCCGGCCATAAACCAAAAAGCTGCCTCCCCTGGGGAGGAACTAGCAGGGCCAGCGCCGATCGGAGCAGTTCGCGACAGTTCCTCCAGATCACCTGCCTCCTGCGCACGCACCACCTTTTGCGCTTTTAGGGCCGCAAAAAGGCTCGCTGAGGGGGTGGCAGCGCGTGCTGCGGTTGGAAGTCGCCGCTGGGACTCCCGGCATGGCCCCGCCCCGATTCCGGTGTGCGGTGGCTCAGGGCCACGTGGGCCAAAGACTAACCCGAGGGACCCAGCGCGGGCCTTGGGGCAGTCCCCCGCCACCCCGCGAGGGCCGCCGGGAGCGGCGTCTCCGGGCCCCGGGGCCCAGAAGCGAGGGACGGCAGGCGGCGGGGCTGCCCGGTAACGGCTCTCGAGCCAGCGCCAGCGCTCGAGCCCGTAGCTCGGCACTGGGAACGGAACCGACCAGCGCGCACGGAGGGGCGGAGGGGAAAGGGTAGGACGGCGCGGAGCCGGCGTTACCGCGCGTGGGCTGCGCGCAGCTTCCGCCTCCGGCCCCGCCCCCCGGACGCCCTGCTCGCGCGCCAGCCCGCCGTCGAGTAGCGCGGAGCACCCTCCCCGGGTCGCTACCTGACCGCCACTCCGCGCCCCTCCCTCCCGGCGTCCTCCCCGCTCCCCCCGCCCCCTCTCGCGGCCTCTCCCGCGTTCCCTCCCGTGTCCCCTCCCGCGTCCCCGCAGCTCTCCAGCCCAGAGCTTAGCATTCTCCCTGGCATTGCCTTCTCGCCCCTCTCTTGTAGCTTGGGATTCTCCACAATTGTCTCTTGTTAATGAATGAATTTTTAAAGGGCATTAGAATCTCATGATGAGGTTATTACCCATTAATCACACACCCAGCAGGGGGCTCTTTGGCGCACTCGCGGAGGCGCCTTCTAGTAAAGTCTCTCCTGAGAAATACTGCCGGCAAGCGCTTGTGAGTAGGAGCTGGACCCATCCCTGGACAAAAGCAGTACTGGCACCTGCCCCTTGACTCAAATGAACTAAAATACGAACCAAGCATTAAGCATTTCCCTTTTTTTCTAGGCCAGTGAACCTTGAGAACACATTTCTCCTACAAAAACCTGTTTTTTTTTTAATATATATAGCAAGGATTAAATGTCACCATTTTGATCCAATTTCGTTCCTGAAGTGAAATAATCACTAAATAACTACTTTGACAGAATAAATTAATTTTTAAATCTATTTTTTATTTTCTAATTATACTTTTTAAACACAGATTTGAGGAAATTAACATTTATGTGGACATTTGGTTTCTAGCCTAATGTGGCATAAAAATAAGTAACATAATGAGTGTTAAAAAAAATCAGGTTCATGATGCTTCTCACATCATCATCATTGTACTTAGATGTCACAACAGTATTATGTGCGATTGTGTCAGATCCAGCCTTCTCCATCTCGGAGTGTTGGCAGGTAGGAGGGTTGTTGGCAAGAGGAGGGGTGTTAACCTCAGGATCCTGGATTTGTTCCAAGGCTGGTAATTACATTCTGCCAGCCAAAATTCATCCCATAATTTTAATTGGATAAATCCTTTCTGGCCTAAGCTACTGCTATGCCTGTCAAACTGTTGCCACATTTCACCCCAGAGGTGTCTGTGTTTTAGTTGCAAGAATCAGTCCCTTTGAGGTTGGCTTATCAATTTAAATCCTCAAAGTGCTTTGGGATCCTATGGAATTAAATATATATTTAGGTATTTTTTTTCTACTGAATCTGCAATAGAAATGTATAGAATAGATATATACCCATGTTAATGCCTAAAAACCAATATCCAGGAGATCTATCTAATGTCAGCAGATAATTTCAAAATAACTAGACTGATGTCCCTAACTTTCTCTTCTCTCCTTTTGAGAGCTTTTACTGACTTTTTGAGAGAGCTTTTACTTTTAGCTTCTAGTTTACAAAAAGTACTGCAGTGTCCAACATTTCCTTCCAAGGAGGACAATGGAACTGAAGGTCCTGTATCTCAACTTTCCAAACAATCCTATGATGAGACTACTTGCTACACTGGAAGATGTAGTAGCGTTACACCCAGTCTTATCTGTCCCTCCAGAGAAAAGTGTGACACCTAGGGACTCGTGGTTCCAGCTGTAACAACTGCTAGAACTAAAGCTTCTTCCCCACATCTCCTAATCCTCTCTGTGAGAATTTCTTTCCCTTTACAGGGATGCTGGGGTGTTAAGTAAGATAACATTTCCGAAAGCACCAACACCCAGCAGTTACTCAGTAAACCTTAATCCCTTTCTCCACTCTCCTGAGGTCAGACAGAAATGGAGAGAAGGCAGGGTCCCAGTGTTCTTTGTGGAGAAAGGCAGCATCTGCCCCTGCCTCAGGACTGTAAGCGCGTCTTTTGGGAAAAGACAAGGAGACGGATACCAGCAAGTCTGATGAAAGTTCAGCAGTAAGATTGAAAGTCTTATTTTGCTCTCTTCAGGAATTGAAACATACGGGATAAATGGCTGGCTCAGTTAGTTAAAAGTCTGCCTTCAGCTCAAGGCATGATCCTGGGGACCTGGAATCGAGTCCCGCATGGGGCTCCCCTTGCTTGTCCTCTGTATCTCTCTTTCTGACAAATGAATAAAATATTTTTTTAAAAAATTGAAAAGTACCCTTGGTGTTACTTTAGCTCAGCTACACGCAATCTGCCTTTCTTGTTATTTAAAACAGCTCTAACATTTACAGTGTATGAGCATCAAACCTCTCATTATTTAACTTGGCATGCTTTGAAGGAGTTTTTCATACATTTTGGGTGAATGCGTTATCCTGACTACTCCTTTCTCCTGCTAAGTCCCATGTTCAGGGCATTACTTCCTCTAATCATTACGGTTTCTGTCCAAAAACAAATAAGCACTGGGAAAGAGCACAGCTACAAGTCCCAGTGTCAATTCTATTTGTGATATCTGTTTCCTAACACTCCCATTAGTCCCTTGGGAGACAAAGATAGCTTTCTCTACCCATCATTTTCATTTTTGCCAGCAAGGAGAGCATAGGTCTGGCCCATCAGAGCTGACGTGGGTAAGAGGGAGAAGCTGTGCTCTAGTTTGGCCCCACAGAGCTACGGGAACATAGCGCTCAGGCGCTGTTTGGGCAGGGCCGGGATCTGGGCTGGGAGGGAGGCTTTCACATCCCATGCAAAATTTAGGTGGGGGCCAAAAAACTTGGTAATGCAGTATCTCCTAAGAAGTCAAAATTAATGCAAAATAAGAAATCCGTGGTGAACAAAATAACATTTTAAGTAAAGACAGAACCCTACCCTGTACTTGTCCAACTCGGTCACCCTCAGCTCATCCTGATCCCTGCCCTGTGGTTGCGTTCCCCTTTGTACCAGTCTGTTCCTGATTGAAGGGTTAAGCGGAAACTGCACCACTCTGCCCTGCTTGCATCCTCTCTCTGGGTCCCCAAAATGGGCAACAAAACCAGAAATGTCAAGGGTAGAAATTTCCAAGCCAGTGGTTACATATAATTTATAGTCTGTTGAAGCATTCTCTAGACCTCCATATATAGGAGACTTGGCCAGCTTACCTCAAGAGAAGGCAAACCCTTATTAGAACAAGCAAAAGAATCAACTCTATTAACTAAATAGATTTCCTTACTTATTTATCTGACACATTTCAAAATATGGTAATTAGAAAGTTTCCTCTTGCACTTAGGAATTTTGAAATAATGTTTTAAAGACCATTTTTTTAAACTTTTATTTTATTTTTTCAGTGTTCCAAGATTCATTGTTCATGCACAAAATTAATGCTATAAGACTATTTTCTAGCTTCATATTCCAGCACTTACCTCTGTAATTTCCTCACAGGAAAATGTGAGAATTTCCCTTAGAAAACAGAAATCTAATTCCTTTTTTTCAAAAAAATATTTACTTATTTATTTGAGAGAGAGAGAGAGAAAGAACACGAGCAGCGGGAGGGGTGGGTGGAGAGGGAGAGAATCCTCAAGCAGACTCTCTGCTGAGCAGGGAGCCTGACTCAGGGCTCAATCCCAGGACCCTGAGATCATGACCTGAACTGAAATCAAGAGTTGGATGCTGAACCAACTGAGCCACTCAGGGGCCCCCAAAATTTAATTCCTAATGCATTTTTTTCTTTGAAGATTTTACTTTCACCCTCTTTTTGCCCTAAATCAGATTTCATTCTGCCTTCTTTCTTTGTGAAACATAGAAAGATTTTATTTCTTCTTTCATGTAAATGTGATCTGATGAATGAATAATTTTAAAAAGTGACTTTAGTTATCATCCCAGGACAAGTTAAATACAGAAGTGGTTTTAATTACTTGTTTTAAACTGCTTGAATCATGTGATATCATGAAATATCTATTAGTCATTTTCTAAAACAGCAAATGGGTTTCACTGCTGCCATTTTTAGTCTGTAGTGGGGGAAGTTATGCTAGTAATTTATTTTAAATGAGTAAAAGAAGCTTCATGTCCAGAAAGAAGTTATAACAACTAACAGAAATACCTCCATTGCCCATACACTGCTGCCTTAATCATGGGAAATGATCTCCAGCCATTTTAGTCTTAATGAAGGAAGAAAAAAAACCCACAAGATTTCCAGAATTAACCTCCTTCACCTACGTTTTTGGGAAATGTCTTTCCCCCTTACACAATACGGATTTGGTTGACTGAATTAATCATAAAATAGCAGTAAACTAGAATGTAAGCACAGTTATTAGCTGAAGCTTGCATCACTTGTTATGCATTCTGTTCATTCATGTTAGGAATATCTCCTGTAACTAGCCAAAAATTAAGTCTATGACCTATCCACCCCTTAATTCATTCTTTACTTTTTTATACCATGTACACCATGTTTTATATAACATTTACCTTTTGATTCCGTGTGGTCACTCAGTTGTCCGTTCCTTTATTATGGAACCTGGGCATTGAATGGAATGAAGTTTCTCCTAGAGCCTCTCCCCAAAGCTGTTTTTTTATAGCTATTAATCATGCTGCAGATGAAAAACAATTCCTAAAATAGACTTTGCATTTCTGCTGAAAATTTGTTTTTAACTTATGGGACTACGTTAGAATTATTCCTGAAACAATAATTCACAAAATGTATCTTATATCTAGAAAAATGCTGGGAATGTTTAGAAACATTTTCCCCCTAAGTAAAATGAATTTTGGTTGAGAACACAGGTTTTGTCAAGAAATATTTATTTTAAAATGCCCACCACTGGGTGATGACTGCCAATTTTCATTAAGAAAGATAATATATCTTGTGACAGTCCCAGTAGTGACCAGTCAGGCTCTGTGCAATTGTAGGCACTTCTGTATTGTTGTCCTTTAATGTCCCATGTATATACAAGAGAATGGCAACTCTTACTGATACCGGGAGAGTAACCTAATACGCACAGGAATCAGAGACCTTGGACAGAAGCATTCCTGTGACGTATGCCTGTCCTAATTCACATGTGTGTTCATAGCCATTCCTTGCTTTGAAAATGAGCCCTCTGGGAGAGAACCAGTTCTGCTCTTGGTCAGATCTCTAAGCTCTGTCTCTGTAGGACATTCAAACTGAAGGTTCCAATGAAGGTTTTCTTGCTCATTTGTTTCCCTTGTATTGTACATCTTAGTGTTTGAAGCAATTCACTTTTTAAACATATTTTTCATTACATTTAAATAGAAAGTGTCTAATTTCTTAAGAACAGGTGAGCAAGATTAATTTGTTGGTGCTGTTGTTCTTAATGTTTTCTTTTTTTCTTTTTTTTTTTAAGATTTTATTTATTCATTTGAGAGATAGAGAAAGTGAGAGAAAGCATGAGAGGAGAGAAGGTTAGAGGAAGAAGCAGAATCCCCGTGGAGCTGGGAGCCGGATGTGGGACTCAATCCCGGAACTCAAGGATCATGACCTGAGCCGAAAGCAGTTGCTCAACCAACTGAGCCACCCAGGTGCCCTGTTCTTAATGTTTTCTCTATCCTACCTTGTTGCCTCTCAGTTATTATGCTACTCTTTAAACTTGAAGTTTACCATTTGGAGAGGACTTGAAAATATAAATTGACAGAGGTTCAGGTCAGAAAAGACTTTAGAGTTCATCTGGAACGTCATTATAATCTTTGTTCCAGTGATGTCTGATCTGGAACAAAAAGACAATAGGGGTGGAAACGGAGCTTGTGATGAAGCAGGGTGGGGGGGTGGGTACTGCATATCACCCCCACTCTTTGCCCCTCCAATTGCTTCTTCCATGGCCCCTCCCTGAACCCTAAAGTGCCTGTGAAAACCAACTAGCTCAACCCCTTTTCTGGGGCTTGAAATTCTTTTTTACCATGACATATAAAGTTCTCATCTTTTGAAGATTAACTATCTTGAAACAAGTCTATGATGCCATCTCAAAACACGAGCACTGTGAAAAATTCACAGTACTTTAAATTATTGGGTTTTAATAATAATTTCTGTGGAGGCAAATAAATATGAATGGATATTCAAATCTGAAATGAGCCATCAAATGTTTTCATTAATAGTCAAGGAAGTATTTTAAAAAAATAAAAATAGCCAGTATAATACAGAAGTATGGTACAGAAACACAGAAGGATCACGATTGGGGGGGAGGAGGAGAAAAAAGGATTCAAAAATATGCAATTAGACTGTTATAGTGAGACAACAAGCAAGGAGGAGAGGGGCTTAGGTCTTGCCTCCCTAACTGGTTCTGAAGGCTGCAACACGGCCCTGCCTTTCCCAGTGCATCTGTCACCATCAGTATTTTCACATTCTATTTGGGGTACAATGATGGCAGTGTTTCCCACAGGAGATCGCTGTATTCTATTTAGATATGGGGCCCATTTTTCTTTTCTGCATTCCCTATCCATTTTTTTTTTCCTTTATCTCATAGTATGCCATTTATCTATGGGCCAAATTCAAAATGACCACAGAACTGGACGAGAGCAGGGATTTCAGCTACCTATATTTTAAAGCTGAATTTAAATTACAATATAAAAATATTAAATGAGAAATATAGCATGAAAATACATTTTATAAATCATAATCAGGGGCGCCTGGGTGGCTCAGTGGGTTAAAGCCTCTGCTTTCAGCTCAGGTCATGATCTCAGGGTCCTGGGATGGAGCCCCACATCGGGCTCTCTGCTCAATGGGGAGCCTGCTTCCCTATCTCTCTGCCTGCCTCTCTGCCTACTTGTGATCTCTCTCCTTTCTGTCAAATAAATAAATAAAATCTTTTAAAAAAATAAATCATTATCAAATTATATCAAACATTCGGTTGATAACTACTAATTTTACTCAAGTAAAATTCAAACAGTTGTTAATCTTTGGATTCCCTTCATTAATTAACATACAACATAAAAGACCCCAGTGTTCGATTTCCCTAAAACACTCATATTTTTTTTTATTTTTTATTTTTTTAAGATTTTACTTATTTATTTGACAGAGAAAGAGAGAGAGAGCACAAGCAGAGGGAGGGGGCAGGCAGAGGGAGAAGGAGAGGGAGATGGAAGGAGAGGGAAAAGCAGGCTCCCTGCCGAGCAAGGAGCCCGGTGCTGGGCTCAATCCCAGGGCACTGGGATCACAACCTGAGCTGAAATCAGATGCTTAACAGACTGAGCCACCCAGGCGCCCCAAAACGCTCATATTTTTAAAGTAATTACTCAAATAATAAAACATACGTTAAAAGACTTATATATAATTAGATTGTCTAAAACTTCTTGATAAAAGCAGAGAAGGTTAAGGAAAAAATAGCTTAAAAATCTATCCCAGGTGCAACCAAAAGTAGCTGTGGACATAGGAATTAGCCATTTGGAAGACTATATTCTGCAGAATAACTTGATCTTCCCAAATATGTACACTCTTAAAACAAACACCAAATAATATATTAATAGGAATATATTATATTTTGTTCATTATAATGAACGCATATATCTGTGACACTTCTGTGTATAAAAGATATTTTCTTTATAGATATTGTGATTTTTATTGATAGTCATAATATCAATCTAAAAATACACAGCATTTAGTATATCTAATGGATTGACCTTATATTTTCAAAAGGTAATTTTATAACTGAAGGCACCCTGAAATGTATCCCATCGAATGCTTTAAGGATGGGAAAGCCAGACCTAAAGAGGTGATTACCACACATTTCATATTACTCTTCTATTTTTAAGTTTTGACGCCTGGAGGGTGAAGTCCAAGGCCCTTCTCGGCAGTACCCCATTCTATCTTTTTAAGAGTTTCGCCTTTCCTTTTCCAACCTCTCTCCTCTCTCTAATCGCAGGCCACAGCGGCATACCACTCACCGAGCACATTCCGGGCTACTGTATATCTCTGGCTTAGCTTGTGTTTTACTCAAAATTTCATTCTGTGACCACCGTCCACCCACCCAGTAAACAACCTCCATCCCTGTGAAGGCTTCCTGAATTCTGCCCTCTTCTCCAGTATTTATTGTTTTCTTCTGTGTTCTCAGAACATCTTACATTTAACACTGAAACATTGATTACGTATCGTTAGAGTATTTCGTGTCTCTCTTCCCTTGAACAGGTATAAGATAATTTTTTTCTTTTTAATCCCTAGACCTTAGTCTGGTCTTGAATCATAGTAGACATACTAGATGCTCTGTATAAATTCATTGAAGGGAGGGATATGTACATGCAGAAGTCAATGAATGTGTGATCTAATGAATGAATGAACAGACAAACCAACAAAGGAGTGAACGAATAGGTCAAGTTCCTCAACCTGGGCACTATTAATCTTGGTCAGGATCATTCTTTGTTGTGGATAAGTCTTTCCTGCCCATTATAGGATACTCAGTGGCATCCCTGACCTCTACCCACAGGTGCCAGTGGCAGCCCCCTAACCCAAGTTGTTATGAATAAATGACAAATGTCTCCAAAACATCACTAAATATTCCCCATGGGTAAAACTGCCCTTGGTGGAGAACAGCTGCAATACATGGAAGGCTGGCTGAATGTAGCAATTCAAGTGGAGGGCCGAGATTAGAACTCTGGTCTCTATTTCCGTTCAGAACTTTTTCCATTATGACTTAGCCCTGCTAAGATCCAATTTCAGTTCTTAGACTTCTCACAAGACAGTTTTAAAACCTGACATCAATAACAGAATTTCAGAAGTATAATTTTTGAGAAAAAGTATTAAAAAAGCAACATTAGGAATAAAGATATGCCTTCCTTATATCAACTTATCTGGTTGATGTTATTTTTTTTTAATGGCATTTACCTGTAGTCGATATTAGTAAATGGTACTTATTTGGCCCCGCCTAAAAGTTGCCCCTACAAGACCTATGGTTTTCAAAAATTTTCTAAATGCCACGTCATAGCACCACCTTGTGGATTTTAGAGGAATTCACTGATTTCAGTTTAAAATGTCTAGTTAGTTCTCCAGAAAAGGAGACAAAAAGAAATATAGAAATATTTTTATAGAAAAACTATAAAAGATTAGGACACTTTTGCTTATTGAAATGTTCTACCAAACTCAGAGTTCGGGACTTCCTAAAGTTTGATTTTGACTTCGGTATTTGGCCAAGATTTCTATAAGGTTTCAACTACAGCCTGCCTTTAGCCTTTGGAAAATCAAATAGCCACATATCTATATCATCATTGTGACGTCTCCATCATGTACAGTCAGTAAAGCAGAGGCATAATGCCAACAAGGAAGACCATTCTAAGGTATTGGTTAACATTTGAATATTCACTTTGCGTATACAGATAAAACTTGGAATTAAAATTTCCTTATATGCCGGAAGTATTGAAAGAGCAAAGTGTTGCAAAATTAGGGAAGATTGTGAAAGCTGATAACATTATATAGAAAACAAATAAGTATTTTTAAGTTGTTAAATTGAGAAATAAAGAAATAGATCGACAGATATATGGATATTTATGCCTGCATCGTATCAAACTTCAAAATTCCATTACTGGCATTTTTTTTTATTGTAAAAGGGTAACTGTGATTAAATTTCACATTTCTTCTTATATCAAGAAGTTCTATGATGATATCTAGCTTCAGCCTCTGACAAGTGTTGTAATACTGTTTGGCATTCAGCCTAAATATGTATTTATATAAATCTATTCTAAATCTAAAAGAAGAGTAGAATGAAAAGAAGATAATGTAAAACATAATAGATTTGAAGTTTCTTCTCTTTTTCAAATATGTAAGTTTTCCCTTCTGACTTGAAAAAATATTCAGCACAAACTACCAGGAGCACCAAATGCAAAGAGCAGTGTGGGAAAGCCTACATGGGATTACTGATATGGAAAAAGAATTTTCACTAATTACATCTGCAATTAAATTCTAATTTTATAGACAAAATGTTCAATTGGTTATAATTCTGATTTGTTTTTCCCATCCCAATACACAATTGCCTTCTTTCTTTTCCCTGAGAGAAAGTGAGCATAGCTATATGCTAAAAGGTTTTGTTACCTGATCATCTCCTTTGTTGATCTCTTTAAATGGAAACACCAAGAATTGCTAGCCAGGTTCAGCTGGGGCAATTCCGTATCCAAAGTCTATTCTTCTCTAAAATAAGTTACCTTTATTTTGGACAATGGGAGAAGGCAAGGATGTTAAAAAGAAAACTTTTCCTGCAGAAATTTTCATGTTGATTGTTTTGAACCCAAAGTAACTATTTTATGTTACAGGACAGTAGACTGCTTTGCTTGCCTGTGTGTCTTAAAATGGAGCCCCAGCAGGTGGATAATGGCCGTGAAATCTAACTACCACGATGACAATAATTGTTATGGTATTTAGGCCCATATTGCCTCCGTAAGAAGATGATCAATGTTATGAATAACACATTTTGCTTTTGAATTGATATAGAGATGTCCCTGATTAGTAATACAGCGTAGTGGAAAGAACTTTGGACTGGAGATCTAGAAGGATGTTTTTGTGGGGTTTTTTTTAAAGATTTTATTTATTTATTTGAGATAGAGACAGTGAGAGAGAGCATGAGAGGGGAGAAGGTCAGAGGGAGAAGCAGACTCCCCGCGGAGCCGGGAACCCGATGTGGGACTCGACCCCAGGACTCTGGGATCATGACCTGAGCTGAAGGCAGTTGGTTAACCAACTGAGCCACCCGGGCGCCCCAGAAGCCATGCTTTTATTCCATCCAGCCATCAAGTGTGTAACACTGGACAAATGACTCAGACTCTCTGCTCCTCAGTTTCCATATCTTTAGGATGAGGGAGTTGGACGAGGGATTCTATCCTGTCTTTTCCAGCCTAATAGGTTAAGTTTCTATGACGTGCCTTATTGGGCAGAAGCATAGCCCAATCTTTGCATATTCTTTCTGAGACTGGGTAACAAGGGATGAGTTAAATAGTGTTGCCCTGCACAGTTTAGGAATCTAACAAGACCATCTCTAACTTCTTTTAGTGATTAGAAGTAATTTTTTTTAACTTTTCTCCATACCATTTATTTTCCATATATGCATCTCTGCAGACAAGTTCCATTTTACTTGTAAATATTTCCTTCAAATTTCAGAAAAGAGCTCCTAATTCTCCTACTCAAAAATCTAGTTTCCAATTCTCTCAACTTTCCATATTGTATAGACCACAATCACATATCCTGTAAACAATCCATTCCTGAAGAGGGCCTGCAGAGCCTTTACTCCCTGAGGGGTAAGTTTGCCATAATGAAAACAAGATTGGGTCTCATTACATGGTATACTGTTTTCTTGAATATGTACAATAGCCATTATACCTTGAATGATTAGGAAATCCATTTTTATCTTTATTTTCTTTTTTTTTAAAGATTTTATTTATTTATTTAACAGAGAGAGAACACAAGCAGGCAGAGAGGCAGGCAGAGGCAGAGAGAGAGGAGCAGGCCCCCTGCCGAGCAAGGAGCCCGATGCGGGACTGGATCCCAGGACGCTGGGATCATGACCTGAGCCGAAGGCAGCTGCTCAACCAACTGAGCCACCCAGGCGTCCCTTATCTTTATTTTCTTATTGTTCTTGTCTTGGTGTAGTTTACTCTGGTTTTGTTAATCTGGTGGGATTTGGGGTGGCCTGGGGGTGAGGGTGGAGGAGAGGCTATCACTTCAGGAAATGGCTTGAACTTCTAAAACTATCATTTTATCCAGACCTGACACAAAAAACATTCCTGTGAAGATGTGATGCTTCTCAGGATGTTTCCCATCTCTTTTGTTGTTGTATTTAATTATGTCTTCCTAGAAACAAGTGGAAACCTCTGAATTTTCTCTTTAATATGATAACTTTACAGTAAATTTCAATTTAACAGATAAATGAACTACCTTAATCCAACATTTATGTATTCCCAATGATTCAGGTATCTCCTGTTTTCATTGCTGCAATTATCAGTTCAGTATTTTATATATTTAATTCAAAGGTAAAATAAAAACATTTGAGAGGAATTTGGTGGGTTCCTTTGTGCTATCTTGGTTAAACATAGTTTTGGTAGCGAATATCCATGTGCAATATTCACTGGAGTCAAAAGTACTTGAGTCTGAGAATTAAATACACATATACACGCACAAAAGTTATCCATTTGAGACCTGAGATTAGTGTAATAACCTGGAATCTGCTGGACATAAGAAGGGATAACATTTTTTTAATTTAAAAAATTATTTTAAGGGGAGCCTGGGTGGTTTAGTGGGTTAAAGCCTCTGCCTTCGGCTCAGGTCATGATCTCAGGGTCCTGGGACTGAGCCCCGCATCCGGCTCTCTGCTCAGCGGGGAGCCTGCTTCCCCCTCTCTTCTTCTGCCTCTCTTCCTACTTGTGATCTCTCTCTCTCTCTCTGTGTCAAATAAATAAATAAAATTTTTAAAAATAAAAAATTATTTTAATATTTATTCATTTATTTGAGAGAGATAGAGAGAGAGAGAGAGAGAGAGAGAGAGAACGTGAGCAGGAGGAGCAGAGGAAGAGAGAATCCCAAGCAGATTCTGTGCTGAGTGCAGAGCCTGACATGGGACTTGATCTCACAACCCTGAGATCACGACCCGAGATCACAGCCTGAGCCAAAACCAACAGTCAGATGCTTAACTGACTGTACCACCCAGGGGCCCCAAAAGGATAACATTTTTTCCTAATGCTAACGTCTTATCCTGCACTATTCTCTCACCTACTGAAATAATACATTAACTTCATAGAAGCAGAATTCTGAGGTATCTGATCTTGAACATTATTAGGCAATAGTTGTGGCAAAGGTAATGAGCCAGTTAATCTCAAAGTTAGTCACAGTTTTAAATTTAAGCTATAGACACACCATAATGAACAGTGTTGGGGCAACCAACATAACTTTTTTTTTTTTTTTGGTATTGAACATGACATTAGTATTCTGGCAAAAATAATCAGTCAAAATATTTTTGGTAATGAACTTTTTATCATTTCTATGTCTTTATTATTAATACCATAACATGGACCCACCTATTTTAGTTTTTTGTGTATTTTAGTATTTATGGCATTTACTAATGACAATTTCATTTTTATTTAATATTTAAAGAGAAGATTTTCACAAGTTTTTTCTCTTCAAGTTATCTTATACACATGTTATTTTTATCTTATTTACAAATTAAGCACATTTAAATTACTAATCTACTTTTAAATTTTAAATGAGAAATGCTTTTAAAAAAAGCAACAGGAATTAGACATCGAATGCCCAAAATATTGAAAACATAATCCCTTTAAAAATATCCACCATCTCTCTCCTCCCTCTCCTTCTAATTCAAACTAGTTAGTTTCCTTTGAAGATGTCTTTTGCCAATGTTTCTGCAAACTATTTTTGTTTGAAAATTTCAGGGTGGAATAGTTTTTTAGATGAAGGAAACTGTATTTGCAATTACAGCTTATAAAGTAAAGAAAACCATAAAGTTCCTTTGGCATCAGTTTGACTCGAGGTCAAAATTAGATTTCCTCTTCCTATAATATTTGAATTATAAACCTCTCTTCTTGTAAGTAGATTTGAGCGGTCAGCTGGAAACTGCAATATATTGCATGAATACTAGATTTACAGTACAATTTGAAATGAACAGCTCGCTTAATCTTGGCCTTCTTCCGTTACAGTAGTGATTCTTCAGTCTTAGTACCAAACATACAGTGAGTGGGTTTCAACTGTACAATAATGCCATTGTATATTTTCTTAATTCAATAACAAGATAGGCTTAAAAATGTTCAGATTAACACTATTAAAGACTGGAATCATATATTTTCCCATCAGGCTATGTGGTGATAGTGATGGTTAATGGTGCAAAGGAAGGTATTGGGGTCTACTCTGCAACAGAATTATTTATTAGGTGCTATAAGAAAATAAAAAAGGTACCTGTGGAGAGATAATTCCTGCCCTCAAGGACCCTGTAATACAGAGCTGTTTTTTTAAAGCTTTCAAACCAAAGATTTGCAAATCAATCTCAATGAAAATACTCTTTGCTCAGGAAAGCATGGGGATTGGGCTAGAAAAATTACCTCATTTCCTCTCATCAACTCCTATTTGAATGCATCACATTACTTATGATGGTGCCTAAAGATACACTGAGAATTCAAACTCATTTTACCTTAATTACTTAATATATATTAGACTGTTTATTTATGAAGTCACAAATCACTGAGATGAAAAAGACCTGAAAAAATCCTCTGAAGAAGCAGGGAAAAAACATGTGTCCCCTGTTAAGAATTAGACTTTAAGAGAAACATAAAATCCTTAAAAGGTTTGCTATGGCCTGAATATTTGTATCCCCCCAAAACTTGCATGTTGAAACCTAATGCCCAAGGTGTTGGTATTAGGAGGTGGAGCCTTTAGGGATGATTAGGTATTGAGGGTGGAACCCTCATGAATGGGATTAGTGCCCTTATAAAAGGAGACAGAGAAGTCTGCAGTCCATCACCTGGAAGGGGGCTTCGCAGAGCCCAACCATGCTGCACTCTGATTTCAGACTTCCAGCCTCCAGAACTGTGCGAAACAAATTTCTGTTGTTTATAAGCTCCTCGGTCAATGGTATTTTTTTTAAAGATGTATTTATTTATTTTAGAAGGGGGGAGCAGAGGGAGAGAGACTTTTTTAAGCAGGCTGCGCTGAGCACAGTGCTGGACCCAGGGCTTGATCTCATGACCTCAAAGACCATGACCTGAGCCGAAACCAAGAGTTGCCCACTTAACCGACAGTACCACCCAGGAGTGCCTGGTATTCTTTAACAGCAGTCTGAATGAACTAAGACGGGGGTTGTGAGGCCAGAACCTAAGATTAACTTTATTTGATAGATAAATCTGGCTCGAGCTCAAGCAATGAGAATAACATGCAAGCACTATAAAATAATAAATTCCAGTGCCTGATGAGAGGGCCTCACCTAAGTTTTCCCCAATGGGCAGCAACAAGCGGGTGCGCAAGCCTATCTTGGTTACTTGGTTACCTTCCCACTAATCTCGTTGACTTCCTCAGCCCTCATCCAACTGAGTGCGAAGATGTGCTGAGGACAACTTGGGCTTTGGGTAAACATAAGTCTATGCTCCCTAGCTTCCCCCCACCCAAGATTATTAAAAACCTGGTATCAGAGATATGGTAATGATTTTAATGATAATTTACTGCATCTAGAACTAAAAGTAATTTTTTGTCATGAAGACAATTGTTTTTAAAAATTTTCTTGATCTATATAGGATAAGTAGGCCTTTCTTAGACTATCTACATATTGGGCAATATAAATGTTTATTTTGTCATGTTGAAGTGGAGGGTTGTGTGTTTGTTGACTTTTAACATTTCCGCACAAAAGTAGAAAAGAGTATAAGGGATCCCATGTACCTAGTTCCAACCACTATCATTGATGTAGTGAATTTGATTTTATCTATACCTCATCTATTTTTCTTTCCCACCCCCACCTTAGCCATAAAAGTGTGATTTTATTTTAATTTTTTTTAAGATTTCATTTATTTAATTGAGAGAAAGAGAGAGAGAGAGAGAGCACATGAGCAGGGGGAGGGGCAGATGGATAAGCAGACTCCCTACTAAGCGTGGAGTCTGACTTGGGGCTTAATCCCAAGACCCTGAAACTATGACCTGAGCCAAAGTCAGACCCTTAACCAACCGAACCAACCAGGTGCCCCATCAAAGTATGATTTTTAAAGGAAAGCCCAGCTATCGTATTTCGTCCATAAAGTTAAGAAGGGATTTTTAAGTCAGTCAGAGAAAGACAATTATCACATGATCGCTCTGATATGAAGAATTTGAGAGGCAGGGCAGGGGGTTATGGGGGGGTGGGGAAGAGAAATGAAACAAGAAGGGATTTTGATGTCAATAGAGCACTGGTCTCTCCATGACTTACAACTGCTTTGGAAAAGTTCACTTTGCTCAAGTGGCCATTTGCTCTCAAGAATCCTTGATCCTAGCCACAGTTCTATTCTCTCAAACATCTTCAGTGTGTGTATTTCTTACACCACTCACTGTTAGTGGTATTACCTTCAGTTTACCCATGATTCTTAATGTCCATATGGCAATTTGACTTAAAAGGTATCTAGACAAATCACTACTCATCCATTCAACTAGTCACTCATTTATTCATTCAGTATTTGTTGCTCTAGACACCAGAGGTACAGTGTTGAGCAATTAGATAAAGAACTTGTTCTCCAAACTTATTTTCTAGAGTTTCGATAAAAAGGCAACCATTACGTGGAAGGGTACCTCTTTGCATGAGCATTGATGTTCCTGATTCCACTTTAGTTTTCCTCTGCGATGCTCTTTACACCCTCGCAACAAGCCTACACTTTTTGTACAAGGATTCAGAAGTTTTGCGTATGTCTGTTGTCACCCTGCTCCCCCAACTCCCACTACCTGCCCTACTTGCTCCAGGAAAGTCTGGAAAAAATGTGAATGATCACATCTTCATCTTAAAATAAAGTATTAATAGGAAAAAAAAGTAACCTGTGTCTAAAATGCATGGCTTTGAGAATGAAATTTCTAAAATAATTACATGACAGCATTCAGCAAATATGTATGTCTCTACATAAAACTGTATAATTTAGTAACTATGATGTGTTATTTTAAAATGAATGACTGTGCAAAATCAATTCCCTTTTATATCAATATCTAATTAAAAAAAACTGATGTTTAGAGTTACAAAAGTTATCATTTTTTTTTTTTGCAACATTGATTACTATCTAATTCAAATTCCTTTAGAAAGCCATCTGGAGTACTTTGAGTTTTTGTTTTTCCAAAATTGACTTTCTCTCTGGACAGGTACTTGATAGAGAAAAACTCAATATTTAAGCACATAATATATACCTGTTATTAAAAAAAAAAAAGCAAAATAATAAAGAATCATAGATGTTTTCTCCCTTTTTAAATTTAAATTAATCTGATTTTAGCTATTTATTTTTATTTCCTCAGTCAACAAAAATTAAATTGTAATATGCTATAGGGCATATTCTGCCATTGCTTCCTTACAGATTGAGAATAGAAATGGTTTCTAATTTTAAGGATCGAAAAGATTTAATAACTGGATGAATTATGTTTTAAAATTCCCATTAATTTATTTTCAAATGAGGAAAACCCACAACTTTGAGAACTGATTATTATGAGGGAAGAAAAAGGCCTTGATTTGTAATTGTACCCAAATATGAAAGCCTACATTTTGTAAGCATAAAGATTACATTCTCTTCAAAAGATTTGCAAATTCTCATAGGCACATAACTTAGAGAATGAGAAGATTGTAATTTGAAAAATTACAGATTTCATTGTTTTTTTGATGTGTGAAACCTATAAACAAATATCAAGAGATTGTATTGCAAGACTGAAAATCCCTTGTTTAGTTTTGTTAGGGACATTGCCCTCTGTGGGTTATAACCCTGACTTAAAAGAAAAATGCAGAGTAATGCAAAAGACACTCTAATCACTGCATCTAATTACAAAGAAGAATAACACAGTAAAAAAATGTAAGTATCCTTGGGTAGGCGTGTGGTCTAGTGGTCAGAGCATGAGATTTCAAGTCGGTAGTCTAAATTTCTATTTTAAACACCACTTCTAAATTTCTCCATGACTTTGGGCATGACATGAACTTTATTTTTAAATACAAATTTGAGATTCATACTTGATAATTATAAAGTAGTCTTTTAATCCTCTATTTGAGGTATAAATCTAACACTATAAAAAATTAACAGAGGGACAGGTGTTTTCTTGACTTCTTGGTGACAAAAAAACTTACTTGACAGAAAGATCAGATAAATATTAATGAATTCAGAAATGTTTTCTTTCTCATTTGCCAGTAGCACAGCTATACCCATGTGTTATTTCAAAGTTGGTTCCGGGCATTATTTAACAATCAACTCACTGATATGGTGACTAATTCCCGATAGCTTTCCTCTAGATTGCTCCTTTGCTTTTGAGGAAATAGTAGTCCTCAATGGAGCCAACGCTGCTCTTTTTATACTAATTGTTATTGTCACTCTAAGGAACTTGTACTCTACGGCGATGTGCCTGCTTTGTATTTTGTTTATGTGTAGTGTTTTTTAAGTGTTCCTCCAAGTGTAGTAAGTACAGACAAATTACCATGTAAGTTTTCTTTAAACTACCGCTAGATTTCTAGGGATGAATGTAGGTAAGTGATTCAAATTCTAACATACCTCTATAAATCAATTAGCAGAGTAATTTTCATGGGGAATAATTAACATTTGAATTCAAGGAATGTGACCTGACTTATAGGACTGTTTTGTTTCTTCCTTCCTTCCTTCCTTCCTTCCCTCTCTCCCTCCCTCCTTCCTTTTTCCTTCCTTCCTTCCTTCCTTCTTTCCTTCCTTCCACTGAGTTTCAGTACTCTATGAATTTTTCTAAGTGTGATAATAATCTTGTCTGATTTTTAGTCCTTAGTTTAGCTAAAGAGTAGGCTTTATCATCAGAAGAATCTACCCATGTAATTTGCTAAAATAGTCACTATACAAATTGGAAACAACGAGCAAAATCAGAAATATCACAGGGTGTTAGTACAGCATGCAGCAAGGTTATAGAACATGTGGCCAAAATCTCAACCCCAACAAGAGCCTTCAGTGTCTGATCTATTGCACATTTTCCAGGCAAAAAGTGGTTTTAAAATACAGCAATTTATCAAGATAATGCCTCATGAAAGGAAATGGAGACCATTATAAGGCAAAGTAAAACAGCTTAAGGACAAATCTTGTTTTATGTCTCCCTGATTAGAAATGCAGTGTCAGAATGCTTTGCTAAGGTACTTAAAGCACGATTATATGGTCCAAATCTCAGGTGAGAAATCACTGAGTTGAGGGATCAAATCCTGACGGGGTCAGTTCGGTCTTCTGGCACTACATAGGAGGAAAATTAGAATTGCACTTTCATCAAATGTGTCCTCTGGGGGGATCTTCAAATGGAATCCTTGTGTGGGGACTTGCAGTAGCTTTAATAGCTTCAGAGAATGTCTCTGGGTTTTAACATTTATTTATGGTAAGTAAAAAAGGGGGCAATTCAACTTATGAAGATCATGACATTAAAGTTATCTATTTTTTAAAACCTGAACATTTAGGAAAATGTTAGTAATTTCTATTTTAAATTCAGAAATTTAGTCCTGCATTAAGTCCGCTGAAGGACGTGGGCTTGGGCCTGTTCAATGCATCTTCAATCAAAACCAGTAACAGGGAAGACAGTAATTTCTTAAAATTGGCTGCTTTAGTTATGAAACACTAAATTTCCCCTTTTTAAATCAAACTATTTGATTCTTCATGTTCTCTATGGGTTTCCAAATCCAATCCTACTTTACTTACCCACTCCCTAAATATACAATGGATACAGATTAAAAACAACACCACCACCTCCTACACATGTGATGCTGTCCCTCTGAGAAGGGCAAGGTGGAAAAAAAAATCTGTAAACCACAGGAATAAATTCTGTTATAACAGAATTGGGTACAACAGGTCAACTTCTAGAATAGGGAATGCAGGGTTTTCACTTCATTCTTCAGAAGACGTTTTTCTAAGTATCAATTTTAATGATACACTGTAATTCTTTGACTAGCTTAGTTGGTACTTGAACTTTCTCCAAGAGTTCCTATTTCCTCCCATTAGTCCCAGTTTTATCCAGCATTACAACATAATTCTTGCATTCCAATCTGAAGTCTGCTAGAGTACTTTATACGGATATAGGACATTTGGCTTGGTGCAATAGAGCCAGAAACCTGGTTGGAAACTTTGGGAAAACAGAGAGTTCCTCTGTTGTCTCAATGTATTACTCATCCTAAAAAATTCAAATTTTGTTCTTGACATAGCAAAGTTATCTCTAAAAGGTTACCATGGTATCAGAAATAATTATTTTAATGGTGGATTTATGTCATTTTCAGCGTGAGTTTATTTTACATTTGAAGTGTGCTACAAACAATTCCTGTTTGACTGCCAACCACAAAAAGAATTTTAATAGTTGTAACTGAGAACCTATAGAAATGACAATGTATGCATTATTATTAAAATATTACATTCTCAGTGTTGATTTATGCTTTTGAAATAATACCAAGTATAGCTTTGTTAATCTTTCCAATCATTAATATTTGCATGATAGAATTTTATATAATTCTAGAAAGCAACTCAGGGGGTTATGGATAGACATTCAGAGTCAGGCTTTTCCAACCATCCTCAATATTCCAGTTTCCAATTGGTGATTTTAAGGTGGCTCTGCATCTGGCTATTGCATTCATAGTCCAAATCGTAGGAAGAAAAAAGGGGGTCTTCCCTCCAAAAACAATTCATTGTAACTTGTATGACTAACATGTGATCATGATTCTTTGACATAGTATATTCGAAATTTTTGACTCATCATTGTATTTGACTATACATTTTCTATGTTAAAATATAATTTTCAGGAAAATAAAAACAGGGCACCTGGGTGGCTCAATGGGTTAAACTCTCTGCCTTTGGGTCAGGTCATGATCTCAGGGTCCTGGGATTGAGCCCACATCGGGCTCTCTGCTCAGAGGGAAGCCTGCTTCTGCTTCTCTCTCTGCCTGCCTCTCTGCCTACTTGTGATCTCTCTCTCTCTCTCTGACAAATAAATAAATAAAATCTTAAAAAAAAAAGGAAAATGTAAAATCATGACTCTCACACCAAAACAATCTTGAGAAAAAATAAAGCTGAAGGCCTCACACTTCCTGATTTCAAACGAAGTTATAAAGCTGCAGTAATCAAAACAATATGGCATTGGCATAAAAACAGATGCAGAGATTAATGGAACATAACAGAGAGCCCAAAACTAAACCCATGCATACACAGTCGACTAATTTATGACAAAGGAATCAAGAATATATAATGGAGAAATAAATGGTCTCTTCAATAAATATTATTAGGAAAAGTGGACAGTCACAAGCAGAAGAATGAAACTGGACCACTCTCTTACATCACACTCAAAAATCAACCCAAAATGGATTAAAGACTTGAAAATAAGACCTAAACCATAAAACTCCTAGAAGAAAACACAAGCAGTAAGCTCCTTGACATTAATCTTAATGATGATTTTTTGGATTTGACACCAAAAGCAAAGGCAACATAAGCAAAAATAAACATGTAGGAATACATCAAACCAAAAAGCTTCTGCACAGAAAGAGAAAACACCAACAAAATGAAAAGACAGGGGTGCCTGGGTGGCTCAGTTATTAAGTGTCTGCCTTTGGTTCAGGTCATGATCCCAGGGTTCTGGGATCAAGCCCCAAGCAGGGAGTTGTCTCTTGCTATCTCTGTCACTGTCTGTCTCTCTGTCTCTCAAATAAATACAATTAATTAATTAATTAATTTTTAAAAATGAAAAGATAACCTATCAAATGGGAGAAAATATTTGCAAATTATGTATTTGATAAGGAATCAAATTCAAAATATATAGAGAACTCCCACAATTCAATGGAAAAAAACAAACAATCCAATTAAAAACATGGTCAGAAGATCCAAATAGACATTTTCCAGAGAAGACATGCAGATAGCCAACTGATACATGAAAAGATACATCATCAAAATGAGATGTCACCTCATACCTGTTAGAATGGCTATTATCAAAAAGATAGGACAGGATGCCTGGCTGGCTCAGTTGCTACTCTTCATCCTGAAGTTGTGAGTTCAAGCCCTACATTGGGTGCATAGATAACTTAAAAATAAAATTTATATATATAAAAAGAGAAAAAACAAGTTTGGAAAAGGATGTGGAGATAAGAAAACCCTTTTGCACTGTTGGTAGGAATGTAAATTAATGCAGCCAATGTGGAAAACAGTACAGACGTTCCTCAGAAAACTAAAATTAGAACTACCATATAATCTAGCAATTCCACTTCTGGGTAATTACCTAAAGGAAACAAAAACACTAACTCAAAAAGATATCTGCACCCCCATGTTCACTGCAACATTATTTACAGTAGTTGAGATATGGAAGCAACCTAAGTGTCTGGTGATGGATAAATAGATAAAGAAAATGTAGTACATTTATTTAATGGAATATTATTCAGCATAAAAAGGAAGAAAATCCCCGAGACGCTTGGGTGGCTCAGTGGGTTAAGCATCTACCTTTAGTTCAGGTCATGATCCCAGGGTCCTGGGATCAAGTCCTGCATCAGGCTCCTTACTCAGTGGGGAGCCTGCTCCTCACCCTGCTTGTGCTCTCTCTCTCTCTCCCTCTGACAAATAAATAAATGCAATCTTTAAAAAAAAAAAAAGAAATCCTGCCATTTGCAACAACATGGATGGACCCGGAGAGCATTATGCTAAGTGAAACAAGTCAGACAGAAAGACAAATATCTCAGTTATGTAGACTCTAAAAAAAAAAAAAGAAAAAATCGAAGTCATAGATAGAGATTGGTGGTTGCCAGAGATGGGGGCACAGGAGTGGGTGAAATGAGTAAAGGTGGTTAAAAGGTACAAAATTCCAGTTACAAGATAAGTAACTCCTGGGGATATAATGTCCAGCATGGTGACTATAGTTAATAATAATACCTTGTATATTTGCAAATTGCTAAGAGTATAGATTTCTCATTACAAGAAAAAATTTGTAACTATGAGTGGTAATGGATGTTAACTAAATTTATTGTGATCATTTGATAATATATACAAATATCAAATCATTATGTTGTATACCTGAAACTAATATAATGTTCATGTCAATCATATCAATAAAAAGTAGACACATTTGAGTTTAATCAATTTATCTGTTTTATAGTTTGCAGTATACTATGAGATTAATATAATCCCATCTATATGGTAACATTATTATACCTGATAGCTATTTATGCTACATTTTTTTAAAAGATTTTATTTATTTATTTGAGAGAAAGAGCGAGCACGAACTGGGAGGAAGGGGCAGAAGGCAAGGGATAAGCAGACTCAGCAGGGAACCTGGGGGGCTGATCCCAGGACACTGGGATCGTGAGTCCTGGGATCACGACCTGAGCCATAGTTGACACTTAACGGACTGAGCCACCCAGGTGCCCCGATTTATGCTACATTTTAAACACGTACTATGCCATGGTTCTTAAAATCCAGGGTGATGGAGCCAGACATGAACTCTTTGAATTACCAGCTGAATGACCTTGGCGCAAATCTCAGTTTCTCTCCTACAAAATAGATATTAGAAACCTACCTCAATGGACTTTTATGGAATTAAATCAACCAATAACGTGTCTACATAAAAATAGACCACAGTACTAGATGTACAGTTTGTGCACACAAAGGATTATTTCCTTCACCACCTTAGGAAGCCAAGCTAGAGTAGAGCAGTGGCATTTTTCCCTCTCTCAGTTTTTCCTTCTTGCCTCCCTTCCTTCTTTCCTTCCTTCTTGCTCTCATTCCTTCCTTCCTTCCTTCTTCCCTTCCCTTCTTCCTTTCTTTTTCCTTCTCTCCTTTTTTCCTTCCTTCTTTCTTTCCTTCCGTCTTTCCTTCCTTCCTTCTTTCCTTCCTTCCTTCCTTCCTTGTTTACTTTACTGTGCCTAAGAATGACTTTGGGGTTATTAAAAATGGAGATTTCTGGGCCTTATCTCTTGAAGCTGAAACCTTGGGTTTAGAGCAGAAAAGGGAGGAGAGCGACTTCTGATGTAGGTGTTCCCTAGGTCCATCTTGAGGGAAGAAGTGGTGGAGGTTGATAGTGCACCAGGTGGTGTAGGTGTGAGGGCAGCTGCTCTCTCATCTAGTTTGCCTTTCTAAAAGGCGTAACATACGGCTTAAGGCAAGATATTGCCCTTTCTACCCCCCCCCTTTAGCCATCTGTAAATGAGAATAGAATTTAGAGATCAAGTCTATTGCTCTGGTCCCAGGAGAGACTTCTGTAAGTTTCAAATAATATAATAACTTATAAGTTAATAACCTGTAAAGTTAACATTTGTGAAGTAATAACTTTTGTTAGGTTTTCAAATAATGGCCAAAGAAAGAGGAGTTAAATTTTAAAAAGGAATAAAATCAAGAGAAAATATGTTTGACAATAAGGCATAAAATTACATTTGGAATGAGGCAGGACAAAAATTGAAAAGGGACTGAAAACAGGCAAAACAAAGATGCAGCAAAAATAGGGGGCAGATTAGCAACCAAATAATCTCATGTGCTTATTAGGGGAATTGAGGAATTAACAGCTACACACTCAGAAAAGTTCAGAGGAAAAGCAGCAAAAGGTACAGGCAGAAAAAGAATGAATACACAAGAGAGGAAAACTGAAGATCAAATGCAAGAAAAGGAAGGCAAGGGGTTTCTGAAATTTGTCTCTTACCTAATGATTACCTTAAAATCCACAAAAGAAAAGTTTGCTGAGGGAAAAGAACTAAGCAGAATTTCTAAAGGGAAGAGCACAGAACTTAGAAGAACCTAAAGGGCAATTTGTAGTTGGGAGATTTTTAAGTCAGCAAATACTCACACAAGGATTTCATTGAGGGAATTCGATTATAAAGTCACTAGGGATGATTTAAGGCCCTTTGATTGACTCAGATGCCAGGATGAAAGACTGACTTTCAGGAATAGACAAATTTTTTAAAAAATTTAAAAAATATTTGTGAAGGGAGAGAAGCTTCCTCTTGTTAATGCTATTATAATTGCATATGGTGTTTCTAAATAAACATAATATTTATAACAAACTGATAGGAAGGGATCACATAAATGGTAAAAATCCTAAAAAAATTGTGGAAAAAATGATAAAAAGTATAATAAAACATCTATATCCAGGTAATTTGATGTATTAGTCTGTGCTTGTCTTCTCATTATTTCCTTATATTTTTCTCTTTCCATTTCCTGCAGACAGCATGCTTTGGATTCCCTTTGTTAGGGAAGCTTTGAAGCTATAGTTCCCTTTGTCAGGTTTAATTTTTTTTTAAAGATTTTATTTATTTGAGATAGAGACAGTGAGAGAGAGCATGAGGGGAGAAGGTCAGAGGGAGAAACAGACTCCCTGTGGAGCTGAGAGCCCAATGTGGTACTCGATCCCAGGACTCTGGGATCATGACCTGAGCTGAAGGCAGTTGCTTAACCAACTGAGCCACCCAGGTGCCCCTGTCAGGTTTAATTTAAAAGTAAAAGTTGCATATATTCAAATTCCTTCTATCTTTTGTAAAAATTGAAATTCATAAAAATATGATGGTAGGGACCCCATTGGGGAGGGGAGAAAGAGCAACCAGGAAGAAAGGTATGAACTGTGCTAGCTGAGTTTTGAAATGTTCTATAGGGTTTCTATGGGTGAAAAGGACAGCAGTACTTAACAACTGTTGTGCATTTAATAGCTGCCAATTTATTCAAGTTCTAAATGTAAAACTAATTTTTCTTAAGCTTTGAGACACAACTTGGAAATCTAATAAGTTCACGTTATTGTGAATTTTTTAAAATTATGAAGTAGTTCATGCTTACAAAAGAATACATGTATATATATATGCATATACACACATAAAAAGGATACATATAAAATAATATATCTGATCTAAAGAGCAACGAAATAAACATCCATGTAGCTACCACCCAGTTTAAGAAAAGGAACATTACCTTTGAAACCCTCCAAGCCTCTCTTATCATCCTTATCACTTCTTTCAGAAATAACTAGCTATTTTAATTTTGTGTTTATAATTCCTTTGCTTTCCATAATAGTATCTATAAATGAGTGTATATATTCCTAAATCATATTTCGTTTGATACATCTTTGAACTTAATATATTTTATATTTGTCTGTAATTTGTTTTCTTACTGACATAACATTTCTGACAATCACCTAAGTTACTGCAATTGGTTATAGTTCACCCATTTTCACTGTCATATACTATTCCATAATTTGAATAAACAATAATTTATATACCCATCTTTCCATCAATGGACATTTTGGTTGTTTTCAGTTTTTGTTTTGTGTTATTACTATTATTATTAAGAGAGAGCACATGTGTGAGCAGGGGGAGAGGCAAAGGGAGGAAGAGAGAAAGAATCTCAAGCAGGCTCCACACTCAACCAGGAGCCTGCCAGCGGGTGGGGGGCTCAAACTCACAACCCTGAAATCATTACCTGAGCCGAAGTCAAAAGTGGGACACTTAACTGACTGAGCCATGCAGGCGCCCTGTAATGAACATTCTTAAACACATCTCTTAGTGTATACATGAAAGAATCATTCTTGGATAAAAACTAGGAGTAGAATCACTAGATTGTAAGGTACAACAAATTGTGTTCCAAAGGATTGCATCACTTTACAATCCCTTAAACAAAGTGGTCTTCATCCTCCCCAGACTTTTGGTATAGTCGGACTTTTTAATCATTGTCAGTGTACTGGAAAGTAAAAATCCTTTATAAATCACTTTCATTTATTCTTTGATGAATGTTCAATTAATTCATAAGTTCAACAGATTAAAATTCCTTAAAAAGTTAGCCCACATTTACACACACAAAAATAAATCTTATAAACTATATTGACAAATTTAAGATATCTGATTATCTAAGCCATTTTACATGACTGACAAGGCAAACTAACAATTCAACAAGTGAGATCTAAGACTCATAGCTATTAAAGTCTAGTGAATCAAACGCATACATGTGTCAAATCAAGGCTCTCTTAAACATTTAAGCACTATTTACAAATTCACCCGTTCTTTTATACATTTCAAAATAAAAGTCTAACATCAAATTATCTTAACTTTTCTGATTGAAATTGTAAGGTGATAAATCAAATTCTTTTTATCTTTTCAAACACAATAACAAAGAAACAGCAATAATTACAAAGTTCATTCTTAATTTATTATTACTAAGAGTTTGATTTATTTCATCATTACAATTGTCTTACCTAACTATAGGTAAGTTAGGTATATAAACCTATAATCTATAGGTTTATAATCTATAAACCTATAATCATAAACTTATGATTTACAATCATAAGCAGGCTAGATCAGATATTCTAAACTGCTATATGGATCACTGGTTAGAGATTTGCAACTACAGTCAAGATTAGATGTGACTTCCAGGATCATTCTACCAAAGTTATAAGTTAATTCATGGAGTCCTCATTGGAACTTCTACTTGCTCTGTTGATGTTTGAGTTATCTACTGCTGCTTAAAAACTCCCCCCCAAAATTAGTGTCTTAAAACAACAATAATTTTATTGTATTGGATGATTTTTATAATCATAAATTCAAGCAGGGATTCGCTAGGAGACTTGTCTGCTCCATATAGCTTTGACTAGGCAGCCATTTGGGTGTAGTCAACTGATTACTGAACAGAGTTGGAGGGTCAAAGACAGTGTAACTCACTTGTTTTGTCTTAATGTGGACATCTAGAAGACTGGGCTTAGGTGAACCCATTCCCAGGGAGTTTCTCCTACAGAGTAACCAAACCTCTTACATGGCTGCTCAGGAGGCCCAGACAGAAAGAAGTCTGTGAGCTTTTAATGACAGCCTTGGAAGTTCCAGAATGTCACTTCTACCATATCCCATTGATTAAGTCTATGATATACTTATAGACTTAGGTAGACTTATCTATGATAAGTCTATGACTAAGTCTACTGATTCAGGAAGTGAGCAATTCAACTCCACCTCTCAATGAGAGGAATGTCAAAGAATTTGCAGCCATCTTCAATCCACCATGCGTGAGTTCTGCTTCCTATGTCAACTGATGACCCTGTCTAACTCACCCTCTCCTCTAGAATTTAGTTTCCCTGAAAATCTATGTGGCTAGATAGTCTTTGAATTTTATAATTTTTGCTGTAAATATTTTTAAAACTTAACCACCTGATCTGGGAAAATAGGATTCTGAACTTTCTACTCAGGTTGCAGTTAATCTCTTAGTAAATGAGGACTTAATTTAATTTCATACTCCATCACTACCCACGGTCTGGCTTGTACCGATTTATTTAAATTTTGCTTTTTGTTTGCCTCTTCAGTCACAATTTACAAATCATTGTATTACATCCTTTATTGGGAAAGGTCAGAGGTTGACAGACCCCAGAGTGTCAGTGCCAAGCATATGCTAAGACATCAGCAGACATACAGGAAGATGGGATTGGAGGTACAGAAGCTACTATGCAGCAAAAGATCCCTATTCCCCAAACAGGCAGCAGAGTTGCTGGATCTAAAGATGGGTCATGGGCTGGGCAGTGGTTATTTCAGTAGTAAACACAATGAGCCAATAACTTTTTTTTCCTTATTTTTTTCCCCAAATATGTTTATTTTTTCAGCGTTCCAAGATTCATTATTCATGCACCACACCCAGTGCTCCATGCAGTATGTGCCCTCCTCAATACCCACCACCAGGCTTGCCCAACCCCCCACCCTCTCCCCTCCAAAACCCTCAGTTTGTTCCTCAGAGTCCAAAGTCTCTCATGGTTCATCGCCCCCTCCAATTTCCCCCCATTCACCCTTCCGTTCCTTCTCACAATGTCCTCCATGTTTTTCCTTATGCTCCACATGTAAGTGCGACCATAAGATAATTGACTCTCTCCACTTGACTTATTTCACTCTGCATAATCTCTTCTAGTCCTGTCCATGCTGATACAAAAGTTGGGTATTCATCCTTTCTGATGGAGGCATAATATTCCATTGTATAGATGTACCATATCTTCTTTATCCATTCATCTGTTGAAGGGCATTTTGGTTCTTTCCACAGTTTGGCGATTGTGGCCATGGCTGCTATGAACATTGGGGTACATGTGGCCCTTCTTTGTAATGTATCAGCTTCTTTGGGGTAAATACCCAGTAGTGCCATTGCAGGGTCATAGGGTAGCTCTATTTTTAATTTCTTGAGGAATCTCCACACTTTTTTCCAAAGTGGTTGCACCAACTTGCATTCCCACCAACAGTGGAAGAGGGTTCCCTTTTCACATCCTCTCCAAGATTTGTTGTTTACTGCCTTGTTGATTTTGGCCATTCTAACAGGTGTAAGGTGGTATCTCAGTGTGGTTTTGATTTGAATCTCCCTGATGGCTAAAGATGATATACATTTTTTCATGTGTCTGTTAGCCATTTGTATGTCTTCTTTGGAGAAGTGTCTGTTCATGTCTTCTGCCCATTTTTTGATGTGATTATCTGTTTTGTGAGTGTTGAGTTTGAGGAGTTCTTTTTAAGCCAATAACTTAAACTGAGTTTTTTGGAGGAATCTCTGTGGTAGTAGCTTTTGTACAATTCTGGAAGGAGAAGGTTTGGGAACCCAATAATGATTGAGAATGAATTACTCTCCAGTTTTATTCATTTGAGGCTCAGAGTTAAAATTAAATTGGCTTAAAACAACAGTGTGGTATTTTCTGCAGACCTGAGTTAGTGGATAAAGATTCACACTGGCCTCAGCTGGAGCGCTAATACTAATTGCCAATTCTTTTACTATTCCTTGGTGAAAATTCCCTCTCTCATTTCACCCACCATCTCCAGTAGCTATCATAAACTTCTGCCATTCTCCTCTGTGCCCCAACTCTGACATTCTCCACCGATGGCCTTGTTTCCATCTTCACAGATTTTCTGTTCATCTGTCTCCCAAACTGACCTATGCCATAGGCATCTTCCCTCCAGTGTCAGAGAAAGAAGTGTTCCTACGTTAGGAGGAGTTAGCCACTCTTTTTTAAGGATTATTACCCTCCTGCCTTCTTTAGCACCTACACTATCTGTACTGTCAATTTCTCTGATATGTTAGCTTCACCTATAAACTAGTGAAACATTTTCCAGTCTTAATGAAAATTGTTCAGTCCTAAGTTCCCCTCTAGCTAATCTCCTTCACCTCTCTCATTTTCTTTGTCAAGTTTCCAAAAATACTTATTCTAAACTCTTCCACATCTTTAATGTATTCTCCAACCTACTTTGGAGGTTTGACTCCCTCCAGGGGAGTAGAGGAGTAGGGGAGCTACTCCTCCAGGGCAGTAGCTTTGACTCCCCTACTTATGCTAAAATTTCTCTCACAAAGGTATCAAAGCCCCAGGCCCCAACTTTGGATTCCTTTCGACAGTTTTCAGCACTGCTTTCTACATTGTAAACTAAACCTTCCTTAAAAATCTCCCCTTCCCCACCTGTCTTAAGGAAGTCCTATCACTCTGATCATTCATTGTCAAGTTCCATCATTGAATGCTCTCCCTGGAAATAATTCTTATCTGTTCTTTAGGGTTCTGATCTTAGCCAACACTATTTCCACTTATCCAACCCTGACTGTTTCCTTGGGCCACCTTATATGCCTGATGTGTTTAAATACTAGTGAGCATATGCCTTCTCCTTTGAGACCCAGATCACTATATTCACGTTAAACTCTGCAAGAGGCTGAGAGGAGCATGACGGGAGGACAGCAACCTACCTTAAATTGTCAAGTCTTCAGAGAAGTGTAAGCGGAAACCTGAAAAAATTAAGGCTAGTCAAAAGAAAAGCAGGGGAAAAAAAGTGAATCAGGCAGAGAAAGGCCAAAAGCAGGATGGTACAAAGAGTTGGGTTGTTCTAGGAAACCAAAGACCCATATGGCTGAAACACCAAGGGCAAAAGAGAAAACAGAAATGGGTTCCCTAATACTGAACCCGCTTACCCAAACAGTGCAGAATTAGCCAGCTCACCCAGCATAGTGCAGGAGTGGGCCAGATCAGGACTCTTCCCATCTTTGCACAGGGCACATCCTGCCTGTAGAGGGGCATAGGGGAACATGGGCTCTTTGTAGGCAGGTTTATCACCCGGGAGACGAGGGAAGAGTTGAGCTGAGCATGCCCAGTATGTTCTTCACAAATTTTGCAATCAGACAAGTTTCTCTACCTCTCCAGGCAAAATGTATAAAGAAGCGAAGATAGGTATTATCAAAGGAATCATCATAATAATCATCCATAGAATTTAACCCAGACAAAATGGTAGAGGGAAAAGGGAATTGAATGATAATGAAAATGGGTGGGGTCAAGGTACTAGAGGTCTCAATTAAGTTGACAAATTGTGGCTGTGGGAATTCAACAGAAAAAGAGCAGAAAGGATAAAAGGATAATGGCCCAAAGCCAGATATCTGCAGCCAGATTTCAGCAGTATCAAGCTTTGGTTCTGGTAAATTAGAGAAATGGTGGAGGTGGTGCCCCTGCTATGGAAAGGAGGAAGAGGTGTTGGAGATGAGAAGATCTAGGAATGGGGAAAGCGGATGGAGAATGAATTATCCACATAAATGACACAGTTCTAAGGATGATATAGAAGGAGGTGAAGAGAAAGACTGAACCAAAAGCTAAAGTCTTCAGTGGTTGAGATGGGAAGGAGCATATAAAATATTGGTGATGAGGGGAACAAGTGGGGATGAGTTTTGAAGAAAGAGAAGGGCATGAAATGGTTTGAAAGAAGATATGGATGCAAAGCCATCTACTCCACCTCTTAACCCCAAGGTGCTTTGGGTGTAAACAAAACAAAACAAAATAGAACAAAAACCAACCAAAAAGCTAGCTTCCATGTGGACAGGCTGCAAAAACAAGGACATCAGAGCTGAGGCAGCTTTCAGTTAAAGCGAGGAACCATTCAAACCAGAGGTTGAGGCTGCAGGGCAGCTTGCTGATCACCCAGTAAGATATTCTGGAGGGCATTTGGAAGATCACAGAGCAATTTGAGAGTTAAGGAAGGGGTGAGCTTGGCATCATTCACCTTGTACCCTATGTTCTGTTCACATAGAATATAATATAGACAGCACTCCCAGAGTTTTGCATCCTGATGGCCCTGGAGATAGTAACCGGAGCAATATGAGGGTGGGCATTTGGGAGAAGCTTGGCCCAAACAGAGATAAACAGAGGTAAACAGAGATGTGAGACATATCAGAACTATTTCTTTAGTCTACCCC
>CM052810.1:142881635-142922645 GCA_028533885.1 Nasua narica
TGTCTTATACGGTAGCCATTAGTTGTATGTGGCTATTTAACTTAAATAAAAAATCCAGTTCCTCAGTTGCACTAGCAGCATTTCACATGCTTAGGAGCACCTAAGGTCCGTGTGTGCCCTAATGCACAATGCAGATACGGAGCATTTTCAGAGAATATTTCCATCATCACAGAAAGTTCTATTGAGTAGTGCTGGTGTGGACAGGTAAAGCTAAAATATGGCTAGATGTGTTCTTATGCCATGAAACAGTATTAGTTTATCGTTTTTGAAACTGATGCATTAAAATGATATAGTTACCGACTTTGTGCCATGTGTCAAATGGTGATTAAGATGTATGTAGTTTTTTTCTCTTGTTCTTAAAGTAAGTAGCTGGGCTGATTGACTGCTGATAACTATGAAAAAAACACTATTTAGATTTAAGAGAAGATACTCAGTTAATGCTCTGTTGCTTAGTTTGGGAAAACAGGATGACATTACTGATGGCGACTTGCAGAGATTTGAGGAACAGCTACTGTGTGCATCCATGATGATGATGATGATGATGGTAATGATAGTAATGGTAACTAACCTTTATTGAGCACCTACTAAATGCTTATAAAGTGGGGCAGCCAGAATACAATACAGGTCTAAAAAGTGCTAAATACACTTAGAGTCATACCTTCTTTTGTTTTAACATCATCCATTTCCTTACGTAGCCTGAGATTCCATAGCTTTTTGGACAGTGCTATAGTGTTGATTTATGCGAGTATGAAGTGCTTTAAAAACCCAGGTCCTTTAGAGAAGAATAAGGTAATGTATCAAAAGGCTTTGGCCAGATTGCCTAGGTTTGAACCCTGATTCTGCACTTTTTAGCTAAGAATTCTCTGGCCAATTGCAGCTACCTCGACTATAAAATAGGAATAATAATTTATAGGATATCAATGAGCACTAAATACATGAATACCTAATGAATCATCTTTCTGATGATCTTTTTTATTAGGCTACCCTAGTGCTCAGTTTGTGGAGTTTTCTCCTCTACCTTTACTCCCTTAGTGATCTCTTTGAGTCTTGTAGTTTCACATTCTACCTGTATGCTGATGACCTTCAACATTTGTGTATCCAGCCTAGATAGATTCCTGAAACTTTAGGCTTAATTTATTGCATGCACAATACTTCCTTTTGGATATTTAATAGATATCTCAAAGATAGAATCTCTGGATCTTTGCTTTTAAGTCTGTTCTTCCTTCAGTCTCTCTCATCTCAGTTAATGGAAATTCTTTTTTAGTTGCTTAAGTTAGAAATCTTGAAGTTATCTATTAGTAACCTCTCTTTCACACCTTATACCTCCATAACCTCCATAAAGTTGCTTCCCCTTCTAAATATTTCTGGAAGTGATCAGATGAATCAGTTTAAAAGTAAGTCCAGTCATGCCAACCACTGCTCAAAACTACAGTAGCTTCGCAAGTCACTCAGAGTAAAAGCCAGAGAATCTTGATGTTTTGAAGGGCTCTTCACTGTCTTCATCTTTTTGCACTTTGTTGCTTTTCTGACTGTCTCGTTTTTCTGTTTTACTCTGCCCTAGCAGCATTATTCATATTTTTCATGGTAGATACACTTTACCTCAGAAGCTTTGCACATTCTGCCCCGAAGATCTTTCTGCGAGTATCTAGAGGATTCATTAGCTCAACTGTTTTGAGTCTGGTCAAAAGTTGCCTTCAGAGTGAGGCCTTTTGTGACCACCTTATTTAGTAATCAAATGTATCCACAGGATCTCTGTCAGCTTTTCTTTTTTATTTTTACCCATATCATTTACTGTATTATTCATTTTGGTTTTTGTCTGTCTTCCAGCACTACCGTATAAGCTTCATGTCTGTTTTTTTCACTAATATATCTATGCGAATATGCCAGTGAATGGCATGTAGTAGGTGTTCAGTAGATAACTTGTTGAATGAATGAATGAATGAATATATGTAAGTTGCTTTGAGGAGGGAACGAAGTGCTTGATAAATCATCGGCTATTATATGAAATGCTTTGGGCTCAGATTTCCTCATCTATATCTTTGTACTTGATTTTTATGATCCTCATGTTTGTCCATGTGAAATTTACTGTTAAATACAGCTAATATATTCGTGTATCAAATCTTTTATAGAACCATTATGCTGGTCATATATATAGAGTAAATAAGCATACTTTGTATATCTTTATTCTTAATTTGGAGAAATACTGAACAGAATTGAGCCAACAGAACTTTGTAGGATACCATTAGAAGCTTTACCTCATGTTAAGACCGATTTATTGTTTGGTATCAGATCTGGTTGTAATTTTAGATTTTAATTACCATTACTTTCTTGATGTTCCTTTTGCAATCATTTTGTTGTTGTGTGGCCTTTTTTATTCTGTACTTGTTATTTTCTCATTTGAGTTAATAGGCGAGCTAAGAACATAGTAATTCATATTTCTGTAGGTACTTTGATTTTTTTTAATCCATCAGTAATGATTTTGGAGGGAGGAGTCAGTATTTTTTTTAAATAGGCGCTTTCCAATTTTCTTGAGTTATCTTGCTTTTAAAAGCCTCAGGATATAAAATTATACTTATCTCTCTTTTTTAAAGTATAAGCTTACAATTTGATGAATTTTGACAGATGTTACAATTATGTAACCAATGCCACAATCATGTTATACAGTATCTCATCACCCTAAAAAGGACCCTTGTGCCCCACTTCTGTCAGTCTCTTTTCTCAGCCCCAGTCAACCAGTGATCTGCTTTTTTTCACTATAGTTTTACCTCTTCTGGATTTTCATGAATTTGGAATCATAGTATGTGGTCTTGTGTCTGGCTTCTTTCGCTAGTATATAATGCTTTGAGATTCATTCTTACTGTTGCCTGTATCAGTAGTATGTTCCTTTTTATTACTAAGTAGCTTTCTATGTATGGTTATACAGTTTGTGTACTCATTTAGCACTTAGTGAACATTTGGGTCATTTCCAATTTTACCTTTAAAAAATTTTTGTTTTCCTAAAGGCTAAGATTTATAGATGACATTGCCCTAAGTATATGTCCTGGTGAGTAAAGACTCACTTCTCCTGTGACATGCCTTTACTACTCACACTACTGCCACACTCGTAACACTCCTGAAACCTTATATGTGAGTTTTTTCCCCATACCAGATGATGCTCTGTGACACCAGTTGGGTATCCTAGTACTCAATTCTGACAGTATCTACCTGGGGTTGTCGTCACATTTCACAAGTTAAGGACTCAGTCCCACAAGACTGCCCCCCACTTCGGATGCCAGTCACAAGTCCCAGGTTGTCACCTGTGCTGCTGCTGACTGGCTATAAATTGGGGTTGCCATGATACCCTCCTTGGGTTCAGTTAATCTGCAAGAGTGGCTCATAGAACTTAGGGAAACTGTACTTACTGTTGACCCACTTACGTATGAAAGAATGTGATAAAGGATACAGAGGAACATCTGGATGGAAGAGATGCATCTAGTGGGAAAGGGTGTGGACCTTCAAAGCTCTCTCAGTGCACCACCCTCCTAGCACCTCCATGTGGTCACCAACCTAGCAGTTACTAGAACCCATACTTTGGGGATTTTTTATGGAGGCTTCATTGCATAGTCACAATCAATCATTAACTTCCATTTCCTGCCCCTTTTTGGAGAATGGAGAGTGGGACAGAAAGTTTCAAACTTCTAATCATGTCTTGGTCTTTCTAGTTGACCTGTTCCTATCCAAGAGCCACCAAGAGTTACCTCATTAGAACAAAGATATTCCTGTCACTCAGGAAATTCCAAGGGTTTTAGGAGCTCTGTGCCAGGAACAGGAGCAGATATAAATATATGTATTCTATTATTTCACACTTGATCTCGTGTCCAGGGGCTTCCTGTGCTCTCGTCAGACAGCCTTCTTAGGCTGGATCCTGTTATAGTCCTTCTAGCTTGCTTACTTGGAATGTCTACTTTATGCTCAGCAGAGATGCCCCCTTCTCCCTTTTTTGATGAAAGTACAGCTGATATCCAATATAGTTAATCCTTGCACTGCTGTAAGAATATTTTGCCTAGCTTGAAACTTAATCATGGATGTTTTCAAACTGTTGGAGACACATACACGTCAAGTTTTCCTAAGAATCTTTTGTACCTTTACTTTAGAAACAGTATGAGGTGGGCCTGTAAGTTTTTGCAGGCAGCAATCATCTACCTGTGAAATAAGCACCCCTTAATCTCTCCAAGAGGTTCTATTGCCACTTGCCTCACTGATAATGAGGAGAAGCATCATGCCCGCTACAGGCATTCCCCACTACAAGGCAAAGAAGTGCATTACATTCCCAATTAGGATGAAAATTCTCAAGTGAAAACAATCTTTCTACCATCTTACCCTTTTCTATAGAGTGGCCCTGGGTAATAGCCAGAGTTGCAGAACCAGTTTTGGCCACCTGTTAGCAAGTCCTATGGGGATGTCCTGTGTCTCGTTTTAGAATATGGGAGTATTTATCCACTATTTTGGGATCTGGGTTTTGATACAACAGTAACAATACTATTTTTATATTCTAGTGAACACAGTTTCTTAGTTTAAATATTTTTCCCCTCTGATCATGTAACCTGGGGCTAATCAAAGAAAATATCAGGTTTTTAGATTACCTCCTATATAATCTAGTTGTTGTTTTTTAAGATTTTATTTATTTATTTGACAGAGAGATCACAAGTAGGCAAAGAGGCAGGCAGAGAGGGGGGGGGGGAAGCAGGGATGTGGGGTTCAGTCCCAGGACCCTGGGATCATGACCTGAGCCGAAGACAGAGGCTTTAACCCACTGAGCCACCCAGCGCCCCTATAATCTAGTTTTTAGATTAGAATTATAGACTCTTGAGTTCATTTTGGCTCATTAACCAAATAACTATAATAGAAATAACTATTTAGTTTCTAGGACCTCAGTTTCCTTAGCTATGAAAAGGATTTATTTTATTTTTTATTTTATTTTATTTTTTTCAAAGTGAGATGACTTTTATTTCATAGCTTTCCAATTAAAAACATATCTGTAGAAAACTTTGGCAAATACAAGCACATTTCAAGGAAAAATATATTTCCCATAATCCCACTGGTCAATGCAGCCATAAAAAGGATTTAAATAAGCCCTTTGAGATCTACGTTCCTATTTTAATTTTATATCACAAATCTAAATGTACTAAGGGCAGTAGCAGAATCCATAAAAAGTGAAATGTTAGACACTTGGGAGTAAATATTTTTTAACATATGTGACAAACTGTTAGTATTAATGAGATTATGAACTGTTAAGAAGGACTTGATCATCCAACTGATAAAATTTTAAAGGACATGAACAGAGAATTAACAAAAGAAAAAAAGTAAAAATTGTCAAAAACGACCAGCTTAGGAATCAAAACATGCAAATTAAATCAAAAGTAAGATATTTTATCATAGTAGTGAAGATTTTTAAAAAATTAATGCTAATAGCCAGTGTGGGTAATGTGGGTAAATTCTTGTATACTTCCAGTAAGAATGGAAATTGATATTAATCTTTCTGATGGGAAGTCTAAAAATTATGATGCAAATTTATATTTATTGATATGAAACCATGCCTGTAATATATTATTAAGTAAAAACTATGTATAAGCTTGTTGAGGGAGAAGTAAGAATGCTGTCTTATACATATTTACAAATGTGTATGTATACTGAAGAAAACTGGAATGCTAGACTCTAAAATTTTAATAATGATTATTTCTAATTGGTAGTTTTATGGATGGCTTTTTTGTCTTCCTTATACCTTTGTATATAGACTAAATTTTTGTGGTGAGTATTACTTTCATTAGTTTTAGATTTTTAATAGAAAAATATGTGTATTATAAAAATTAAGTTTACTTAAGGTTATACATTGTAAAGTAAGTCTCCTTTTCATCCCAGTCTTTCCAGTCTCCGATTTCTCTTCCCCAAGGCTACTACCACTGTTGCTGATTTATATATTCTTCCACAGACATTCTGTGCTGATGCAAACTTTTTTTTTTATTTCTTTATTTGACAGAGAGCATGCGGGTGAGCTTGCACATACACGCGTGCACGAGGGAGGTGGTACAGAGGGAGAGGGTGGAGCCTGACATGGGGCTCGTCTCAGGACCTGAGATCATGACCTGAGTGGAATCAAGAGACGAACCCTCAACTGATTGAGCCACCCCGATGCCCTGCAAACTTTTTTTTTAAACACAAACGGTAGCATAGCTTACAGGGGTTTTTTAGCCCTTATTTTACAATGCATATGAGTACTCATAGACCTACTTCATTCTTCTGAAACAGAAATAACCTTATACATGCTTATTTATTTATGCATATATGCAAGTATATCACTGAGAAAATTCCTAGAAGTGGAATCACTAGGTCAAAAGAGAAGTACATTTAAAATTATTCAACATAGATAGTATATGGCTGTTAGAAATAAAGGAAAATCACAACTCTGTTTCTCTTTCTCTCATACCCTGTATCCAGTCAATCAGCAAATGCTGCTGACTCTACTTCCAAAATATAGTCAGAGCCTCATCACTTCTTACAACCTTCATTTCTACTACCACTGTTGTTCAACTCACCTTCTCTAGTCAGGATTACACTTCGGGAACCTTCTACTGGTCTTCCTGTTTCAACTCCTGACCCTTCAGCATAGGAGCAAGAGTAATCCTTTCAAAACATAAATTACATCAGCCCTCTGCTCTGAGCAAAGGCCAAAGTCCTCACACCTCCCCCTCTCCCCAACAGTCTCTCTGACCTTGGCGATTCCTTTTTTTTTTTTTTTAAGATTTTATTTATTTGACACAGAGAGAGAATGCACAGGCACAAGCAGTGGGTGCAGGCAGAGGGAGAGGAAAAGCAGAGAGCCTGATGCCCAGGCTCCATGACCTGAGCTGCAGGCAGGTGCCTAACTGACTGAGCCACCCGGGTGCCCCCACTTTCTTTTTGTTGAGACTACAGTAGCTATTCTAGTCTCATTGCTGTTTCTTGGCTATAACAGACATGCTTCCACTTCAGGGCCTTGCAGTTCCTTATGCTTGAAATAGCATGATTGACTTCCTTGGTTCCTTTAGGTACTTCTCAACTATCGTCTTATTGGAGACCACCCTGGGTTTCAAATAATAATCTTCTATCCTCTCCAAAACCTTGTCTTCCTTTTGCCTTGCTTTTAAAAATTATACTCCATTGCATTTAACCACCATTTTGATATTTTGCGCTATTTTCCACTTGTGGCTATTGGTCACTTGAAATGCTAATCTAATAAAGGAATTAAATTTTTAATTATATTTATCTTTAAATTTAAATCTAAAAACTGATAGTTCAGTTCCTAGAAAACTTTTAAGTATATTTGAACAACTTGGATATGTGAATGTACTTTTTGAACTGTAAATTTTATGAAATCTAAATTCATATCCAGTAGTTCCAATGAAAATTTAGCATCCAAATTGAGATGTGGTTTAAGTGTAAACACACACTGGATTTCAAAGACTTAGTAAGAAAAAGAAGTGTGATAATCTCTCATTGGTTTTTTATATTGTTTACATGTTTAAATTATAATATTTTATATATATTTGGCTCAATAAAATATATTATTCAAAGTAGTTTCACCTGTTAACATCTTACTTTTTTAAATGTAGCTACTAAAAAATTTTATGTGGGTCATGTTACATTTCTGTTGGACAGTGTTGCTCTGTTTGGGAAATTGTTTATTTTGTATCTTTGTACTAGAATGTAAGCTCTATGGGGGCAGGGGTTTAGTCTGTTCTGATCCATACCCAATCAGTAGGTATCCAATAAATCTTATAGAATAAATGAATAAATTTGAATGAATTTCCCCCCTTTTAAAAATAGCTGCTGTGAATAAAAGTGAAAAGGAAAACAAATTTATATGCATATCTTAGAACCTATACAAAAAGTTATTAGTATATATAGAATGCTCACAAACAAATAAGATCCAAATAAAAAAGATTCAAAGTTATGAATAGACACAAATAGAAATCCAGGTGGCTAATAAATATATAAATACAAAATTATAGCATCATTCAAATCTTCAATAAGTCCAAATTAGAATAAGCTATCCTTTGCAAGAAATTGAATGAAGATAAAAGAATTATACATACCTCTCTAGAAGATAGCATTGTAGTCTGGGTAACTAATCTTAAATTATGAGTATTGTTTGACCCAATTTTTCCATTTCCAGGAATTAATTTTTATTTGTTTATTTTTAAAAGATGTTATTTATTTAAAGAGAGAGAGAGCTGGGAGAGGGCCAGAGGGAAAGAGAGAATCTCAAGCAGGCTGTACACCCACCATAGAGCCCATGCAGGGCTTGATCTCATGACCCTGAGATGATAACCTGAAACAAAATCAAGAGTCGGACGCTTAACTGACTGAGCCACCCAGGCGGCCCATATCCAATAATTTATTTTTATTGATGTAATCACAGATGTATAAAAATATTTTTCTAGAATGTTCATTGCAGTTTTGCACACTTGACCCTTGAACAATGCAGAGTTTAGGGGCACTGACTCCCACACAGATGAAAATCTACATGTAACTTTTGATTCCCCAAAAACTTAACTACTAATAGCCTGCTGTTTACTGGAAGCCTTTCTGATAATGTAAACAGTTGATTAACATATATTTTGTATGTTCTATATATCATATACTGTATTCTGAAAGTAACATTTTTCTTAAAATGTTATGCAAGCACCTAACTGGCTTAGTTTGGTGAAGCATGGGACGCTTGATCTCAGGGTTGTGGGTTCAAGCCCCACACTGGGTGCAAAGATTGTTTAAAAATAAAAAAAGAAGTGTTATTAAGAAAATCATAAGAGAAAATACATTTACAGTGTTATGATGTATTTATAGGAAAGAACTCATTTGTAAGTGATTTGCACAGTTTAGAGCCATGTTGTTCAAGGGTCCACTGTAAATACCAAAATTAAAATGAAACTCAGCCTTCAGGTTATTAGAGTAATCCAAAAAGGGAGGGTTCAGGATAGGAACTTTAATGGGAAAATATTTTAAAGTTCTGGGTTGGTCAAAAGTCTGTTTAATAAACCAATTTTTATTTTCAGTTAATGTGTTAAGAATAGGAGAGTGTATATATACTAAATAAAATTTATTTAAAAATATCCTTTTAAAGCAAGTTTTATTTTTAAATTTCTACTATTTAGCTATATCTTTTAACCCTGTCTTTTGATGGATTTTAGGTTTAAACTAAATTATTTGTTCAAAATCTTATGATCAGAAAGTAGTGATGGATTTATGGTTTTCATTTGTAGTACATTAACCATTGGTCGTATAACATCCCAATTTCCTCCACAGTAAAAATGGGAAACTATTTTGTGGAAATAATTTTATATAAATGTGTATTTAATGCTTGTTTCATCTTTCTTACCTTTCAGAATTACCATGAAATTATGACTCGTCATCCTGAGAATTATCAGTGGGAAAACTGGAGTCTAGAAAATGTTGCCACCATTTTAGCCCACCGGTTCCCCAATAGTTATATTTGGGTGATAAAGTGTTCCCGAATGCATTTGCACAAATTCAGCTGCTATGACAATTTTGTGAAAAGTAATATGTTTGGTGCTCCAGAACACAGTACTGAATTTGGAGCTTTTAAGCACCTTCATATGTTATTAGTTAATGCTTTTAACTTAAGTCAGAACAGTTTTTTATCAAAGAAGAATGTGAAAGATTTGAATAAGGATTCCAAAGCATCTAATTGCAGATCCAGTTCTTCTCACACTACTAATGGTTGCCAGGGAGAAAAAGAGAGGACCTGTGAAAAATTTGATGAGTCCACCATGAGTTTTTACCCACCATCACTAAATGGTGCTTCTTTTACTTTGATTGGATTCAGTAAAGGTTGTGTTGTTTTGAATCAATTGCTTTTTGAATTAAAAGAAGCTAAGAAAGACAAGAACATAGATGCTTTTATCAAAAGCATAAGAACAATGTACTGGCTGGATGGCGGTCATTCTGGAGGAAGCAATACTTGGGTTACTTATCCAGAAGTCTTGAAGGAATTTGCACAAACAGGGATTATTGTTCATACCCATGTAACACCTTACCAAGTATGTGATCCAATGAGATCTTGGATTGGAAAGGAGCACAAGAAATTTGTTCAGATTCTTGGAGATTTTGGTATGCAGGTGACTAGCCAAATTCATTTTGCAAAGGAACCTCCTTCCATAGAGAATCACTTCAGGGTTCATGAAGTATTTTGAGACTACAAGAATATTAATGTACTTGTTCAGTGGAAAAGCAAAAGTACTTTGAGTGTTATAAATTCAGATAATGAGATATAATTTATAGATGCATTGTCAGCTTTTTGGGGGGGCGGGGGAGGAAGCACACATTCCTAAAATGAGTGTAATGTGCAATAGTATTCCTTGCTTGTGAATGTGAACAGATTTTACTTTGGATTGGGTTAGAATTAGTTCATTTGCAAAGTAAAAGATGGTTTGTAATGATCCTACAAAAAGATACAAGACCCTTAAGAATGAAAGTTATGATATAGTCCTTATAAAAGGTAATGAAAATTGTTATTGTTGGAAATAGTTTATTTTCTGAGTACTGTTTGGAACTAATTTTGGTGACACTAACAGTAATTAGCTATTTGGTACTCAAAACTCCATTTTTCTTCAAATAAAGCAAAGGCACACTGATGTTTTCCATAATTTTAGAATTAACTATACCCTGCCTCTTCTGTTTTATAAACTCATAGTCACTCTTTAATGTGCCACCAAGTGTTTTTTTCTTAAGAGTCAAAATATATTTGTTTCCAAATTTCCAAGAACATGCAGTAGTGTATAGTTGCTTTTTAAAATCATTACACTTAAGCACTATGGCTTAATTTTTAATTGACAACTTTTAGATAAGATATTTTGGAGTTTCTTGACTCTTGGCCAAAAACCAGTTTTTTTGAAAAATTGTTTTAAATTGAACGTAATTAGCTCTATTGGGTAAAAATATGCTACAGATTTTCATCATACTGGTCTTGAAAGAGATCAACTTAGGTGAAATAAATGTGTAACACTCTATTTGTTACTGCTCTATTGAAAAGGAGACAGATTCTATAGATCTAAGTCAGTGTTTCTCCAGAAGCATGATTTTATCTGCCAAAAGAAAGCAGCTCTCTTTGGCCAAAATGCAAAATTATATTGCTATAAGAAAAGTTACAGGGAAAGTTTGAAGACACAAATGATTTAATTTTGGCTCAAAAACTGAATTTGCTTAACACTGCTACATAATTTGGGTGAGGTTTCCTTCTGCTTGTTTTTCTTGACCTAGATAAATACATTTTGAGAAACCAAGATCTAATGAATGTCACCCAACATCGATAGCTGTGTGATTACAATAAAAGGTGAACATTTTATTATTAATAATTAGCTTTTGCAGATCATGAAATAATTAAGCAGGGAAGTAACATTGCTGCTTTCAGACTAAAAAAAAAGACACTGAAGCTTAATATCTTAATAACCCAGAGGACCTAAATTTATAAAATATAGAATTAAAATGTTAATTTCTTGGTTTCTTCCCAGAATTATATTTTAATGACTCTATAATACATTCCAAATAGTCAGACTTATAAGAATTCTTACTCACCAAATGCTTAAAAATAACCCTTAATTCTATAAAGTACAGAATAGTCTCTCTCAATTTTTTTAAGGACAAGTTCAGTTAAATTGCTTCAGTTCCTTTAAGTACCTATTTCGAGACCAAAAATTCCCAACAAGGAAATAAGTCCTGATTCTAGCATTTTATTACCTAATCTTAAAGTACCATGACTGGATGGCTTCTTTCAATGTTTAATAATCCTTGGTTAAATTCATGTGTATCTAATGTTAAGCAGCTAGGGTAGTGAATGTACTAATGAGGGGGGCAGGAAAGGTACTTATTTTTACAGGATTAACTAAAATGGAAGAAGTAGGACTTTTTGCAGAAGAGTTCATTGAAAAAATCAGATATTTAAAAATCTGTGTTCTTTAGCTATCTTTTCATGGGACTGCTTACTTATAATTGTTGTCTGTTCAATGGATATTAAGAATAACTCACTGGACACCTGGAACTGCTCCTGCAGCAAAGTGAGAGTGTTGAAAGTAGAAATATTTTCTTGAATGAAAATATATTCCAGTTGATCCATATTCAAATATTTTAAGACTTCGAACTTGTCTTCTTCAAATTTGTTTAAAACTATTGTAAATGTTAGTATATCCTTTTGAATTGTGCCTTTGTGTTTTTGTCAAGAGAGTTAACTGAGAAGTTATACAGATAATGTGAAAGTTGTTACCGCCACAGCATGAATGTACAATTGTATTAAATTTCATCCAGAGAAGTCTGTTTGGATGTGCTTTATGTTACCAGATTTGTTAAAACTTCAGATTGTTACTTGGAAGGAAGCTATTTCTTTCCACTTGCCAGTTTAGGCTTGTGTATGTTTTCATTAACCCTCCATGTTTTTTCACATGAGCAACTTTGAACCTTTCCATGTAAAAATACATTTCTTCTCACCTTTAAATTGCCTCACAAAAATTCACTTTATTTCTGTTAAAGTTCTTGGGAGAAAAAAAATTGCTCAAAAATAAGTTATTCCTTTTATGTGTGAATCATTTCAGGTGTCTATTCCTTTTGTTGTCATTAAGAAACTTAGAATATGATGTGATCTGTTTTTCATTTCATTCATCTAATATCTAAGCACTTACCAAGGGCAAGAAAGATCTAGACACAGACAAAACAGCCCCAAGCATTTGAATATAGAAATGTGTAATAGACTTAGGCTTAAAAGTGAAAATATGAAAAAAAGATAGTATTCTTAAAAGAACTATTCTGTTAGACTTCATTAAGGGCCTTTAAGAGAAACATGTTTCAGAGGATAAGATATATATGTAGATAGATCTTGTAAATTCAAGTTGGTCTTTACAAAGGCAGAAAGGCCAAGCAGCTCTTAGTCCTAGAGACGTGCAATCACTTAGGATGGTCATTTTAGTATCCTATTTAGTGGAACTTAAAAAAATAGAATACAATTTAGGTGTATTTAAAACACCCAAATAGTCATGGACTGCATGCTTGAAACAAGACTTTAAGGTGATACCAGGGATATGTGGGTGACTGCCAATCGATATTAGTTCCTCCTCACTACATGTGTATTTTAGCACTGGAGGAAGGAGTCACAGCAGCACGGTTCCAAATCCATCCAGACCTGCATTCCATCTTTCTGCGGGTTCCTTTTTTTTTGTCAACTTCTTAGATGTCTGTTGGCAACTTTAGATAGGTGAGAGAAAAGCCTCCCTACTAAGGTTCTTTCCAAATGTTCACATAGCTGCTGTTCAAAAGGATGGAAAGATACAAAATAAGCCTTGTTGACTTGACTTCCCTTTTTAAAAATATTTTATGAGTGACAAATTTTAAATTACTGAATAAATAGAATTCCAATGTAATTATGTTCCAAGACAAACACCATTAATGTTCATGAAAAATTTTATAGTCTACACATATATTTTAAAAAGTTATCTTGAAAGAATGATGCGTAGAGGGGCAAAAAAAAAAGGTCAAATAATACACAGCTGCAGATTCCAGTCTGCCCACCTAACTTGTCTAACTTCTCAGAGGCAATCACTATCACCAGTTTCTCGTGTATCCCAACAGAGATAATTCTGTGCAATACAAATGTTTTCTTACAGAATACCTTTGTTTTCCACAAATGGCAGCATACTATACCCACAGTTTCCAACCTTTTTTTTTTTTTAAAGATTTTATTTATTTGAGAGAGAGAGAGAGAATGAGAGAGAGGAAGTGGTCAGATGGAGAAGCAGACTCCCTGCTGAAGAGGGAGCCGATGCAGGACTCATCCAGGGACTCCAGGATCATGACCTGAGCCAAAGGCAGTCGCCCAACAACTGAGCCACCCAAGCGCCCTCCAACTTTCTCATTTAATTACCTTGGAAAAATTTCTTGCCAGTACTACAATACCTCTGTCTCATTCTTTGCATAGTATTCCATTTTTATATTACCCTCTGCTGTCTACTTGTTCATTAATCTTATTTTGTATCCCTTTGTCTTACTTTGTATCTTTTGTCTGTGTGGAACAGTGAGTTGTTTTGCTGACAGAGGAAAAAAATTCCTTTGTGAATCAGGTCAAGCCCCAAACTAGCCAAAAAACAACAAACGAGATGAGCTGCACCTAAGGGAGAAAGCATGGAGAATGACTGATCTGGTCACAACTATTAATTCCAATTCTGTCACCCAGCTGTGTAAACCTGGATAATCACTTAAGCAATCTAGATTGATAAAATGATTTCTAAGATCCCTTTCAGCAATAAAGTTCTAAGATTTGGAATTCCTGAGAAGTTGCAACTAACATACTGTTTAATATTTTATATGTTAAAAACATCTCATTTTGTCTCAATCAGGTCAGCAGAAAAAAATACTTTGCATTTAAAGTAAACACTCTAACATTAAAGATTATGATCAAGGAGATAATTTTAAAACTTCCCATAGGGTTCCCTATTGGTTTTCTAGATAGTATAATTTAAGACTACAAGAGCCATCTCAAATCTGAAAGCTATCATCAGCCATCAACTGTCCTTGCCATGAATTATCTCTTTTTTGCAGCAACACCAAAAAGTACAAGTTTAAAGATGAGGAAAATAAGCTTCATAAAGATTAAGTTATTTAACTCACCTAAGGTCTTCCAGTTTGCTTCCCAAATAAACTGAATTAAAATGAATATTCATAGAAGATTATCTCAGTTTTACTTCCAAGTTTCTACATGACTCTGGATATATACTCTGTACTGACTCTCTTACTGGTTTTTAAAAAAAGAAACAAAACTAAGGAGGGTTTATTTAAAAGCTGACTATAAGTACTGTTCAAACTAACAGAGGTTTTGTCTTTTTTTCCTTCCCAAAGGAAAAAGAATCATTAAAGAATTTCTTTGCTTAATCTAAGTAACCAAAGATGAAAAAAAAAACCCACCTAAATAATTAAATTTGACGAATGTAACAATTCCTTTTCTAACAGACCACCTTTTCACTTTTGTTGACCTCGGTAACTTCAATCTCTCTTCTTAGAGACACCTAGGAAGTTCAAAATAGTTTTTTATGTATTTTTCCTTATTTATTATCATCTGTTTTTATACCTGAAATTAATCCAACTCCAAACACAGGGTATGAATGGATGAATTATTTTAACAGGAAATTGTTTTCTTCATAATTAAAATGCACCAACTTGATGCATTCAGATTAGATCAGCACATTTGCATTCAGTAAATATATCTGGTCTTTCTTCAATGACATTGCAATAGAATTACTAGGTACAAAACAAAGAATGGCACAGATCCACATACAATGGCTCATTGTCTTCAATGATGACAACATTATCGGGATCTCTCCTGTGTTTCTTCTTAAAAAATTTTTTTTTCTAAAAAAGGGATAGGTGGAAAGCATTTAGTGGGGAAAACTAATTGGGTTGAAGTTTAGCTGTAGGTATAAATTAAAATTAAAACAGATCTGAATATTTTCTGACATTGAAAAACTGAAAAAAGAGGCAGACCTGACTTATATTGAGTGCCAAGAAAAACCAGGATCAGATTAAACATGTTTTAGACGAGTCACAAAACTAATAATCCAAATTACTATCATCCGATTGAACTGTTCTCAATCCTGATTATACATCAAAACAATCTATGAGGTTTACCAAATACATATACTAGATCAAACCCCAAACATACTAAAAATCTACAAAGTTGGGGCCTAGAAATCTGTGTTTTAAAAAGCTCAAAAGGGGGTGCCTGGGTAGCTCAGTCGGTATACAGACATCTGCTCCAGTTCAGGTCATGATCCCAGGGTCCTGGGATGGAGCCCATGTCAGGCTCTCTGCTCAGCAGGGAAACTGCTTCTCCCTCTGCCTCTGCCTGCTGTTCCCCTGCTTGTATTTTCTCTCTCTCCATCAAATAAAAAAAATCTTTAAAAAATAAAAAATTCAAAAGATAAATGTAGATATTGTTGGTTGATCACCTTTTTTCCTAATCTGTATCCTGATTTTAAAAATTATCCATGTTGTCCCCATATATACCCCATGTGCCTCAGAGGAAGAGGATTCTAAGCTCCTAGAGAACCAACTGGACTAAGGGTTATTCCATACCCTTTCCCACTTTAGCACTTTAAATCAATGAGACCCAAGGATTTGGTGGCAAATCCTGGGAAAGCTTTTGCATATTAAGAGAAGGCCCTTGGAATCCAGCCTGGCTCCTCCACTGCATGTAAATGAAGATGCTCATGGCTCAAACTGCTATTGGCAATCATCCCATGACCACAAGGGTAGCCAGCCTTAGGATGATGCCAATGCTACAGCTGAAAATGGGAGAAAAAAACCATAGAGGCTCTTGGTGACACTACTAAATCACGGGATCAGAAATACTAAAGCCCCATTCTATTAGCAGACTTCATGTATAATGATTCAATACATTTTATGAAGTCCTTTTAAGTTGGGAGTTTTAGTTATTTGAATCTGAAAGCTAGAGAGGTCCCACCCAGGGCAGCAGTCTTTCAGCCATAACAGTCTGTATTAAATAGAAACCACATAAACACCAATTCATATTTATTTAATTGATAAATCTCAGGCTTTTCTTTCCTATTTTAAAAAGGAATGAATCTTCTAAAAAATAATTTATATGTGGTTATATTTTTCCAATATTTGAGCTGAACTGTATTCAAAAGTTTATATTCACTGCATTCACTTCATTATTTACTCAAAGTTTTTGCTGTAGGCTTTATCTTGAATGTGTAAGACCATTCGCCGTGCATAGAAGTCCCTGTATTCCTCTGGTAATTCAGCCAGTGTTTTTAAAGCTCTGTCCAAAATTTGAGCAGCTCTTGATGCTGCTGTAGGATCTTTGTTTCCATAGGTATCTGTTTTATCATAGCATTCAGATGGAAGGTGCTTCCAAAAGATATTCACTCCCACTCCAAACTCTTCAGAAATTACGTTATGGAACCATAAAGCTGGAGAAAGTTTAAAGAAAAAAAAAAGTTAAAAATAAAACCTAGAGTAAAAAAAAAAAAAACAAAATGTCAGTGAAATATCACAAATTGCATATAGCCAATGTAAGAAATTCTTGTAACTAGATCCCTTCGTTAGCACACTCCCAGCTTTTAACAGAATCATTTTAACTTTTATGAATTGCCAACCAATTTAAAGTGTCAATAACACAACCTTACTTTTAAAACCTTTGGAAACAGCAATTTTTCCTTTTAACTTGAAAGACATAATAAAGTTGTATTTGTTTTGTAGTTCTGTAATTTGGGGCTATGTTTTGTGTTACTTGTTTACACTTCCTGAGTCATACAACCACATTAAAAGTGTTTACTTTTTGTATACAGAACATTTCAATTATTTGAGGAGTATCTTTGACCTTTTCTGCCTCAGTACAGTACTTTTGTTCTCACAGACTTTCTATTCAAGCTGCATTTGGTTTTCTAACTTGCTTAATTTTGCATTCATTGTAGCCTCCTTAGTTTTATACTTTTATTTGTAATGCAATTATAAATGTCGTATTTCTTTCGGCTCCTGTACAATAAGTACATAAAACTAAAGCAAAAATTTTGGTGGTGAAGAAGATGAATAAACTATCATATGATATAGCTAATTAATTTTTCACTTCCTCTAGAATGTTTATTTCTTTGTTTTCAGTTGAGTCTAAATGTTTTCAAACTATAGGTGCTATAGGAATACGAAAGCAACATCACAATATAACCAAGATGAAATACTAGTAATGTAAATAGTGCACCTGGGTGGCTCAGTCAGTTAAGCATCTGGTCTGCCTTCTGCTCAAGTCATGATCTCAGGGTCCTGGGATGGAGCCCTGAGTGGGACTCTCTGCTCAGTGGGGAGTCCACCTCTCCCTCTCCCTCTGCCCACCACCCCCTGCCAGTACTCTCTCGCAAATAAATAAAATCTTAAAAAAAAAAAAAAATACTAGTCACATCAAAAAATGTTTAATCTTATGAATGGAAGTAAGTAAGATTTACAAGATGCTAAATTTTAGAAACAAACTCATTCTAAGAGTGCTCTAGGAAAAACAAAAGCTTAAAATATTTTGATTTGCAAAACTAGTTTCAACATGGATTTAATCTTAACTATTCTTTCTTTCAGAATCTTTTTCCTTATTCGATATAACAGGAAAAAAAGCTAACCATTCTGTTAAATTTAAATGCAAAGATGGGAGTTTTGCTTTTATTTCAAAATATATGGAAATGTTAAGTATTTCTGGCTTTTTTTTTAAGTTGTACACAGAATAAGAGAAATTGCATAGCTCTTAACCATTCTCTGAAGATACAAAACCAAAAAATTTAAATAATACTAATGGATTTAAAGATTAGTGTGCTGGTTGTTTACAAAGAATGTAAGAATAGGAAATTAATGTAACAAATTTTTATATATAATCAATTATGTTAAGGACATTGTATGGGGTCTCTTGGAGAATACAAAGATTGCCAAAACATGGTTCCTTGTCCTCAATTCATAATGTAGCCCCAAATGAGATCAACATATTTTTATTAATACTTGTTTACTTAATTCTGTCACTGAAAAAGGTATTTTTTTTTTAAGATTTTATTTATTCATTTGAAAGAGAGGGAGACCACAAACAGGGAGAGAGGCAGAGGGAGAGGGAGAAGCAGACTCCCCGCTGAGCTGGAAGCCCAACGTCGGACTGGATCCCAGGACTCTGAGATCATGACCTGAGCTGAAGGCAGATGCTTAACCATCTGAGCCACCAGGCAAGGTATTAATGATTAAAAATGTATTAAATATGAGAAATACGACTGTACAAACAGAATTTGTTAATGCATCCTTTAATAATTCCTTTAATTATGGTTTTTATAATCTTAAAGTATTCACTTGAATAATTACAGATGTTAATTACATCATTAATTACTAAAAACGAACGCCTATTTATTGTACAAAGAAATTAAGTGACACTAATTCAGACCCTAGAAAATAATGCACAAACAAGACATCACAGGTGTTGGGATTATAACAATTTGATATCTAACAAAATCTCTAATCTGTTTTGGCTTTGAAATACATTTACCATTTCTTGGTAAATATTTAAGTGACATAGTTCTAAAATATGCAAATATATATATTTTTAAAGATTTACTTATTTATTTTAGAGAGACAGAGCAAGGGAGAGAAGGGACAGAGAGAAAGGGAGAAAATCTTAAGCCGACTCTGTGCTGAGTGCAGAGCCTGATGTGGGGCTCAATCTCACAACCCTGAGATCAACCCTGAGGACCGGAGCCAAACAAGAGTCGGATGCTTAGCCCACTGTGCCACCCGGGCATCCCAATATGCAAATATTTTAGAAATGATTAAAAAGAACGACCAGGTATAGTCTTTCTCCAGTTATAAAGTATCTTGATGTCATTTAATAAAATAACGTTAAGAGTATAATGTTTTATTTATAGATTGCCTTTGAAAAGCAAAGATTGTTAATTTTATAAGAATTTGCTTAAGTATACTTTAAACACACATACATAGTTGTATATAAAAAATCAACTTGTACAGGACAGAATACATATAACAAACTTCTGTAGTAAAAAAAATCATATAATGGATGAGTGACAGAGTACAGATTTTATAAACAGGAAATGAATGACGTCTAGATATCTTACCAGGAATGAATAACACATCTCCAGCTTTCAGGGAACATTCATACCTTCTAGCCTTGGAAAACAGTGGATATTTAGCTAAGTCTGGGTTATCTATATCCAGCACTTCTGATTTAGTACCTGCAAAGTTCCATAAAAGGATAATATAGATTAAGCAAAGTTAGTATTTCTTAAAAAGTAATCACAAATATAAATTTGAAAATCTATCCTTTCTGTTCAATTTATTTATTGTATCCACAATGTAAGAAGAATTACTATTCTCCTGAAATCTATGATTTTCAATGACCCACCCTTATGACTATTGACATTCATGTACTATAATTTAAAAAATCTGAAAATTTCATTGTTCATATAGCCTATCATTACATATGAACACGTGGAGAACACAAATACATCATAATCAGAAAGAAGCCCTAAGATGTTTTTCTATGAAAATAAAGAGGTTTCCCAAAAAGAGTAACTGAATAGACTAGACCTTAGAAATATAAAAAAAAAAGTACCTGATAAATATAAATACTGGGCATCTCGAGGACTGAATAGCACAACACGCTTTTTTCCTGTCACTTGTATTAAGAAGTTATCCATGACCTGAAGGCCAAAAAGAACTTATAGATAAGCAATAACTAAAATTTAAATAAACCGAACCAATGGTATATTCCAAACAGTTAAATGTAAATCTTATCCTTTAGTAAGACTTGACTCACATTATATAAAACACTTATAGTAATAGTCTAACAATGCAAACATTTGTACTGTAAATACAACTGTACCTTTATTAAAGATATTCCTTGCAGCAGTGCCTTAAAATGGAAAAGACTGGCAAGCCACCAGGAAATCTGAGAACTACTTGCCCCTGCCCCACCATTCTGACAAGGAGGGTAGTTATACCTATTTGAGGCTCTCCTTGGTTAGTACTTACTTATCTGTCAAGGAATGCTATATAGCCAACATCAGGCAACAGATTAAAAGCACTTAGAAAATAACTACCTTTTCCCAAGATAGTTATACCTTGGGAAAACACAAGGTAATTGCTGTAATCGACCACTGCTAAACTCTCTTAATATATACGGGCAACCATAATTTACAGGCATCTTGATTTCCAAAGTTATTTCTACAGGATTATAACCTGGCAAATTTTCTTGATGTACTTATTAATGGAGTAATCTTAACTATTTCTGCATACACCAGGGTACACTTTGTGGAAAACGTTAAAAGGCAGAGGTATGTAATTCTCAGCCCAGGAATTAAAATATATACTAAGCAAGATATATTCATAATTACTTACATATCACTTCTACCTAAGCATTTTTCCTTCCATTAATAACCTTTTTTCTTATCGTTTACCTTTTTTAATGTAAACTTTAACTATATAAAGCATTCCTTTGACTTATTTTTAATGTAAGAAAAGCTGTATACAATTCTATTATAAATCTAGATAAAAATGACACTAGTTAAAGTCATAATTAAAAATATATTTAAGTTACCACATCATTTTTTCACTATATCACTTATGCAAAACCTTTAAAAAATAAGCTAAGAATTTATGTTTATCTCATTTAATTAGTTATGATGTTAAAATCCTCCCAAGGGGCCCTCAGCTGAATTATAACATACTTATAAAACTTAATATAGCTTGATTTAGAGTTTTTAAAAAATTATCTTATATTTAGAATCCTATTAGGTATTGCTTTAGCTTCCTATATTTCTCCAAACCATACACAATACTATACTTTTAATGTGTTAAAATATTTATACGCATATATTTAAGCAAGTAAAATTATAATACCATAGAGTAAATGATCAGGGACAATATTCTAAACATCTTGCTGCTCAACAGATACAGTGGATATTTCACATTCTCAAGGGATGTATAATCTAAGGCCTTCAGAAATCCCCAAATTCTTATACCTGGAAATGGCTCTCCACAAACTTCTGCCTTTCTCTTGAATAAGAGTTCCATCTAGTTATGTGTATCATTTCCACATCCTCATTATCACAACCTTACCGCTTTTTCCACTTGTACAACTTTCTCCCTCATCTGGTGGCCATTTTTCACATACTAAAAAACCACTTCATAAAACTTAACACGCACACACATTACGACAAATCAAGACCACCACCACAGAGCAATGCAAATGTGAGAAACTAACTAGGCTATAGCATTAAATAATTTGTTCCCATATCACCAACTTGCAGAGCACCTGTTTTCAAATCTCATATTTCAGCAAATTATGTCTCCAAGATCTTTAGGGTAGTCTACAGAATGTTGAAACTGTTAAATGTTATGTCTATATATGCTAAATATCTACTGTAGCTTCAAATTTCTCATTTACGTAGCATACATCATAGTGGGTCCAAAGTTGTAATCCTGGTGAGCTAATTCGAAAAACACTGGAAAAGAACTGCTCCTCTTTGAAAAATTTTGGAAACTTAATATCTCCTTCCAGTAAGGGAAACTGCTTTCTGATATCTGCAACATCCTGCATTGAGAGAAACATGGTAAGAATTTAATAATAAATGCAATGTTTGTGTAATGCTTATTTTACCTCAGGCTGCCATCAGAGCCCATAGTATTAAGGAGGATTGGGGTAAAACTCTGTTCACTGCTTTAAAACAGTAGTAACTGGGACGCCTGGGTGGCTCAGTTGGTTAAGCAACTGCCTTTGGCTCAGGTCATGATCCCGGCGGCTTGGGATCGAGTCCCGCATCGGGCTCCTTGCTCTGCGGGGAGCCTGCTCCTCTCTCTGCCTCTGCCTGTCTCTCTGCCTGCTTGTGTTCTCTCTCTGTTAAATGGATAAATAAAATCTTTAAAAAAAAAAAAAAAAAATTTAAAACAGTAGTAAGTGACCATAGTCAACACATGAGCTTTCAAATGAAGGAATAAGACTGTAACAGACTGCAGATTCAACACTATCAGTATGGTTAAGCTTAATATGCTTAATATGCTTCATTAATACCATATTCATTTGCCATCTACTCCAATAATAAGTATTTATTTATTTTTTTTAAAGATTTTATTTATTTATTATTAGGAAAGAGAGAGAGTGAGAGAGAGCAGGTCAGAGTGAGAAGCGGACTCCCCATGGAGCCGGGAGCCCGATGTGGGACTCGATCCCGGGACTCCGGGATCATGACCTGAGCCAAAGGCAGTCGCTCAACCAACTGCACCACCCAGGGGCCCAATATTAAGTATTTAAAATTTAGCAGTCAACAATTTGAATGTTATCAACTATGTAAAACATGTGGGTTTTACCAAGGGAAGAGACTAAAAGAAGTCAAAGAACTAAATGGGGACAGAAAAGGAAAAAAAACGAATCTTTTTTTTTTTAATTTTTAAAAATTTTTTATTAACATATAATGTATTATTTGCCCCAGAGTACATGTCTGTGAATCATCAGGCTTACACGTTTCACAGCACTCACCATAGCACATACCCTCCCCAATGTCCATAACCCAGCCACCCTATCCTTACCCCCCTCCTCCCCTCAACCCCCCCGGCCACCCTCCGTTTGTTTCATGAGCTTAGGAGTCTCTTATGGTTTGTCTCCTTCCTGATCCCATCTTGGAAAAAACAGAATCTTACTTGATGATTTTAGGGTCCATTCCCTAACACTGCAGCCATATTAATTTGACTCTGAATACATGTCAAAGCTTATATTAGTGAATTATTATTTTAATAATTAATTTATATTTTATTAGCTGAATGGCCATCTGTAAAATATAGTAGAAAGGATTTTTTAATTGTGTAGAGATTAGAAGAGATGACTTTAAACACTAAGATGCTATGGGCCTACTTAAAAACAAATCAACTTTTAATAATTTTACCTCTTTTTTTGCTTTTAAAGATTCATTTATTAATTTTAGAGAGAGCGCACAGGCAAGCAAGCAGGGGAGGAGCAAGGGAGGGGCAGAGGGAGAGAGAAAATCCTCAAGCTGACTCCCTGCTGAGTGCAGAGCCTGACTCAGGGCTTGATCCCTGAGATCATAACCTGAGCCCAAATTAAGAGTCAGCCACTCAGTTGACTGAGCCACCCAGGCACCCCCTAATAATTTTGCTTCTTATTCAAGGGCAGAAATCATTGAGAAAAGAATGGGGGGAAAAAATGAAACAGGTCATATGTCGGGCAGTAAGTATAAAAACCACAGTGCCAGTTTAAATATATACATCCATCAGGTTTTAAGCCTTTGTTTTATAGTCAGAATTCTTACCTTTCTAGGGTCTTCCCCAAGTGACCGTAAGTAGTACTTCTCATCCTTAAACATCCCAAAGAAAAGTAACATAAATACTCATATAAAAATAACAGAAAGTAAAGACAGAAGGAAATGAGTGTTAAAATCTAACCCAATTGTTTTTGAAACAGTTCTGTTTTCTTACCCTTTCTACTAATGCTCTCTGGTGGCCATATGAAGAAATGTCTTTATAAACTGCTTGTAATAATGACTGGATCCACCAAATATTACATAAATATGAAAGGCAACACGTATCTACTATATCTAAAACACAATGCTTGATTTAGACTTTAAATTATTTAGACTGTTAACAATAAGACTTAAAAGAATTCTCATTTGTAAAACATACATGATCTCAAGGTATTATTGAAGCCAATAACAAACTTCTTTTTTTTTTTTTTAAAGATTTTGTTTATTTATTAGAGAGAGAGAGACTGAGAGGGGAGAAGGTCAGAGGGAGAAGCAGACTTCCCGCAGAGGCAGGAGTCTGACATGGGACTCAATCCCGGGACTCCGGGATCATGACCTGAGCCGAAGGCAGTTGCTTAACCAACTGAGCCACCCAGGCGCCCCAAACTTCTTAATATAATGCAAATGTAGAATAGAAGATAAATAGGGATAAATAGGATGATTATACTTTCAGTAACACATTTTTTAAAAATCTGGAACATAGCATTTTATCAAGTTAGTCTATCACTGGTCATATAAATTCTCAAGCCAAATCCTTTAGAGTGAGTTCATGTATGAACTAGAAATATAGTATTTTTTAAAAAAAATCATTTCAGAGTAGTAAATTTATGTTGATACTTTAAAAAACGCCAATTACCCTGCACTGAGTAGCTATAAAGAGGGAACTGTTAGAATTATAAAACAATACTGTTGCTTGCATTACCTCTAAGAATTAAGAGAACTGAGATACTGGGTCAAGCACAAGGGCAATCCAACTCAAGAATCCTGCCTCTTTTATACCTACACTGACCATTATAACACAAAATTCAAAAATCCATGTTATTTATCTTAACAACATATTATAAATCTTTGACCAAAAATTTAACTCTGTTCTCAGATCCAGTGTTTTTACATTTTTAAGTAGTATCTGATAATTTCTATAAATTCATTATTGGCTAAATAGGTTTCAAAATATGTTCTTCAAAATCCTAAAAGTTTTCTATCAGTTCTAATGTTTCAGGATTGGAAAAAAAAAAATTTCATGGGGCAGACACAGAGGTGCACTGCTCAGAACCCCTTCAAGAAAGAATCATCACTAGATGCAAAGAGTGTGATTAACTTATGGCTGCCAGCTATTAATTCTTTCAGATTCACCTCAGCCTTTCAAGGACAGGCTCTTCTTGGGGAAGAAGAATTAGCCCCAACCAACGACTGAGCAAGACGTAAAAGGCCTAGACATTGCCACACACAGGACTCCTCTAACAGGCGGTCTTTGTTTAGGAGCTCCAAAAGGAGCTGGCAGAGTCCATCAGATCTGTCACTGTCTGATGGCTTCCCCTACCCAATGGTCCCCTTTCCTTTCAGAGGTATAAACCTATCTGCACTCCTAATTCCATCTTAATACCTGCTTCCTGAAAGACTGAACTGACAGTCTATGTTCCTCTTATTTACATACTTTCCATAATTTTAAGATGTAAATATACGTGTGTATTCAGTTCCCCTTTGGAACTTTCCTGTCCAAGGGAAATGTAATGAGCAGCACAGATTTAAATAGCCATGAAATGTCAAGTGAAGTAAAAGAAACAGAGACAAGATTAAGGATTTATGTCTAAAGATTATGGAAAGTACATAAATAAGATGAATATACACTGTTAGTTCCAGTAGAGTTCATGGAATCTGTTTCAGTAGACAATCTAATCATACCACAGAATCACAGCCCTGCAAAGGCTGGATGGACCCTCCTGGTAATCTAGTGTAACCCCTACCTGTTGAGGCAACTGTGAGCAGGCAGCACCTGTCACAACCAAACTGGCCACCAGCCCAGCTGGCTCAAATGCAGACAGCTTTATTCAAAGCTTAAAAAGCAGTTTATTTTTAAAGTGTGCTTTTGAGATAACAGTGAATTTTTTAAAAAAATGTATAAATAAGCCTCGATGCTTTATCTCAAGCTATTTAAATTGAATTAATTAAAACTGGATTATAATGTAAATAAGTAGAATTCTTCCACATTTAATCCTGAACAAATGTTATAGCAGATACAACAGAAATCACATTGATAATAGCAATAATAAAAGATAAAAGTAGTCTAACAGTCAATAAGATATGAAAATAAAGTTCTCCTTTGGCATTTGAACTTTGTACATCAGACCAAAGCATTTTCTTTTCTCTCTTTTTTTTTTTTTAGAGACAGACAGCACACAAAAGCAGGGGGAGGAAGAGGCAGAGGGAGAGGGAAAAGCAGGCTCCTTGCTGAGCAGGGAGCTCAACGCCAGGCTCAATCCCAGGACCCCGGGATCATGACCTGAGCCCAAAGGTAGCCGCTTAACCAACTGAGCCACCCAGGTGCCCCAGACCAAAGCACTTGCAAAGAAAGAATTATTAATCACTAACATTTAGTGAGTAGTTTCTACATGTCAGGTATTGTGCTAAGTACTCTACAGACTTTATTTAGTTAACTGTCACAGAAACCTTATCAAATAGTATCTTATCATTATAGTGATAATGATCATCATCATTAATGATAGTACCTTACCATTATAGTACTATAAAATAATGTTCCTATTTTATAGATGAGTATATTGAGGCACAGAAAAATAATTTGGCCAAGGTTTGAGAGCTAATAAATAGCAAAACTATATCTACTGGCATACACAACAAAACCTTAAAAACAGCTATCAGAGAAGGCTACAGCTCTTGTGTATGTAGTATTATTGTATAAGAAAATCCAAGTAGCATATACATAATAATGTTTTCTAAAGAAAATAGGTTCAAACCAGTTACCTCTGAAATAAAGAATTCTTCATGCTTTTCTTCAGCTGCCCTCTGAACCAACTTATCAAAAGGTAAAGTTCTGAAATAAAGACAAAGAAGCCTTGGACTCAATAAATCAACTAGTAATACCCTTATCACTATACATATAGGCTTGTTGGAATTGTATATGCTCTTCTGTTTTACAATAGCCATAATTTTATTATAATCTATTATGTGGAATTCTAAATTTTCAAAATTCATTTAGCAGTATGCTTATCTGACCTAGATTGTCTAAAGTTACAATTTCAAAAATTAAAGGCTTTTAAATCTTTGGGACAGATGAATCCTTCTTATGTCAATACCCTCCATTCCAATACCCTCCAATACCCTCAATTCCAAGTTACCGTTAGAAAAATATTTCTATGGCATCTGGTTACCTCTGGATATACACAAACTTTCAAATGTGCTACGTCAAGTGTCTTGGCAAAACAAGTCTTGTGACTGGAATGGGACAAACAACCAAGTGCCACTTTGGAAGAGACAGCAGGCAAATGGTCCAGTAAGATCAGGTCCTCACTCTGTCACTGATCTTCCTGCCTTTTGGTACTACCACTGAATACAGAAGCCCACAACACTGCTCTCAATCTCCGAACACTCTGTCATTTTAAGGCTTCTGAGGAATACCTCAAGGAGTATTCAGGGAAGTAACCAAGTTTTATTCTTCTTCAATATTTCTGTTCAAATGGCCATCTCCTTCCCTTGTGGTAAACAGGGCTGAACATCACAGAAGCAGTTTGTTTCCTTTTATCTCACTCTTGAGCTGGAGGGTTACCATTTCTCTGGGTCCCATCCTGTCCCTTCACCATTCTAGAAGCAAAAGTATTGGCGCAGACATGAAAGTGGTAACAGTAACATCAAGACAATGAAGTCCTCAAAAGCATCAGGGTCAAAAGCCTCTCCCCCTAATCCTCATGCACTCCAGCCTCCAAACCTCTGATTAAGAGTAGTAGTCTTTTCTCTTTTTTTCTTTTAGTCTTTTCACTTTTACCACTCTTTCCACTCGACAACTGTCCTGAGGAAGTGGGGAGAAAGGGTTAGCAAAAACCCTTTCTCCTCTATAAGAAGATAACCTTGGGCTTACCTTTTCCTAGTAATGCTTTTGTAGATAACTGCTGGGCTAAGATAAATGTAGAATGTCACCTGTGATATCAGTTAACATTGTTCATTGTAAAAAATGACCCCTGACTGATGAACTATGTCTGGACTGAAAGGCTGGTAAGTGAATTATAAATATTTGTTAAGAAGCGAAGAAAAATACAGCTTTCCTGTGTGATGTAACTCTTGTCACTGAGTTTCTCCCTTGGAGGAACCCAGAAGCTAAATTCATGGGCCATTTCGTGTCATTGGTTTCTATGCACTATGTGGCTTAATTTAGCTAAGGTGTTTCTGTACCCATCTTTATAGTCTTGTTCCCTCGCAATTAAGCTGTCACTTGGTGAACCAAAAAATGGCTCCTGGATTGGCATAAGGACTCCCATTGATACTATACTGCTAGAATGTGGTTTCCTGCCTTGTATCCTTTTGTAAAGTTAAGTGAATCTGATGCCAGACTATGGACTAGCGGGTCCTCTGGGCGTGAATGTCAATATGAACTTGAGGACGCTACTGATGATTATGTATAAGAGTGGGCACTGCAAGAGAGAAGAAAGGAGACTGCCATCTGCTCAGACCAATTTGCTACTACAGTTTCTAGTTAATTATATCAACAAATTTACTTGGCATCCTCCTATGCAATGTTTTCCATCTCTGACCTCACCATAGACCCTTCATTCCTACCAAAGCAAATTTGAAGAGTTTGGGGAAAATATGGAAGCCTCTCGGGTCCAGAGCTACTCCTGTAATTGGTGCAGTTGCCTAGGCTTATCTTTTCACTAGGGAAAACTCAGAAGTGTTTCGAGACCTTTGTAAGAACAGCGCAGATAGAGTAACTCAATCCAGAGAAGCAAAACTTGAGTGCTCTCAGCAATCTTTTTCCTTAGGTAATGGTGCCTGTCAGAGCTTTTGTAGAAGCAAAGCTGAGAGAAGAGGAAATGAGGTAGGAATTAGGAAGTTCCTTATACTCAAGGTTTTAATCTATCCCATGCGAGTTTCAAAAAGAAGGACATCTGCCATTTAAGTTCCATCTGTCTGGACTGGTAAACAGAGCAGTAAGGGAGGTAGTATCAAAGAGAGGTTAGGATAATGGGTTCTGTGGAGTTAAGCAAATTTGGGGACAAATTTGGTTCCATTATTTCAAGCCATATGATCTTGGGTAAGTTATTTAATGTTTTTAAGCCTCCATTTTCTCAATTACATAATCATTGAAAACAAAAAGAAACAAAAAACACTACCTCACAGACTTTCTAAAATTAAATGACATATATAATCTGGGCTGCATGGCCCAGTACTTGATATATAGTAAGTGCTCAGTAAAGGACAAATGGTGGGGTTAACAACAATGGTAATGCACCCTTCAGCAGCATGAAAATCGTTACCAACACTAAGAAAAAGAAAAAACCAAATCTTCACTGTCCTGTTTCCCATTTGCAAAGGCTGCTTTGCAAAATCAAGATCAGGATTAATAAAAGTATAATAAATAATAAGAACAGGATGATGAAAGGAATTAGATGATGTGATAGAACCAATGAAAGCTATGTAAGAGTCAGACTGATTTATTTCTTTAAATCTACGACCGGAAGAATACCAATAGTTTTCTTTTACCACACAATACTCCTCTTAATCACAGTACCATGATTCTGGAAGAACAATGACAGCCACCAAGAAGGAAGAAGTAAAAGCTAAGACCTGGAAATGTTTTGCTCTTAAAATATTTAATAAGCAGAAATGCAACCTTAAACTGAAGTGATAACAAGGATATATGTGTGTAGGATTTCTTCCTTCTAGACTCTTTCTGACCTAGATTCCTCCCTTCTTTCCTACTCCCTGGTAACTGCCAAAAATGACAAAATCTATTTTTTTCTTGCACTAAGAAAATAATCTTGCAACTCTTTAGTAGCTCTATTGAAAGGCTTGGAGAAAGCTGGGATAGGAACTATTACATAATGTATGTGATTCAAAAACAAGTTTTGAAAAGTTTATGAAACATGACAAAACAGCAAAGCAATTCAAGATGAAGCTTCAATGCCCATTTGTTATGGCTTTGGACTCTCTGGAAAATAAACATCATTAACTGCAGGCTTAAAAATGTTCATCATTCCAGCACTTTCTTCCACCTTTCTGATTTAATAAAAAATGAAAAGTTCTTACACTTAGAAAAACTTATGGCAATTAAATTCAATCCACGGCTTATTAAAAACCAAAACGATAATGGTGAATATTCAAAGGATTAAAAACTAAGAAATGCTTTGGCAAGCTGCTACATGAACTTGGAAAATTCTAATGAGAAAGGAATGGCTCTGGACATTAGAAGCTCTGTTTAACTCATCTCTAAACCCTGGAAAGAACAGTGAAAACCACCTTTCTTTGAAAATCACTCTTTTGTGAACTACATGGTTTTTCAATAGACTGAATTTGCTGGAAAATGCACGTGCTCAGAATATGATTTGTTTTTTCACATTTTTAATGAAACATGGGAATAAATAACATATTAGATCTATAAGATTACAACATTTAAAACTTTCAATTTTGGACATTCGGCAGCGTTTAACTATCTTACTTACTTTTAAGACATCCCAAAGCATAAAATGACAACCACAAGGGAAATTAAAAGTATTTAAAAGTTATTTTGTCAAAAGAGAAAATTTAGCATGATTTTTTTTAAACTTTCAAGTTCATGAAAAACTATACCAAACATAGCAACTACCTGTCCTTTATTTCTGAAGAGGGCAGAAAAAGAAAACAAGGGCTTATGCTTCTGTCACAATTATGAATTAGAAAGTCTTCTAAAATAAGAGGATTAAAAATCAAAATAGGTTATGAAGGAAAACTTTAGAATTCATTACTCTAGATAACAATTACTAATGAGGCAAGATCTATTAACAAAGCACTGAATAAGTATAGTACACCCAATGTTAGAGGTACTCTAACTCCAGTTACAGAAATCCAGGTCCTTCCATAGCTGAGAAGCTATCAGGCATACACCCTATTTGAAAAAAATAAGTCTTTGAAAATGTCTTCATATAATTGTGTAAACTCAGAATTCTTGTCTTTTAAAAGCTGTTCTTTAAAAATTAGAAAGTTATTTCATGGCTATATCAAAGTAGCCAAAAGATGACATGCCATACAGTATTTGTATAATAATACAAAAATACTTGCAAGGTTTAAAATAAGTTACTTGTAGTCCGAGTAAACCTCAGAAAAAATACCTATATACAAAGTTCTTACTAATGAAGTCCATCTGGGCAACTGCAGCAACATGAATCTTTACTTCTTTTCTCCCTCCAACTTGGCTCAGGTAATCCACTGTCCATTTGCTTGTACATGCCCCCAAATCAATTCCTTCCAACACTAGGGGTTTTCTCTGTAAGTGGGGAGAAATATATAACAAAAAATTAGGGAAAATGAACAATATATCAGGAGTTATATTTTGGCAATAGAAGGACAAAAACAATTAAGAAATGATTCTTGATCCTAAGATGCTCAAACTCAAACCTTTTGACAATTCATGCTATAAAGCAGGAAGAACAGTAATGTAATGGAACGAAATTTTAACATTAGGAAATAAACTAAATGAAACAGCAGTACCATCACTAGCTGAGAACAAGAAATCTGAACATTATTTAAAGCATTTTCAGGGTGACTGGGTGTCTCAGTTGGTTGAGCATCCTACCAGTGAGTTCAGCTCAGGTCAAGATGTCATGGGTCATGGGACTGAACCCCATATCTGGGTGCAAATGCTCAGTGGGATGCTCAAGATTCTCTTTCTCCCTCTGCCCTCCCCGCCCTCACATTTGCTCTATCTCTCTCAAATCAATTAATCTTTAAAAAAAAAGCATTTTCACAAGTGTTATTTATGACAAAACATAAATGATTAAAATTTGTATTTTATGAACAAATACTGTTTGTAATTTTTAATTTTGATACTATTTCAAACTTGTGGAAAGTTGCAAGAACAAAGAAACTCCATATACTCTTTACTCTGATTCACCAATTGTTAATTTAATTAATTAGTTAATTGTCCCATTTACTTTATCATTTGCTCTCACTCTATGTGTGTATAGAGAGGAACATATTATTAAAAATAATTCAACTTTTTCTTAACTACTTCAAGGTAAGTTGCAGATCTACTCCTTTATCTCCAAAAACTGGATTATATTTCCTGAAAACAAAGACATTTTCTTACATAGCCACAGAATAATTATCAAAATTTAGCACTGAGGTAATACTATGACTTCATGCTCCATATCCAAATTTTCCTAACTGTCCTAATATCACTTATAGTGGTTTTTTTTTTCCTTCTGTTTCTGGGATACCACATTGCATTTAGTTGCCATGTCTCTTAATCTGAATAGTTCCTCAGCCTTTTTCTTCCATGATTTTGATGTTTTTGAAAAATATAGGCCAGTTATTTTGTAGGATGCCCTTCAATTTTGGTTTACCTGATATTTCTTCATAATTAGATTCAGGTTATGCATTCTTAGAAGGAATGTATCAAAGAAGCAATGTTGTGTCCTTCTCAGTGCAACACATCAGGTAGCACGATATTTTGCCCTATTATTTATGATGTTAATTTTGATCAATTGCTAATTCCTTCCTGAATTAAGTATTGCCATGATGAAGGCAAAAATTATGATTTTTAAAAACTCCATCATCTTCTACATTGGCTAGTGTCAAAATGAGCTAATTTATTTATCTCTATCTACTAATTTTATTCACTTGGTTATAACCTACTGATATAATTTTGATGCTCAAATTATCTTAGATTTGGCCAGTAGGATCCAAATCAAGCTGGCTCTTATGACTTTTTACTTCAACACTTCCTTATTTTATAGCAAAAAAACCCACAATCCAGAATTCTTTTATACTCGTTCCGTTGCAGTCCTACAGTCATTTCTTCAAGCAGATCTGGTTTTTTTTAAAGGGAATGCTACTTAGAAACCATGATCTGGGTGTTAGGTGTGTTCATTGCTATTGGGGTTATCATTACTTCTAGACCTTAGTGGGCAGAGCTAGGAAATATGTGGAAGTCTGTGTATACTCATTCACCCTTTTCCCAAATACGTGTGCGTCTGCATGCACACACCCCTTCACCCCACATATGTATTTATATGTATTATATAGCTACTATCTCTCTCTCTCTCCAAGATACATATATACTATACACACATACACACACACAATGGATGTATGTATGAATGAACCATAATACCTCTAATACTGATACCTCACTTCTGATCTTATACCGCAAGACTCATTTTAATTTTTGTTATATATTTGTAACTCATTTCTCTAACAATGAGGAACCTTGCTCCTATCATCCTCAATGTTTAATTAATTGCATTAATTTGCAGTATTTTCACAATTGCTAGGTCACATCACTATAAAAAGCAAGTCTATTAACTAGAGTTCAGTATTTGTTTAATACATACTGTGTTCAAAAGTGACTTAGGTTACTTATCTTCCTCCCCTTATTTTTTTATATTCTGTATTTGAGTTTTGGGTTTTTTAATCATCTTTATCCTTGCTAATTTTATTGTTACTATTACTTTAGAATGTAAAACATTAATGTGATCCCCAAAGTCAAAATTATACAAAAGGGTCACCAAAGCCATATTCTTCCACCTCATATTCACTCATCCCCTAAAGATAACCAGTCTCATTTCGGGCTTATCATTCCTATTCTTTTGTTTTTTCGTTTTTTTTCAAAGAGACCAAAAACATAGATACTTCTTTGTTTCCCCTTCTTTGTCTCACAAAAAGGCGGCATGTTACATATTTTCTTTTGTAATTTTTTTTTTAATTTAAAAACATCCTGGAAATCACTGCTATCAGTTCGGGTTATCTCCCTCATTCTTTTTTACGGCTTTGTACACCATAGTGTAAATGAGCAATTTAATCAATACATAGTTTTCTTTAGGTTATTTGCAATAATCCTCAAAGTAAACTCCTAAAAGAGGGAATGCTGGATCATAAACATATACAGTTTCGTTAGATATACCAAATTCCCCTCCACAGGGGTTGTACCACTAGGCATAATGTGTGAGAGTGCCAGTTCCTTCACAGCCTCACCAAGAGTAGTATTATTAAAAATCAGTCTTCTGATTTTTTGCCAATGATAGATAGGAAATGGCATATCAGTATGGCCTGAAGTTCTCTTATGAGTAAAGCTGAACATTTTTCATGTTTAGAGGCCATTTGATCTTTTTTTTTTTTTTTTTGGTCAACTGCTCACATTTTATCAGACTTCTGGCCTTTCACACTCCACCCTTTGTTTTTTAAAAATTCTTAAATACATGGGCTTTTATTGTCCTTTTATGAAACACGTTGTCAATATTTTTTTCCCAGCTTCTATTTTACGTATTCAAATTTTAATCTTTTACTACACTTGAATTTTCAGTCATAGTTAGAAAGCCCTTTCACAGACCTCCATTATAGAGGAATTTACCCATGTTTTCTTCTAGTACTGTGTAGTTTCATTTTTTAATATTTGTAACTCTGATCCATTTAGAGATTACTCTTGTGTATGGTGTCAGATATAAATCTACTTTTGTCATTTTTTAAATGATTATCCAGTTGCCCCAGCTCCATTTATTTAAAAATTCCTTTGCTTCAGTGATTCTTAACATGTCATGTTCATCATATACTAAATCTCTATAAAATGGAAATTTATTTCTGGATATAAGTAGATCTCCAGATTTTTGATTCAATTTCTCTGGTCTATCTATTCATGCATCTATATCATACTGTTAATTATTAAAACATGCTAATAATATGAAAACTATGCCCCTTGTAGATTTTCTTTAGTATTTCCAAGTAGAAAGATCTTGTTTTCCAATTTCATTTAATTTCTAATTTTACTACATTGTGACAAGAGTGTTGTTTGCAATTTTCCAGTTTATGAAACTTAGTGATACAACAACAAACATTCCAGCACTAGAGCCACAAATAAATGAATGCTTAGTTCCTCTTTGTAGGTTGCTAACTCCTAAAAGAAAAAACTTCATTCCTGATTCTTTAATACTGAGAACTGTAGCTCTATGACCACCTTGTAAATATCAGGTAAAATAAAGGGAGAGAGGAAGAGTTCAACCTTACGCATACTAACTATAACCTTGTTGATTATTTTTTCTTTAAATACCTGCTGGGCTCTTTAGTCTCAGTTTCTCTGAAGTATGGGTTCCCTTACAAAGCACTGCAAGTAAAAATACTTCTCTTTAATATTTTCCTCTTGAGTTTTCTCTTAAAGAACTAAGGTTCGAATTACACATATAAGAGCTTCCAATGTCTGAACTAGAACCCAGGTTAAATAGAATCCAAGACCGGTGGAAGTTTCCTTAAGGATTCCCACTTCTTCCCCTTTGGCTCAGTGCAGCGAAAAATTGCTCTTCTGAATCCGGTAACTCGGACAGACTGACAGGCACCTTTCCCGCCACCAGACGGGCGGTGAAACCTCCTTTGGACTTAGGAAACCCGAAGCAAGATGCGGTGGAGGTAGGAAAGCTCCCTTCGTGGCCATGGTAACGGAAGGAGCGTCAGAGAGTCCCGGAGAGGCCACTCTTCGCAGGGACCAGAGCTTACTGGCAAGCCGCTTCTCGCACTCAGGTCTCCGCTGTCATCCTGCTCCCCAGAAACGTGGAGCTGTTCTCTCTGGAAAACTTAACAGATGATGCATTCGGCATCCTCCTACGTCCTCTCCCCTAGCCAGCGAGCCAACCGACCATCTTCAGCCGCCCGCTGCCTCCTCCCCACACCCTGGGTCTCAAGAAACCAGTTCGGAGTCGCTCAGGTGGTAGAGAGGGCCTCACCTGCGGGTAGAGGTGCTGCATGAACTGCTCCTGCGAAACGCCCTCAAACCGAGGTACCGGGAGACTCTGCCTGGCCATGATGGCTCACGCCCCGTCCTCTTCCAAGTCCTGGAAACCCTGGCCTGACACGTCCCTCAGCATACCATCCGCCCGGAAACACGAGCCAGAGAGAAAAGGTCCGTGGGACCGGCGGACTGGCATGCGTCGGGCTGGTGGGAGAGCGGCCTCGGAGCTAAAAGGCCTCTACGTGAGTTGCGTGCTGAAGAGCCGGAATAGGGCCGACTCACCAGAGGTGGCAGCAGCAGATCAGCTTTACTCACTAGTCTCTTCCCGGATTCTGCTCTGCTGGTTTCCCGCCGACTTTCATTCGACACGGCACAGACAGGGACTGGGGTGAAAAGTCATAAAGATGGCGCTGGCCGTTCGTCTTTTGCCCCGCTTTCTGCTCTCTCCGCCTCTGCCCGGCGGAACCGCTCGACCTCGGACTCCCGGTGTAGCCGAGGTGAGGCCACCGTTGACTGGACTTTGCTGCTTCTGCCGTCGCCGCCTCGGCTCCGGAGCAGCCCCATTTCCTCGAGTCACTTGGGCCTCGGCGCTGCTTGCTCGGGGCCCTCAGCGTCCCCTGCTCAGCCCTCCGGGAGCCCCCGCCGCCCTCTCTGTTTTCCCTGCCTACCCTCGGCGCGCCTACAGCGCGGAGGAGCAGCCCCAGCCGCGCCAGAAAACCAAGATGATCATTCTGGGATTCTCCAACCCCATCAACTGGGTTCGGACTCGAATTTACGCCTTCCTAATCTGGGCCTATTTCGACCAAGAGTTCAGCATCGCAGAATTCTCTGAGGGAGCGAAGCAGGTTTGTTTATTTGCTTGGGGTTGACCCGTTAGCCTCTCAGGCATTCAGCTGTTAACACGCAAAAGCTCTTTAGCGATGAGTTTTCTTCCCTGGCTCCCAGGTTATCCAAAGTGGTTAGTGACCAGGCACAGAGCCCTCTGGCTGTTTCTTGACATAAATTAAGCTTCTGCCTATGTTTGCAGGGTCGCCGAGGAGGAGGGGTTCGATTGAGACACCAGGGTCAAGTCCCCCAATTTCTTTATCCGCTCTGCAGGTATTGAATCCGTTCGAAATGGATTCGATTCAAAGCCCATTTCTGCCACTTTAAAGCTTCATGGCTTTATCTTTTCTGAATGTGGTTTTCTGCAAAATTAAGACAATGCCTGGCACATAGTAGACAATACACAAATGTTTGTCGAATAAATGAGTAGATAAGGTTGCTTTGAAGAGTAAAAAAATTGCATTTCTTAGTGCAATAATGTAATTTTGGTAGGAAAAACAAAACTTCCCGCTAGCTATTTGGTAGAGCTTCCTTGCCCATCTCCCTATCCCCCCCCCCCCCTTCATACTCTAAAGAATAACCTAGAGCTAAGCAGTTTTCCCCTTTCAAAGAATTTGCTGAGACATCCTGGTCGCTGATAAGTGCATAGCACCATGCACGCTGAGAAGTTTAACCTCTGTCTATTCTGTTTCTTTCCGAGTGACTGGTAATACCGTGTCTACTCTTGTCACACAATGGTCACTTCAGGTCCTGAGATTATTTATGGATTTTGTGTGTACATGCATTTTTTCTAGGATGAAAGTCCATCTATAAATTTCTTTTGAATCCCTTTGAGAGTTTGTCATTTCCAGGCATTTCAGAACCATTGATAAGTAGAAGTCATAGTTTATTTCTCAGTTCAAACTGCCATATACCTTAAACTTAGGCTGTTACTGTAGTCATTTCACAATACTGATTGTATACTGATACTGATATATTTATTCCTAATTTATTTCAGAATATTTCTGTAAATACAGCCATTTATACTTATGTGATCCGTCAATCACAAATCATTTCCAACTTTATATAATCAGTGTCAATATTAACTCCTGGTTCCTGCTCTCCTTAATCAACTCTTGACTGCTTTATGTGTTTATAAAAAAAAAATTAAAAAGCAAAGGGCAAGCTTGACTCATAGCATTATAAGAGGTAAAGCTCTGCTCATGTCACTTCTCAAAATCTTTTGTCCATGCAGAGGTAAATTGGCATGATTCTACTCTCCTCTACAATGCTCACTGATGATATGCGAGTTTGCCTCATAACATTATGTAACTACCAGCTCATTTATATGTCAGTAAGGAATGAAATATCCCTTGCACGGGCAGGAACAGGCCTGAACACAGAGGAGCATGGAACACTTTTTAGCCACGCTCTGATCCTGTTTCCAGCTGTTAGCTATTTTAGCCCTCCTCCTTGCTATTAAGTAGTGTCTCCACCCCTAATCAGCCAGTCTGTAGACAATTTTTGCCTCATCTAAGTCAGTTTTTGTGCATTTAACCACTGTCATTTTCAAAAGGAATATTGGGTCATTCATGGCAAATCGATTCCCTTACACCATTGGTTACTTAACATTCCTTTTATATCAAGCAAGTCAGTTCTTTAACACCTAAGATTTAAAAGGACATGGCCAAAAAAAACCTTCTCCCTACTAGATCTCTTAATGCAACTGTATCTTTTTTTACATGGGTATAATTCTCGGGCTTGGGAATAATCTGGTGCAAAAACATTAGCTAGTCCATCTCAGTCCATCTGAGTCCATCTCATGGGCTCCACTTGCCCTTTCTCCTTAAGCTAACCTCCTAGCAATAAAATGTTATCTTGGGTTATGAATATCAAGTGGTCATTAGGTCATTTTCATTCAGATTTTTTTTTAATCAGAGAACATGAAAACAAGAAGGCATCTTAAGGGGGCGCCTGGGTGGCTCAGTTGGTTGAGCGACTGCCTTCGGCTCAGGTCATGATCTCGGAGTCCCAGGATCGAGTCCCATGTCGGACTCCCGGCTCTGCGGGAAGTCTGCTTCTCCCTCTGACTTTCTCCCCTCTCATTCTCAGTCTCTGTCTCTAATAAATAAATAAATAAATCTTAAAAAAAAAAAAAAAAAAAGAAGGCATCTTAAGGATCATAATTCTAGTCTAACTCTCCCTTGCAAATGATAAAACACTTGGCTCAAGGTTGCATTGCAAGCTCTGTGCTGTAACCCAGTCTATAGGCAGTCTTGGTCCTCTAGTCATAGAAATTGAGATGGTTAAGTACAATCTAGTCAAGTTTTTATTCATCACGTGAGCCAGGGAAATAGGTGGCCCAATGCTAAGCTTTATTAGTGCCATAGACCCTGCTTTTCATTAATATGTATATATAACATGATATCTTCCCTATTACTGCCATTAAACCACATTAGTCATATACTGTATGTTTTCTTATATATCTTGTTTGCAAGTTTTTAGCCTTTTCTATGAAAAAGAGGGCTTATTTCCTAGAAACTTCTAGGTTAGACACTCCTGTGTCATCAAGACCTGCCTCATCAGGGCATTCTACTACAGTTCTGACACTAACTCCCTGGAGTTAATGCCCACAGGTTTGGGCTCAGTCCCAGATGACTGCCTCCATTTCAGATGCTCATCACAAGTCGGGGCCTCCATTTGACTGGCTGGTTATAAATTGGGGGTTTCCACATCTCCATTCTTCAAGTTCGATAATTTGCTAGAACAACTCATAGAACTTAGCAGTGCACCTTACTTGGTATTTCCAGTTTATTCAAAAGGATACATTCAGGAACAGCCACATGGAAGAGATGTGTAGGGCAAGGGATGTGGGATGGGTGTGGAGCTTCCATGCTTTCTGGGAGCACCACTTTCCCAGCACCTCCGCATGTTCACCGGCCTAGAGGCACTCCTAGTCCCTTTGTTTAGGATTTTTATGGAGGTTCCATTATGTAGGCATGATGGATCAAATCACTGACCATTGGTGATTAATCAATCCCCAGCCCCCTTCCCCTCCTTGAAGTCTAGGGGCAGAGTTGAAAATTCCAACCCTCCAATCACATGGTTGGTTCTTCTGACCGCAGTCACCTCATTAGCCTAAACTCAGCTATAGTTGAGAGGGGCTTGTTTTAGGTGCTTTGTGCCAGGAATCAGAACAAAAAACAAACGTATATTTTCTTTTTCACAATATCGCACTATTGATATGTACATATGATCTATCTTCTCCGTTACTGCCATCAAGCCACATTAATCATACAGTGTTTATTTTCCTGTATCATGCTTGCGTGTTTTAGAGGACTATTTCCCAGAAGCATCTTTGGGTTAGACAGTCCTGTATTATCAAAGCCTTGTCAGAGCAGCCTCCTAATGGTTCATTATTATCTTGTCAGATAATTTGCTCAGGTGGGATATTTGACCCCCCAAACATCATACCTTGGCCATACAAATTAGAATGTAATGGTTGGGTTTCACCATGTTCACTGTGGTCTTTGTTTCTTCTTACCTAAATACCACCCATCTTCCTCACATGAAGGCTTATTAATATATATAGTATCTCTGAACCCTCAGGGCCCCTAAAGTGTTTGCAGGGGGTCCTTGGATCTTTTTGGATATGTGCATTTTCTCAAAATTCACCTCTGTTATTGTCTAGTTTGTCAGGGCTGGCATAACCAAATATCACAGTCTGATTTACTTAAACCACAGAACTTTATTTTCTCACAGTTTTTGGAGGATAGGAGCCCAAGATCCAGGTATTGGCAGGTTTGGTTTCTTCTGAGGCCTCTGCCGGCTTGCAAAGGGCTATCTTCTGTGTCTTCACGTGGTTTTTTTCCCTCTTTGTGTTTGGTACCCCTGGTGCTTTCTGTGTCAAAATTTGCTCTTATGAAGACGCTAGTCAGATTGGATTAAGGCCCACCCTCCTCTTACTTAATCACCTTTTTAAAGACCTTGTCTCCAGGGACGCCTGGGTGGCTCAGTGGGTTAAAACCTCTGCCTTCGGCTCAGGGTCCTGGGATCGAGCCCCACATGGGGCTCTCTGCTCAGCAGGGAGCCTGCTTCCCCCTCTCTCTCTGCTTGCCTCTCTACCTACTTATGATCTCTCTCTCTGTGTCAAATAAATAAATAAAATCTTTAAAAAAAAAAAAAAAAAGACCTTGTCTCCAAATATAGTCACCTTCTGAGGTACTGGGAGTTAGGGCTTTAGCATATGAATTTGAGGGAAACATTGTTAATCCCCTAACATCCCATCCCAAACAGTTACTGTCTGTCTGACATGCCTGTGCATCCTCCTTGTCCTGCTAGTTCTTCACTCCTTTAAGAGGCCCTCCGTGGGGGCGCCTGGGTGACTCAGTGGGTTAAGGCCTCTGCCTTCGG